>JAHWGI010001325.1:0-27925 GCA_029379305.1 Frankliniella fusca | reverse complement strand
TAGGCTTTGCATTTTTAGGGATTTTGGTCCAAAATTAAATTTACTCCAAATTGACGGGGGTTGTACAGAAGGGCTCTAGTGCACAGACAGACCAAGCCCCAAGGTTTAAATCATCCGAAAATCGGCGAGAAAAAGAAATTAAAATCGACCGAGATTCGAACACGACAAAAGGGTCCCGACAGCCTAGATGGTTTGGGACGGGGGACGGGTGTGCTAACCACTAGGCTGCCGGTTCGCACACCTGACGGCGATGCGAATAGGAATCCCTATCTACCGGCCTGGACGGACCCGGCGCGGCGCAGACGACTTTTGCTCTGACTTATTCGCTCTTGCCGCTTGCCGGAAATAATGGCCGGTAGAAAGGGATAGCGATTCGCATGGCCTACAGATGTGCGTCCAGCCAGCCGGGATAGTTAACGCACCCTCCCCCTGCCCCAAATCATCTCGGCTGGCGAGACGTTTTGCAGGTTCAAATCCCGGCAGAACTCTTTTCTATTTTTTCTTCAATGTTTTTCTTTTTTGCTTGTGTCACACTCTTGCCGCCCAGAAGATGCAGGTAAGCTTTTTTAAGCATTACACACCTCGAAGAAAACAAGATCTTCTTTTCCTCCGCAAACAGCGTCACTAAAATTAAAATAATAATTAAATTGACTTGCGGCGTTCGGATTTGAACCCGAGCCCTTGGGTGCCAATATCCGTTGCTCTACTTACTAGACCACTGACATGTGCTGCCCCCTGATCAGCAAGCACCACACAAATTAAGGAAAGCTTCTGGTACCAGGAGTCGATTTCGAGGAGGTAACCTCCTCGCCTTTGCTAAACTCTGGGTCAAACGGCCTCAGAATTTGGCTTTTTCACAGTTTTCTCTCGAATACGCTGGCGCGGGCTGGCGTCGAATGGGTTGCCTATTCATCAGGCGCTTATTGAACAATGCACTTGTCATCGCGTTAAAAGCTAATTTCTCCAAAACCAAGAACGTTATCGTGATTCAGGCAACTGATATATGTTTCACACTGCGTAAGGAAGGTTCCCTGTGAATTTGGGCATGATCTGAGACTTTCGACTCTTTGTCAACTTTGCAAAGACTATAGCCTTTGCATTTTGGGGGATGTTAGTCGAAAAAAGAAAAGGTTCAAACTGACAGGAGTGGTGCAGGCAGGGGGGCTCTATTGCACATGCACACCCAGACCAACACTGTGAAAAATACTCGTAAGGGTTACGGGAAAATTTTCCATGATAAAAGTCGTAAAATTACAACTTGAAATTGTAAATTTACAAGCACTCCCTTTCGACTTGGAATTGACCAACGAGCAAGAATGGGCCGTCGTAAATTTACGACATATTTTGTAAATCAAAATTACAAAAAATATCGTAAATTTACGAGAATATTTTTCACAGTGCAACCCCCGAGGGTTAAATCCGGTTAAATCATTCGAAAAATCGGTGGGAAAAAATATGATCGATCGAGATTCGAACACCACAAAAGCGTTCCGACAGTTTAGATGGTTTGTGACGGTGGACGGGGACTCTAACCGAACCGCTAGGCTGTCAGTTCGCAGCCTGAGGTACTCTCTGTCACTGTTCCCGCCCCGCCCCGGAAGCTCGGTGGAAGGCCGCGGCAGGCGCTGGTCGGAGTCCGTTCCACAGGCCACCACCAGGACACCCTCATGGAGGTACGCGGTCGGCGCAATGCAGTGCTGTGGACGGGGAGGCGAATGCGCTGTATCCAGCTAAGAATCTTTCGCGGCCATGCTTTTCGGAGGATTCTTGGCTGGAAATAGCAAACGAGATCTTCAGGCTGCATGACATTCTTTTCTGCGATGCAGCTCGACATGTTCCGGCGCATCCTCCGGACGCACCCAGCGAGAGTCGTCCTGCTAGGATTCCTACCAGTCGACAGGGCTGTGTTGGGGACGGTGAGGTGGTTTCAGCTGTTTTTTTACATTCAACTGCGGTGATTTAATTTTTATGTCGGCCGTTTTACTTTTTCTTGCAGCTTTTCGTTACAATGACTACTTACCTCGTCGTACTCGTGCAGTTGGCCGTCGATGCGTGATAATGATTGTGATCTGATGCGTAACAAAGAACAGCTAAATAATTATTCTTTTTAATAAATTTGGTAAAAAATTATCACAATGGTTTATTACTTTTAAAAGCGAAAATATTAGTTTTAAGGTCTACAGAATTTTTCCTATCATCGAACTCTTAGTGTGTTAAAAGTGCTAGAAAAATAAAAATTGCGCGGCGATACACGAGTGGAATCCCTTCGGCCTGACCGCATCACAAACAAGTTGAGAGATATAATTTCGGGAGCGATGTCGTGAGCTCACAACTTGGGCAGACCAGCCACCACGGAGCCCTCGATGCCGCACTCGTCGCTACCCCTCTTGATCTTGAAGAAGCCGTTATCACCCCAGTCGGTGTTCCAGGAGTTAGCGATGAGCCAGTAGGGGGTGCCGTTCTCAACACCCCAGCCCAGCATGCGGACGGCGTGGCCGCCGAGGACGGAGCCGCTCACGTGCTGGTACACTCCTAAAAGCATAAATAAGACCATGTATTCTAGTGCGTGCGCAGCTTTTTGGTGCGCCTCGTGGTGTTCACTATAAGACTTGCGCACCGACAGGGCCGGCCGGGGCCGACCCCAGTCAGAAACGATTGGTCGATTCAATGTTAAGTAAGCTGGTCGAAGTCGATACCGTGAGTTTAGTCGATACAAAGGCACATCGACATCAATTAAGTCTCAAAATGGAAGAATTTCTCCAATTTTTAATCAAATCAATATTTAAGCAATATAGCTTTTAATAATAAAAAAAGAATAAGGTGTCAGGTAGATGATTTTTTGTAATGAAACTAATTTCCAAATTCGATACGAAATAGAGTTTAAATAAATTTTAGATCGACGAAATATCGGAGTTGACGATGTCGTATCGACATCGCAGAATGGGCTAGGGCTGGCGCCTTGGGGTAGGCAACCAATCTCACTCCGGCGCTGCACGGTGCACAGCACACAGTGGCGCTGCGGGCGAAGGCCGAGGCACTCACCAGACTTGTAGTGGAGCAGGTCCTCGTAGACGGTGAGCGCGACCTCGACGGGCCCGTTGGTCATGATCTCAGTCTGGATGGCCTGGGGGTCGGACTTGACGGAGTAGGACTTCCTGCCGTAGTGGCGATCCTTCTTGTAGGGCACGCCGTAGCCGTCGCGGCACTTCTGCTCGCACTTGGGGGTGCTGCCGCCCTCCTTGCAGGCCGGCCTCTGTCCGGACACGTGGTGCTCGCAGGGGGGGATCTTGTAGTCGATGCAGCCCTGGGGACGGGACGGGACGGGACGGGCGGGTTGAGAGAGTGAATGTCAAGCACCCGCGGACGTAACACGGCCACGTGCAGCAGGGTCCCAGCTGGACGCACTCACCTGGGAAGTGTTGTAGTTGCCACCGGACACGAGGCCAAAGTGCTTCCAGTACTTCCAGGCCATGCCGGGGAAGCCGCCATTGCAGCCAAAGCCACAAATGTGGCAGCAGGACACCAGATCCTCGGCCGAGTAGTGGATGTTGAGCTGGCCCTTGGAGGCGACGCACGTTCGGTCAGACATGGCCTCGACGGCGGCAAAGGCCTGATATGGAAAAGATCCATACATTAAATTAGTTTCATTAAAAAAATCATCTACCTTATTTTTATTATTAAAAGGCTATCCTGCTTAAATTCGCCTTGAGATTTCGGCGAGCGTTGTCAATGTTAGAAAAGCAGTAAAATGCAAGCGGTTGCGGGCGCCGCGACTCACCCAGCAGGAACCGCAGGAGCCCTGGTCACGGATCTCGCCGATGGTTGGACAGTTGGGCCACTGCTCGCGGGCGTCGAAGTTCTCGGGGAGCTCCAGCGCGGCCGAGCCCACCAGGCCGTCGTGGGGCTGCTCCAGTTCGGGCAGGCGGTTCTTGTTGCTGTCGGGGTGCACGCCCATCAGCCCCCGAATGTAGCCCATGGACACGTCGCGAGCGAAGTTACGCCCGGCCTGCGCGTCAAGTCAAAGTGTGTGTGAAAGCTGAGCCGCGCGCAAGGCCTCCACAAGGACGGGTCGGCACAGAGGCAGCCCGAGAGATCCTTCACTATAAATTCAAGCATACACAAACTTTTATGATTTTTCTAGTTTTCCGTGATTTTCCTTGACTTATACTGATTTATTTTCTGACTTTTTCTTGATTTTTTCCCCTGATTTTTTTCTTATTTTTTACGTATTTTGTTCTAGGGTGCGCACTGATTTTTTTAAATTGAAGGACCTCTCGAGGCCGCCGCCGGCCGGCGCAGGGCTCAGGGGTCCTGGAACGCACCTTCCAGGTGGTCTTCAGGGAGTTGATGTGGTCGATGGCCTCGTCGGAGAGAGGGTGGTGCTGGTGGCCATTATCGTGGTGGGCGGCGGCGAGCCCCAGCAGGGCCGCCAGCACAACGGTTGTCAGTCTCATCCTGCAAGAGAACAGAAGGAAGTCCGTATTGGTCCACGGGCTGTCGTCCCTACGACCATGTCACCGAAGACACTCGTATGTGAATTTTAAATAATAATGGTATCCTAAAAAAGTGGGGCTGGTGGAAACTTGTCGACCTGACGGAATGCTCCACCGAGGGGAGGATCACTCATACAAAATGTGTACCATGATTTTTTTGACTTTTTTTATATCTCTTTTTTTAATATTTTTTCTTGATTTTCTAAATATGTCTGTTTTGGGGTAAATTTTGATCTTTTACCCCACTTTTTCAATTTTTCTACTTCCATTCGGTTTATTGTTAATTTTTGCTCGATTTGCCGGATTTTTCTGTATTCTTTTCTCCTGTTTTTTTTAAGTGCCTTTTTTTTTGCGTACAATGATTTTTCGAAGTGACTCCCCTCTCGTGCCCCACCGCAAGACCAGCGAGATTCTGTGCTGACCAACGCTATGCAGGATAATTCGCTTGTTCCTGCCCGCTGCCCGCTTCGTGTTGGAATTCCCCCTCTCTCCACACACACGCGCGCGCGCGCGCGCACACACACACACACACACACACACACACACATTAAAAGTGAGCAATGTTTTTCAACACGCTAGAAACCGCTCCCGAACCCTACGGTTATTCGTCCAGTGTCGGTGATTCGTCCACACGGGAGCCGAACAGGCGGGACGGCCACGGCCAATCAGAAGGCGCTCCTCTGCGCGGCTTGTTTGTTGACGCGCGAGATACTTATCGAGGGGCTGCGCGCTGCGCTTCCACGTCGACCCCGCGGCCCGTCGGGTCAGTGTCTTCTTGACGCAGAGATATCGCCAACAAGAAAAGTGCCCTCCCCCACCACATCCCGTGATTTCTGCTGCTCACGGACGACGCCTAGCATATTGTGTTCGATTACACTACACTGTCGTGACTTGTGTCCAAGTTTAAAAGAGCGCGGGTCTGAGAATGCCGTTTCAGTTCAACCGACAAAATCGCTCTGGAAATTATTTCAAAATTCATACCGAAGACGCAGATCGGAAGGGTTCGCCGCTGCCTATCAGTTGTTACTATGATTATGTAAGGCGACTATAGAAGAGTGCCAAGACTTGCTCTACGGTACGTGAGAACTTTAACTCTACAAGTTGTCCTCCGACTTGTCGCGAGTGTAGTTACGTACTGCGTCGTCCAAAAGCTGCTGGACTGGAACTTACGTGTGAGTCACTGCCGGCGTTCCCACCAGTGTGCAGCAGAGACTCGGCCTCGACACTGCCTGGCTCCTTGCTCTGCCGCTCGTCGGGAGGCTGAGGCTGGCTGTCCCTGCCCTGTCCGTTCCGCCGCTGAGTCCCGCTTTGGTCAGCACTACTGTACTGTACGCGCGGTGGGGGCACCACTGGGCTCTGGGCAGCCGAGCCGAGCCGAGCTCTCCGCGCACACTCCTCGCACATGGGACGAAGGGGCGGGGAGGAGGGAGGTCATTGGGGGGAGGGGGGGCAAAGCGTACGCTGAACCGACTCCGTACCCCGTAGTTGCACGCCACCACGCCAGCACCGGGCCTCTCTCTAGAGCGCCCTTGCTGGGAAGGCAACTGATCGCGCATCACGTACACATCAACATCAACAACCCACGACGAACAATGACTATCTGTAATTTATTTCTGAAAATAATTTACAATAATCTTTTGGATCCTTGAGACGTTCCTGGCGTTGGGCTTAGACCTTGGGGATACCGGCGACGATCTGGCCTTCGATACCGCACTCGTTTCGGCCCCTGATGATCTTGAAAGTACCGTCAAGACCCCAGTCGGTGTTCCAGGAGTTGACCGCGAGCCAGTAGGGGGTGCCGTTCTCAGTACCCCAGCCGATAAACTTGACGGCGTGGCCACCGAGGAACACGTTGCTGGTCTGCTGGTACACACCTGCAAAAGGGATAACGCGGTGTTTGAGCGCGATCGCCGCCTTGTGGGTAGGCAGCCCATCCTACTCCTCGCCAATCGAGAGGCGATACACACCACTCTTGTAGTCGACGAAGTCGTCGTAGACGCTGAAGGCGACCTCGACGGGGCCGTTGGTCATGATCTCCTTCTGGATGGCCTTCGGGTCGCTGCTGACAGAGTACGCACTCTTGGCGTGGTACAGATCCTGCTTGAAGGATTTTCCATACTCGGCCTTGCACTTCTTGGTGCACTTGGGGGTGGGGCCCTCATCGCACGTGCCACGGGGGCCGGCGGTGTGGTGCTCGCAGGGCTCGACGGAGTAGTCCAGGCAGCCCTGGAGCAAAGGCCGGGGCCGGGGGTGAGTACACGGTGGTCCTCGGCGAACGTGCGGCCAACACGAGCGCGCCGCGCGCCGCGCGACTTACCTCCTTCTTGTCGGGCAGGTAACCACCGGTGACCAGACCCCAGTTCTTGAAGTACTGCCAGGCCATGGCGGGGTAGCCACCGTTGCAGCCCATGCCGCAGATGCGGCAGCAGGAGACCAGGTCCTCGGCGGACAGGCTCACCTGGACCTTGCCCTGGGAGGCGATGCAGATACGGTCGGACATGGTGGTGACGGCAGCCACGGCCTGCGCGTTCAGCGGACAAGTATTTTCGTTAGAACTGGGAGAATCATTTTCGGAGCCTAGCGCGACGTCGGGTTGGGTCAGGTCGGGACTCACCCAGCAGGAACCGCAGCCGCCCTGGTCGCGGACCTCCTTAAGGGTCCTGCACTCGGGCCACGCCTCGCGGGCGTCGAAGGTCTCGGGGATGGCGTCGTCGGCGAGGGCGATGTGCGGGGCGACCTCGGGCAGGCGGAACTTGTGGGCGTCGGGGAGGACACCGAGAAGGCCGCGGATGTACTTCTGGGTGACGTGGGGGCCGAAGTTTCTGCCGGCCTGTATGCGGTGAAACAAACGTTATCCGACACTGCCCTGCAGCGCTGCACTGCCCCAGGAGCACGAAGGAAGGCTCACCTTCCAGGTGGTGTTGAGGGAGTTGATGTGGTTGATGCGCGCTTCAGACAGGAAATGGTCCTGAGGCAGGGCGGTGGAGAGGCCCACCAGACCCACCAGCATCAGGATGGCGATTTTCATCCTGAAAAAATTAAAAAAAAATAAGGAAACGGGCCGTTAACGAAAAAAAGAGGGGGGGGGGTCGGTAAGGTTGCCCCAACGGGACGGGTCGTGAGCCTCACGCCCGAGCAGCCAAGCCGAGCCCGCGGGCACCAGCAGGCACGCGGCCCGGTGACAAGTGGTATGGGGTGAGATCGCCGATGGACACGTGTCCGGACGAGATAGCTAGATAGAAGAACAATGGAGCGCAACTGTTTTTTAATTGAGCTTCGGTAGAACGACGCATACAAAGGTGTGTTGCAATCGAGGATACGGTATGCCCGAACACGGTAGAAACAATTTTAGGAAAAGGGGAAAACTTTGAGAAACTACCTGATTTTGAGGGAAAACTCTTCAGATTTTGAGGGTATATCCTTAAAAAATGAGAGATGCCTCATTTTTTCAAGCGCGGGATTTCCTCAAAATACAAGGAGTTTGCCTCAAAATCAGAGAGTTTCTAGTTGACCATTTCACCTCAAAAAATCAAACTTTGTTTTCACCGTGTAAGAAATGGCATGCCTCTCCCCTTTAAAAATAGCAAAACGGACGAGTGCCTTGGTTCGCCCCTGTGGACTAGCGGTTATGCAACACCACAGCAGGTGTGCGTGCGGTTTGCCTACCCACGAAGTCTGGTCGCTGTCGCTTTGCAAAGAACATCCGCACCGCGCCACAAATACACTTTATTTACTTAATATGTTCACGGCCCGATAGAACCAGGACCCTCGTCTCTCTTGGCGGTGTTAACCACGATGACAGATATTCAAACTTACATGTTGGAGTAGTGTCGGATCTCACGAGCCCCGACAGTAACTGACGAAAGGCTGGCTGCTGTCCCTCCAACCTGACGTTATATACTTGTGGCACGAAGCACCTTTAACTCTCAAGATTCAAAACTGTACTCCCGGGGAACTACTTAAAGCGACAGATAAGCAGAACCATCGAAGGCACACGCGGACTGAAGACTTTGCCCCATATCAAAAATTATTATAGTTACAGGATTTTCTGATCTTAATTTTTCATCACCTTACGTGCCATTTCATTCGCTAGTGATCACTGGAAAAACAAAGGTAGGACTTAATGCCTTTAAGGTGCCCCCACAATCAACTCATCGGGAGGTGACGGAACGAAATTTTGGGTACCAGGAATTTAATTCCTGCTTCCCCCTGCGCTTGTGCTCTCCGGGTAGGCCGTGTTACAGGGGGTAATGAGGGGTCAATAACCTCCCCAGTAATATGACTGAGCGGCGGCTAGACAACCGCCAAACGCTGGCTCTGCGCGGCCGGTCAGTGGCCGGCGGATGCAACCAGATCAGGGGGTGTCACATCCCTGTTCGGGCGCATCACGCGGGGAGTCGCAGGCCAGCAGGGGGAGGGGATGAGCCCTCATAAGGAGAGGATCAGGGCAGATCGAGTCAGTCGTCCCAGAGCAACGGTAGAGTGTGGAGTCCCCATTGTTCCAAGCGGTAACAGAATATACGAAGTGCCAACAACAGAAGTGTCGATCATTCCCAACTAAGAACCCCAGGAGTTCGGCCCTAAAACATCTGGTGCATCGGCCGATAGTTGGGTGATTGAACTTTTTGTTGTTGATCTGATACTGCTTGGACAAATTTGGACTCAATAATAGTTTGATTTCGGAAAATAGTGCGGCGACTCATTTCTCTTTCGGACAAAACGTTAATTTGTGCTTAAGTGTGTGCAACAAGAAAATAAGTGTTTTTAGTGAGTGAGTGAACAAAGTGCATCACCGGCAACGAAGGCAGAGTGGAAGCTGGTCACCACAAGGTAGGCACTTCAACTCCAGAACTTCTTTCGTCTCCGCTGTTTCCCCTCTTATCTGTTAGGATGTGGTGCAATGTCACTAAGTGCTAATAGCTTCCTGACTAGTCAAA
Source organism: Frankliniella fusca (assembly GCA_029379305.1). Taxonomy (NCBI): domain Eukaryota; kingdom Metazoa; phylum Arthropoda; class Insecta; order Thysanoptera; family Thripidae; genus Frankliniella; species Frankliniella fusca. The sequence goes on along the minus strand of JAHWGI010001325.1, from coordinate 18,495 downwards.
ATTTGGAACCGGCCTTTGTAATCTTAAATTGGGAAAATTGGAAAAAGGAGGACGCGTTAGCTATTACAAAAATAATTGTGCGTGAAATTGAATCGTTCCCGCTTGTGCATATCCCCAACGACCTCGATGGTACGGTGTATCAAGAATATAACTTCACGGAATACATAGTTTCCCCTCTTTTGAAATCAGACGCCCTCCCCAGTGTGCGCGTGATTGCGACAGAGGACGAACTTGCCGAATATAGGTACGAAAATTGTAAAATTTTGGTCAGTAAAGTATACGAATACGTCCGTGATCAATTGAAAGTTACAACTGCCCCTCTCATAGTACAAGCCTTATCGTCGGTCTTCCTAGCAGTTGCGGAACTTATCACAAAGACAGAAAAGCAAGAAAAGAAAAGGCGAGCAGAGTTAGCTAAAAAAGAGGCTGAACGGTTAGAAAAGGAAAAAAGAGAAGAGGAATTTAGGAAACTCAGGAAACAGTTAGAAGACCTTAAACTTAAAATGTCAGTCCCTCAATCGCTCCAACCTAGCCTTCCATGCTTTGACGAAAATAATGTCAAACAATGGTTTGACATTGTGCAAAAGACGTACGAGCAGTTTGGAGTGGAGAATAAAGATCTCCACAAGTATATTCTGAACCACCTTCCGCCGTACGCACGGTCTGCACACCTTGCCAATGAGGGCAAGCCATGGGAGGACTATAAAAGAGCAATGATTGAGAAGTTTCAATCAGACACTAGTTATGGGGCAGTGCTCGATGTACTCTCGGCAATGCGGCCAAAAGAAGGCGAAACGTATCGAGTATTCGCTAACAGGGTAGAATCTGTTGCCCAAAGAGCCGACCCTCCCATCCCCGTCACTGAGATTTGCACCTCTCTCCTAAAAGCTATACCGGAGAGAGTGGCTGCCGCAATGGCGGGCCATGATTTCGATAGTATCACAGCCTTCACACAAAAATTAGAGAGAGTAATGCGCTTTCAAAAAGAGCTGAGTAAAAATAGGGAGGTCCAGCCGGGTACCAGTCAGGTCCTTGCGGCCCTGGAAGTAGGCAAGAGCGGACCCTCACAGTGTCAGGACGAGTCCCAAATGAATGACAAAGTAGATAAGCTAGCTGAAATAGTTACGTTGCTTGTAACTAATGGCTCGAATGGCCAAAATAGGGGATTTTCAGACTACAATAGGCGCGGACGCGGAGGCTGGAGAGGCAACAGCAACAACAACAGGGGTTATGGTAGAAACCGCTACGGACAAGGAGGCAACTGGCAGAATAATAACTCAAACAATTGGCAAACCAGTAATGGTAACTATGGAAATCGAAATCAAGAGAATGGGGACCCGAGCGGTGCTGCGGTACAAGTGTACCAAGGCGGCCGACGAGGCGCATCAAATGCCAGAGGTGGCCAAAACCACTCCCAACCCCCAGGTAGAAGGCAAGGTAATTGTAATTATTGTGGCATTTGGGGGCACTATGCCTTTGAATGTCGCAAACTGTCGAATTTTCGGCAGTAGATCGGAAGTTACTCGCTCGGTTAGCTATGGAAAATAATAAATTTAAGGATACTCCAGTAAATAAGGGTACTTTTCAACTTTTGCGCGTCCCAGGCGACGGAAATTGTTTTTATCATAGTCTTAGTCAAATACTGTATGGAACACTGAAACACACTAGGCTAATTAGGGGATTAGTGGCTAACTTCATTAAGGTAAATTGGGATAAATATAATTGTTACCTTCCTGGAATAGATAGGGATAACTACTTTGATATGCATCATAGCACCTGCGAAATGGCTACTGAAATCCAGGTAAGAGCAGCCGCTGACTTTTTCAGGATAGGAATTAGAATAATATTTAGTGATAGAGAGTGCCTGTACACATGTACAGCGGAACCCTTCTTGTATGTCGTTATACGTCATACAGGGCTGTATGACGCAGGACATTTCGATCCCCTTCTACCTAGAGAAGTTTTCGACGTCTGCTTCGACCAGAAAATGAATTGGTACAGTGAAAAAGAAAATATTGAGAGTAAAGGGTTTAATAAAACAAACGTAAGTGAACAGAGTAGTTACGACCCTCTTGCTGTGGTAGAGCAGGGGAGGTCACGTTCACACGCTGGCAGCAAGGGCAGCCGCGGTGAACGACCGACGGTCGGTAACCTGGTGAAAACAGAGAATAAGGTATCAGTTGATCAGACGACTGAAATACTAAACGGTGGGACCCGCAACGGTCGGAAAAATGGCAGTATGGGAAAGATGAACCCAACCAATGACTCATTTAACAGCGCGGACCGCGAGGCGACTAATAGGATTCGAATTACCTCCGAGAAGCGCAGGGAAGACGTGTCCAGTCGCCCACCACCGGGAGAACGGATTCAGATGACAACAGCGACTAGGGGCGCTTCGCATTTCGATGACTCGATGATCAAAAAGTTGAGCCGCGAGTCCGATGACAAATCAACACGTGCATCGGAAAGCCTGGGAGCATCCGTCGACATCAGACACCAGTCGGGGAAGATGGATGATCCCACGCCATCGGTTTGTGAGGACGTCAACCTGTGTTCCTGCTGTTACGAAAGCGAGGACTTAGAGAAAATTTTGGCAATAGATTGGAACATACCTATCAAGACTTCGGATCCTGTCAACTGCTTCCCAATTCGAGTTAAAGTAAATGGAACTAAATTACTTGCTCTCATTGACGAAGAAGTATCTTGTTCAATAATTGCTCCTCACTCATGGCTCAATAATGAACGAATCCAAATGATGGACGGTAAATTAGAGATAAATGGAAATATTATTCCAGTCCAAGGAATTTTTAATCCTGAACTCCAAATTTCAGCAAAAATTAAAATTTCTCTCCCCACTCTAGTAGCACAGTTACCTGAAGGGGTTGACCTCATTTTAGGTAAAAATTTCCTGAAAAAGGTTGGTGGGTTTAAAATTGAGAACCCAGCAGCCTATTCATTCTGCTACAAAAATGAAGTTGTCAAAAAATATAAAGCCCAGGATATAATAAAGAGGGATTGGGAAACGATGACAGTATCCGAGAGTGACTTCAGTAAATTGTTTAAAATTAAAATAGGAGTAGATGGGTTGCAATTAAATGCAATCGTTGACATTGGAGCAGTACGTTCAATTATTAACAGTAAATATTGCACAAATAGGGCAGGACTCAAACCGGTTAAACTTAAGCTTCGGTCAGCAAATGATACGCAGATCAAAGTAGAAGGAACTTATAAAGCTGCCCTTACCATTGAAAATTGCACGGTTCATCATAACATCATTGCTGCTGATTTGCCAGGGGATGTTCCGATGCTACTGGGAAATGACTTCTTGGCAAAATACCGTGCTGATACGTCGTGGAACACTGAGACCTTAACCTTACGTGTGGGTGTCTCCACGATTGTAACAAGTAGGGTCAGGGATGATGAATCTGTAAATAGTATGAAAGTCAATACACCCGAGAGTGACGAAGGAACTGTATTCCTATGCAGTAAAAGTGATGTGGAAATCGCCCCAGGAATGTGTGAGATGGTAAAAGTAAATAATATCGAGAATATTTTACCTGCAGTGCTGTCTCCTTGTGTTGTACTTGGCAATCTGGATGTGTCGTCCATCGAGTGCCTAATACTCGAACATACCGACGTACCAATTTTTAATTGCAGTGAATATCCAATCAGGATTCCAAAAGGTACAAAAATCGCGTACATTACTCCTGATAATCAAAGAATCGAAACATGTAGGTTGACAAAAGCAACACCCAGTGAGATAGCATTTGCAGTGGGAAATAAGATTTTGACACTAGAAGGCATGGAAAACTTATCCTCGGAGAACTGTCTCCTAGTAGACGATGGGGGTGATGAACCCATCCCGTCCCTCGACGGCGCAGACATCTCAGAGGATGAGAAGGAGGAAGTTAGGAACGTGTGCAGGAAATATCCTGATGTTTTCACGACCGGTATGAAGCCTCATGCACCCGTCCCCAACTTTATTGGTCACCTGGAAAGGACAAATGAAGAATCCATTTATCGAAGGCAGTGGCCGTTATCAGCAAAACAAAAAGCAATAGCAAAGAAAGAAATTCAAAAATTTTTAGATTGGGGTGTAGTAGAGGAAGGTGATTCAATTGTGCATATGCCTTTCTTTGTGATAGAAAAACGTGGTTCAACATTGGAAAACCCTGTGGGTCGATGTCTTTATGATTGCAGGTATCTAAACAAAGTGCTCGTAAAGCCTAAATTTAAAAGTTATACGATAAACGATATTTTGTCATACTGCTCTGATAAGAAACTTCTGTGCACCCTAGATATTAATCATTATTTCTTTAACATTGCAGTGACCGACGAAAGTAAACTTCTGCTTGGGTTTACTTTCGAAGGACGCTCTCTAAGGTGGACAAGGCTCCCTCAGGGCCTCGCCTTAAGTCCTCAGATATCTATTAATGCACTTGGAAAAATCTTTAAAAATTTGCCAATTAAATATTATGTCGATGACATAATTTTGGGTGAAAATGACCCTAAATCTTTGTTATTGTTGCTGGATAAAGTGCTAGAACGTCTCAGAGAATCAAATTTAACAGTTGATCCAAGAAAAGCTAACCTATTCAAAAGAGAACTCCCCATTATAGGTCTTACAGTTAAAGCAGGTGAATATGTCAAACCTAACCCATCCAGATTTCGACCACTGTTGGCATTAAAAGAACCGAAAAATGCAAAAGAATTACGATCCGTGGTAATGTTTTTCTCGTACTACCGTAGATGGATAAAGTCATTTGCGGTCACTACACAGAAATACCAGGATATGATAAATGAAAAGATACCCTTTGAATGGAATAATGACGACAGAAAATGGGTAGAGGATCTGTACCAGTATCTTCTGTCCAATGCGACGTTGGCATTATTCCATGAGGATAGACCAACGAAGCTGCACTGCGATGCATCGCAGCATTCGCTGGGTGCTTTCCTCGCTCAAAAATCTGATAACATCTACAAACCGGTAGCATACTTCAGTGCTCCTATAAAAGGACGTAAACTTACTTGGTCTGCATTCCACAAAGAATGTTTGGGGCTCTACGAATCAGTAAAATACTTTGAAGACGAGCTTCGCTTGCTAAATAAATTCACTGTTGTAACTGATTGTTCTTCCATAAAATACTTACTGTCAATGGACGCACCAAAAAGTCCCTTCGATAAATTCATCAGTTTTCTCAGTAACTTTAACTTTGATTTTGAATTAGTACGGAGTGAACAAAATAAAGTTCCAGATAGCCTCAGTAGACTAAAACCGCCAACTGATACCGAGGAAAATGTAACTATACCACAGGCTCTTATCACACCCCTAAAAGTAATAAAAGAAAACAATGAATTAAATGCAAATGTGAGGTTAGGTGCAAACCAAACAAGGGTACCAGTAAAGAAAATACCAGTGTTCTGCTTACCTGATGGATCGGAACAAGTAGACCTTGAATATGTGGAGAACAGTACTGAACCAATAACCTCCTTTATTGGCGACTTCGATTTTCTTTCCAACTTTTATCCCGTAGAGATCAGCTTCGAAGGAAATGTTTGGCCTTCTGTCGAACACGCCTTTCAGGCTGCGAAAACAGATAATATTAAAGACAAAGAAAGAATAAGAAATGCAAGAAGTCCGAAATTAGCTAAGCAATTAGGACGATTTGTCAATCTGAAAGATAACTGGGATAGCCTAAGGAACCAGGTTATGTTAGACCTTTTGCTTATAAAATTTTCTAGGAATGATTTGGCATCTAAATTGTATGATACGGGAGAAAGGGAATTAATCGAAGGAAATTACTGGTGCGATATGTATTGGGGACAATGCTTTTGTTCCTTGCATAGAAACGAGATAGGCCTAAATAGGCTCGGAAAATTGCTCGCACAAATACGCGGCTTTCAAAGGGATTGCCCGAACTTAATACCCGATATTGACGATAGAAAGAATATGATTCTGGCGGTAACCCGATCCAGAGCAAAGGATTTACAACCGACTGTTCCAGCAGAGAAGTTTCAACAAGTTGATGGAAGAATTATTGATCACAATCTTAAGCCGACGGGCGACCAAAACACTGGCTGCGCGCAGTCCGTGGCAGGGACTATACGCACGCCGGCTATTGGCACGCCCAGGGGGGGTGGCTCCCGACAGAGCCAACCCAAAGCTAGTGACGTCATTGCGGAACCCGCAGCAGACGACACTACATGGCGACAGGCGGATATTTTAAACTCAAAGGATGTAATCAAAGATTTTAGCGACGATTGTTACTGTCTCTCTAATTACGCACCGTCAACATTCGTGCTCGACGGAGACAAATATTTGTCTGTACAGGACGCCCTGGATTCCAAGGGTTTCCATTTCAACGACCCTAAATATCTTTTGGTCGAGAACACAAACAGTGCGTTGGAGAAATTACGAGCTAAATTCAATGAAATAACTAGGAAAACAGCCACCGAGTTTTTCATTAAATGCCTGTGTGCGAAATTCCAACAAAATAAAGACCTTAAAGAAGGACTACTAAAAACAGAAGGGAAATTGCTGTTATATTGTAACAAAATATGCGACAATTATTTAGGGTTATGTCAGTGTTCTAGTTGTAAGTCAAACAATAATTTAAAGCCACTTAATCTCCTAGGTGTAGAATTAATGAAATTAAGGACTAGGTTTGTAAAGGAAAATAAACTTGTGCAAGAGGCAGAGAGATTAGAAAACATACCGCCGATAGAAAAGTTCAAAGAGTACCAAAGAAATGACCCAGAGTTAAGTGTCATCATTGGGACATTTAATCCGGACGGGTCTCCAACTGAGACTACAGAGCGGTACAAGGGAGTTCCAAAATTTGCCCTGAGGAATGGACTGTTGGTAACCAACACCAAAATCCCTCGGACGGTAATCCCAATAATATTACTCCCAAAAATATTCAATGATTTCCATTCCGTTATAGGTCATGCAGGAAGGGATATTATGTCCCTTGCTATTCGTAAGTTTTACTACCATAGAAAATTAGATGATAAAATTAGTGAGTTTGTTAACTCCTGTACACAATGCCAGGAGTATAAACCTAGTAAGGAGCGTTATGGTCTCCTCCGTCGTAAAATAGCTACTAATATTTTCCATAGCTTGACTTCCGATTTTTGTCATATTTCTAGCAAAGCATACTATAAGTACTGTTTAGTAATTACTGATAATTTCTCCAACCTAACCTACCTCTACCCTTGCTTCAAGGCTGACCACAGAGCTCTGCAGGAAGGACTCAATGACTTCTTTAGTAAGTTCGGTAGGGCCAGATTTGTCTCAATAGATGCTGGTCCCCAATCAAAATCAGCAGAGTTCCTGGAATATGCAAAGAAGAACGGGTTTAAAATTATTACAGCGGCCTCTGGAGCCCATATGAGTGTAGGAAGGGTTGAATCTCATGTTAAGAAATTAGTTTCAGTATTGCGCTTTTTAGTAGATGGAAAAGCATCTAGACTAGAATATTGGCACCAGTATATTAAGGCTATTCAGTTCCACATAAATAATAGTCCTCAAATTGCAACAAATGGACTATCTCCAAACGAAATAGTGTTCGGTCGTTCACTCGACACACCATTAACAATAAAAACGACACTACCGAATGAAACATCGATTCAAAGGAGAATAAAATTACTAGAACAGGTTAGGAATGAGGTTAGGAATGCTCGGGATAGAGCATTTGCTCGGTATTCCCGATACTATAATAGGAACAGGAAGGAAATAGTTTTTAAAAGGGGAGAAAAAGTGTTCGTTAAATTTGAGAAGAAGGCTAGCGTTAGTAACCCCATTAAGTTTCAGAAATTCTACAGAGAAGGATCAATCAAAAAGAAACTCTCAAAAGTTGTTTACCTGGTCACACTCAGACGGCGAAATGGAATAATATGGAGAAGAAGATGTCACGTCTCTCACTTGAAGAAAGCGTACAACAGACCAATGTACCTTCAAGATAAGGGCGACATTGTACTGTTGATGTGTCAAAACGACGTGGCCTTACCTTGTCTGTAACTTGTGCTTGAGAATTCATCCAACAAAGTTAAAAAGTAATGAAATGTATCAAATGATAAATATTGAAAATAAAGATTGAAGAAATGTGTTTATGGAGAAATTAAGTCACTTGTGTGCTGTTGGTAGAAACTTTCTAACTGTAAAATTAAATCAGAGAGCCAAGACTGAATGGATCCAATAGTTAAGTTATAGAGTAGTCACAGGGGAGTTATAATGTTTCTATCAATTCAGCCTCATTTGCTTAATAACATGGTATTGAACTTTTGCGGCTCACACCAGCTGACACGCTGGGTGAGAGGGATCAAGTGGATTATCCGACGGACCCACTTTTCGTGCACGAGGGATAATCCTGGATTGATTACTGATAGTGTGTGCTAATATTGTGCATTATAGAATCACTCAAAAGGGTTATCCTGATTTCCTATCCGTTTATGAAAAAGAATATAATAAGAGATGTTGGATGTTACAGACTGTATTAAATAGTGAAGAACGCTCATAAGAATAGTACGAGGGAGCCACAAAGAAATACTCGAAACTCGCTTGCAGACTAGGTTAAGCAGCAGAGCAGACGTAAACAACACAATAGGCCATAGGCGTAAACGTTTATGTGCCAATCAAAGGATTTTCCTTACCGACATGTTACCGTTCTACCATTTGATGACCACAATGCATCCGTTTATTTTCCTTTCTCTCTCTCTCTCTCTCTCTCTCTCTCTCTCTCTCTCTCTCTCTCTCTCTCTCTCTCCTGGAGTTGATTGTGTCCTGCTTGTGTTGCCATTCCTAATGAACTGTCTTCTTTGCAGGGATTCACCTCTGTACGAAGGGTACACTGAAATATGAAATTAGTTCATATCCACGGCGATATCTTAAATTGCCCTCCGAATTTGTCGATAGCCCATTGCGACCGCCTGAATCCTTCAGATGTCTTCGAAATTCTTGAACGTGTTCTTGGAGACTCTCCAGTCACGATTTACATGCACCACGTATAATACGAAAGAGAGTTGGGTCCCGAAATTCAGTTTTGATTTCAAAACAAAACAAAAAAAAAGAAAAAAAAACAAACAAAAATTTTAACAAGATGGACTTGTAGATATTCAATCTACATATGCTTTGGACAAACTCCACACTGTACCAGGGCGACCGTCGTTATAAGATAATTAATTTGTTAATTTGTGTTAATCTGTCTCCGTATTATTAAATGGAATCAGCCACTTGTAATAATGCTCGATGTACTTCTAACTGGTCCCATTTTTGCTCGATGGAAAAACATGTAATATAATGCCAGAGACCATAAGGGTAGCAACTGATGGACATGTCGTTAGAGAAATAAGGGAATCATATAAAGTCAACTCATTAGATGTCTACATGCTTCCACGACACAACTCGCAAGGCGCCCTATCCAAATGTATTCATAAACTGTTAACGAACGCGGATGTAGAATTAATCTCAGAGTCATGTGAACTACATTGTGCAGACACGTTGGCAACAACTGCACACATGCTTGATGTCAATAAATTCTCAGTACTAAATCCGGGATCACCTCTTGCTATAATATGCGGGTCTAATTTACAAAACAATTTGCCTCGACTAGAACAAGGCCGATATGAGTTAGTTGTTCCCTGCCCGTGCTCCGTACAGGAAACAACTGGCTCCCAGCAAACTATAATCGCGGCGCTGGAAATTTGTAACATTAATGAAAATAAAAATGTAACGGTAGAAATAAATATGGAATGGGCATCGGATAAGTTCGAGCCGTATCAACTATTTGCCACGGAGAGAAATTTTGAATACTTGAAAATGCATAACCTAACCATTCCAAAACTCTCCTTGACTAAAGTTGAACCGTTCAAAAGCAACGCTTTATCTAATTGGAAAAATATACCCACGTACAATAGCGGTTGGGTTGAAATAGCATTATGGATTGTTATCTTTGCCGCCGTATTGGGCATTGGGTACTGTTACCTACGTTTCAATTTCCCATGGATGGCATTGAATCTGTGTAATGTTAAGAAAAGGGAGGAAACGCAAAGGGAGGTAATACTCACAGGACTTGAAAATTTTAGAGCTAGACCACGGGGGACAATTCCAGACAATAGTCACAATAATACTGAGATCTATGAAGCTATTAATGAATAGATTTTAAAAAGTGCTTTTGCTTTCTCTCTTTCCTCTCTCTTAAGATTGTTTATAATAATGTTCACTCAATTTTGTTTCCGCCAGATAAATAGGGAACAAGTCCGATGATGCACTGTACTGACCGTGCCTCTACGTGACCCTCACCATGCGTCGACGTAGACTCGCCGAGCGACCACGCCGACGAGTTCAATGTTCCAACTCCACACGCCGGGGCGGCGTCTTCTTCAAGGCGGGCCAGGCCAGGCCGCCAAAAGCTGGTGGCCCATGCTCAGAAAGTAGGGGAAGATCCAAAAAAAAACCAAGAAGAAAAGCCAAAAGTAATTCAAAGAAGACAATCGAACAAGAAGAAATACAAAATTAAATAATTGAAATCTGACTACAAGAAGAAAAACACCTGAACGGTGTTCACTAAATGAGAGCATGGACCAGAGTGACGAGTCAACATGTCACTCAACCAGCACGTCGAGGGAAGTCCACCTGGCAACGCTCTTAGTCGACTAGCGAGGCGAGCGTTGTTCCAGTGGCTGCGGTTCGGAAGGCGTTAGGCGCGCCGACCCAGTCAGACCCACCTGGTGCGTAATGCCCGGGAGCGGGTTGTGGCCCATCGTGTACAAACCCACTCGACAAGAGGACGGCACCAAGGCGGCGGCGCGGGATGGGGTCATGTGGAGGAAAGGTCGTACAGCATCGCACTCACCGGACAAGAAGACCAGAGTAGGATCAAATAATGCGATGTGTCGTTTTGTTTTCTTTCTCCTTCTTGTGTTTTTTTTAAGGTATAACTGTTATTATTATTATTATTACGTAGAATTAAAAAGGACTCCACACTCGAACCCATTATCCTTATATAAAGTTAATGAATCAGGGACTTGCGAATATTGTAACAATATGTGTCTTAAAGTCAAAAAGTATTTTAGAATTTTTTTTCATGCCTTATTTTACGTCGGGACGACGTCTCTTTTCTGCTCCTCGGATGTTACAGGGGGTAATGAGGGGTCAATAACCTCCCCAGTAATATGACTGAGCGGCGGCTATACAACCGCCAAACGCTGGCTCTGCGCGGCCGGTCAGTGGCCGGCGGATGCAACCAGATCAGGGGGTGTCACATCCCCGTTCGGGCGCATCACGCGGGGAATCGCAGGCCAGCAGGGGGAGGGGATGAGCCCTCATAAGGAGAGGATCAGGGCAGATCGAGTCAGTCGTCCCAGAGCAACGGTAGAGTGTGGAGTCCCCATTGTTCCAAGCGGTAACAGAATATACGAAGTGCCAACAACAGAAGTGTCGATCATTCCCAACTAAGAACCCCAGGAGTTCGGCCCTAAAACAGCCGCCACCTTCACACGAGTGCTTGGCGGGTTGGCCTATCCAGTTTGTCGCAGGCGTTCCGCCTCGGTAGCGGCCATTGTGGGGGCGCCTTTATAGGGGCATGAAATTTTAATGCCTTTGCAAAGGCACGAAATTGTCCAAAGGCATTAACATTTAACACCTTTGGGGCAGTTTTAATGCCTTTCCAGGGGTGCTAATTTTTAATGTATTTGTAAAGGCATTAAACCCCTTCGAGGCTATATTTGACAAGATGCCCGACCCTTGCGCGACGCGGCGCGATGGGGTCTGGGGCAGAGGCTAGCCGGGCACTTATGAAAGATTCGTTTGGGGGTGAGGCCTAGCCGCTAGCCACTGGCAGTTAGCTCCTTGCGATTTTTAACATCGTATTTCTTATGTGACATTTTCCTTTTTTTTTCAAAGATTTTCTTTCTTTCTTTACATTCATGCAGCTTTTGGATAGAATGCGAAAAATGTTTAGTCTGGTTTGCGTTGTCTAAAATCATAGCAAGAAGGTGAGATTTATATGTACCTGTCTATTGTATTTACTTGTGACATTACGTGAAATTTTCAAAATTATATCTTTTTTTAGATTACCACTTAAAGTCGTGGGTTTGAAAGCCGAACTGCTTTAAAGATGCGGAAACAGAAACGGTAAGAATTTTTAAGGCCCTAATTTGTAGTACATAAGTGATGATGTTACACTTATTTTTCTTTCCCTTTCAGGATTCTAGTAGCAACCACTAAAGTTTTGATTTTGTTTGTGTGTGTCAAAATGTAAAAATAACCTCTACAAGGTGAATAACACTAATTATTTCCTACCTGTTACAGCCCATGTAATTTTTTTTATTAATATTTCAAATGCTTCTTTCAGATTAGTGGTTTTGCATTCGAAATCGGTTTCACACACATTGTGGTGGGATGATTGAGATAATGGTACAGTGTGTTGCAGCTTTTACCAATTACTTAGGTAAACCCCTATCAACATATCAATGTTTATATTGTATTGTGATTTTTTCAGTTTCCTTTAATTGTCCATCTCGCTTTGATGGTGAGTATTGCACTACAGCAGTTAAACGTGTAGACCAAGGCACAGATCCAATTCAAAAGTCCAAAACAATCAATAAGTTTGCTCAGACAGAAGCAGAAAGTGGTGTGAAGAAGAGCACTGGAGTTGTGAAAATGATAGACAAAGGCACGGATCCACCGAAAGAAGTAATTAGCAAAATTAGCTATTTTTCTCTGGCAGAAATTGTTGTGAATAATGCAAGGCCACCATCCTGGCTTTCACTTTTTAGCCAGAGGAACGTTTCTTCCAAGGCTTTGTCCTAGTCCACAGTCATAGCGATGTTCAAGAATAATTCACAAACCTCTAAGAAAACTGGGAACATTTGCACAGTTGGATTTTCATAGGAAAACAATTCAGATGACTTGTCTGACGATGACTTTCAACCAAAGAAGAGGAAATTTTACTGAAACTGATGGAAAATGTATGCAAGGATGAGAAAATAAATAAAAGGATTTTGTGAACAAAGTATTCAAAATTATTTTACTTTGTTCTTATGCGGACCAATTATAATAACCAGGGAAAATGGATAGTACGCATAAATCTGCATTGGAATAAATGCCATGAATCTTTCAAACATTTGAAACTGAACAAGATTGGGAAGTACACATACACTGCAAATCAAAGAGTGTGCTTGACACAGGAAAAGTAGCAAAAGAGTAAAATAATTCAAAGTTCAAAAATAAAATGGGGCAACATAAAATATATGTATATCTCCATGTTCTTCTATGTTACTCTGCAAATTAATCACAGCAGCATCTCACAGCTACAGCCACTTTTGGGTCTTCAGAACAAAATATTAAAATTTACATTGTTCTTTCAGACTAGATAAGACTTCAAGGTAACATTAATGAATCTTAGGAACCTTTTGAAATAGACTCACTAAAATATAGTCTACATATGAAACATCTAAAAACAACATTTAAAAACATTTAAAAATAAAATGGGGCCACTGAAACAAATCCAGGTAGTAACAGTTCTTGTACATTATACTGCAAAATTGACATAAAAACAACACAGCTTAGTATTTAGAGTATTTTACAGAAAGGAACAGCTACTTTTTTTGGCTCTGCTTGGATGCCTGATATTGGACACGCACAGATAGCTTGTGGGGGATAGCTCCTTTTCTTTGTCGTTGCCTATTCCAAGCAGGAACAATTTGTCTATTTACAGTGTATCCATGCTCCTTTGTAAAGGCAGCTTTAGGTGGACGACCCTGCTGAGTGCACTTGCGTCCTGCCATTGCAGCATACTTTCTCCTTATACAGGCAGCTGTGTTTACTTTAATGTATTTTCCTTTTCTCATAGCCTTGGATCCAAAAGAATTGATGGGAAAAGTGTGCATGGCAGAAAGAACAACATTTTCTGACAAAGCCTTTGCCTTGTTAAATTGGGAGGCAAATTTTTCCACAGCACTTCCAAAGACTTCAGGCCTCTCCTTCAGTCCATTGGTAATGTAGACATTTATTGAGTCCCAGAGTGCTAATAGCCGTTCCCTTTCCTCATCTGTGTAGTGCTCTGTTGATTCAGATGTTCCTAAAACATCAAAATAAACAGGAAATTCTACAATCAAGATTGCAATTGAACAACAGCAAATTAACTGTGTTTTATTTGACTTTACAAAGACTTTGCTAAAATAAAAATTGTATTCTTATTACCTGATGAGGAAGCCTGCTGATCAATTATAAGTGTGATGTCATCTCGGATGTCATCCTCAGGAAGGTCATCTCCCTGTACGGTTGATCTCTGGTCACCTGAAAAGATACAGTTGCGTCACATGAGCTACTCAAATGAACCCATAGTGCTGATATATAGAGATCAAAAAATTGTGGGTAAACAGACCAAGCTCAGCTTCCGTGACAGATGTGACAGGTCCTCCCTTTAAGGAAGCATACCATCCTGGCTTTGGTACAGAAGTAGTCATAATTTGATGAAGAATAGCTTTTGCTGCTTTGTCATCATATGGAAGAAACTGAGATGTGGACAAATTGAACATCTTGGCAACAGCAAACTGGTGTTTACACGGGGCTCCATTGAAGCCTACAGGGCAAGAGCAAATTTCCAATTCCATGTCTACAGTGTACTTTGTCCCCTTTTCAACATTCTGGACTATAAACGTTTGCTTATGGGAACTTTCAGCACACTGTAAATTTCTTAATTTGGATGGTTGAATGAAATGCTTCGAAGTGTAGTAATTTTCTTTGCGGTTGTTGACCACTACAGCAATCCGCCTTTCAAAGTACGACTCTAATCGAGTAGTAAAAAAGTCAAACAGTTGAACTACACTGTATGCTTTTAATCTATGCATCACAAGATCTTTGTATTGCCGTATAGTTATTTCAGAATAATTATTGGTATTATTTCCTCGAATTAGTAGCTCACTGCGGTAGCACAATGCCCACTCTCTTGCCCTTAGGAACAGCCCCTTTACATGTTTGACAAGGAATTTGTTCTTGGAGTACAAAGGATTGCAGAGAATGTCGTGGTAATGCTTCAGAAAGTCTTCCTCAGTCCTAGTGTAGCACCAGTCCTTAAAAATAAAATAAACTTCTTCTTTTTCTTCAGCTTTAACATTGTGTTTGCTATCCCACACATAGGTCCAAAATGCTTGCAAAATATGAAAAAAGCAAAGTAGCAGTACTATTCCAGGAAAGCATTTTGTTAGGGTATTTCTTTCAGTTTTAGAATCATCAGTCATCATTACTAGTGGACCTCTTGTTGGCCCTCGACCAAAGAAAGCATCAGAAGGCATTATTGACTGAAGCATTTTCATTCCCTCTGTTAAAACATCTTCTGACTCTGAACTTGTTATTATCATTCCTAGTGGTAATGCTCCAGCAACACTGGGTGCTAAAACGGTGAATATACGGCTATTGTCCCGATCCATGGACCCTCCAGCATCAAGAAAATTGATTTCACCACTAGATTTTAAAAGTGTGTGAACGCGCTTCATCAGTGGAGAGCACAGGACAACTAATAAATCAGTTTCTTCAAACTTCTTAACAGCAGCACACTCAGAGCCTGCATCTTCATTGTATTTTTTAACAGCAGCAGTCAAAGATTGTAACATTCCTTCACCAGAAGCAGGTCCATATTCCTTTAAAAATGTTTTACGGTAAAGGTAATAACACCATTGAAGGTTGGGACATTCGGCTCCATCAGCCAAAATTTCAAACCAGTTTTCTGGATGTTGGATTTGGATGTCATATTGATGGGTAGATAGGGCTGAGGAGGGGGAGTGTTCTTTACGGTACATGTCTAGGAAAATCTCGACTACCCTTTGAGTTGGCCTGCGAAATCTTAATACATCACATGCTTTTGTAGGGTGGTTGTGGCAGTGTTGAAGTTCAATGACACAAGGATGTGTCTTCAAGAATTTGTCAGAACTCCTAAAGAACAGGGGACAAAAAATTAATCAATACTTTGAAATTGTGCTTAGTTACTTAAATAAATAAAGTAAATTAAAGAGTAAATGAAAAATTAATCATACATTTAAAGTACCTTTTCATATTATAGTTTTTGACAGTAATTGACAAATAAGCATCACATGATGTATGTTTCTTATGAGGGACCGTTCCCTTTTTGTATTGTGCCTGGGTGTTATGGCTGCAGCGATATCCTTTCTGATGGGGAAACAAATAATACTTCAAGACCATTTTCTAAGACATTCATCAAGTGTTAAATCAATTTCAACATCTGATGACCATTGAATAAAAGTGCATATCATTAATATGACAACATAGAAGCTTACCTTAAAAATCAGAAATTTTGTGTTTTCTGGAAAACACTTCCTCACCCTCCAGTCTGACAGTGAGGTGCCTTGAAAATCCTCAAGCCATTGCAAAGCTTCCTGTTTACTCCTAATGTTCACTCGAAGGGTTGCAGAAAACATTTCACTCTGATCATACTCTGGATTTTTATGATAGGGTTTTAGGGGTTCCAGTGATTCTATTTTATGATCAAAATTGGCCGGCAAAAATTCTTGAATTATTTCCTGTCAGAGAAAATAATGATCAGAATAACATTTCCTCAATTCTCTTTAGTACTATTATCGGAAAAATCCTTTGCAGTACAGACTTCCAAACTTTTCTGTCCAGGTAATTTACTTTCATCCTATAAGTGAGAAATAAACCAATCATTATCTTTTTGTGTCTAAATTTAGCTCTAGATATGTACATTTTATTATACACACCTGATTGTCAGAGGCTGGAGATGTTGGAGTGTTTGCCTGAGAGTTGCTATTTTTCTTACTCAAAGAGAGTTTGGTTTTCCGGACTAATGCTGATTTTAGCAGTTGCTGCAAAGGAAATTGAACAGGAATTATTAATTGACAATTCTTAGTCACTGTTTCACTGAAATAATTATTGAAAAGCTCATAAATTTAACATACTTCATTAGTGACAGGAGAAAAGTCTGATGCCTCTACAATGTTCTTGGCCTCATGAAAATTTTTAACTGCAGGCGTGTACAACTGAAAAAATATTTGGAAATCAATAATCTTGAGACAAAAACTTACCACTCCCTCCCCAAAAAATTTAAATCTCAATGCATACCCTGACAGGTGAGAAAGAGACCATGTCATTGTCAATTGTATTTGAGAAATTGTAAAGTGCAGGGGCTTGCTGTAAAAAAAGTAATACATGATTATGAACATTCAAAATGACACAGGAGTTCTGAGCTTCAAATTATAATCAGATGCTTTAGAGAAGAAAAAGGAATAAATATATTTATTTTAAAAAAAATTATGATGAGAATTATTTACTTTAACTTGCGTAGCAGGCAATTGAGTTGTTGGAATCTGCTGTAAGGCCTGCCTTTTAAAGGGTGCTGGAGGGATAGTAATATGACTTCCACTTTCACTCAAAATTGTGGCACCCCTTTTCAAGGGCTTTGGTATACTAGGTTTATAATCTTGTTCAAAAGTGCTTTTGGCAGCAACCTGACTAACTGTATAATCTTGTTTAAAAGTACTTTTGGCAGCAACCTGAGTCTAAAATGAAATTGAAAACATGTGTAAAATAAGACATCTAAGATGTTTTGACAGCAAAGTAATCATAGTAAGGTACAACTTGTCTTCTGATACCTGTGCCACAGATAATTGATTTAAATTTATCTGCTGAAGGGGCTGCCTTTTAAAGGGTGCTGGATGAATTACATTAGTTGCATTCTCACCAAGAATTGAACTGTGACTCTCCGTGGGCTTTGTTTGTATTTTGACTTGCAGATTCTTGTTGTTCACGTTGGAGGCAAGAAATGATTTCTGAAATTTAAAAGAAATATTCAATACCTATGTATAGAAGGAAAATTTAGAGGATGGGCAGTTTAAGAACAATAATATGTCACCTTCTGAATCACTATGAAATGGCGAGGTGGAGGAGAGGCATTTTGAGTAATTGTTTTCAGCAGTGGTTGCTGATTTGTTGCGGAAACAGTGGGCTGTGCCCGAGGCTGTGCCAGTACCAAGTCCTAAAAACGTAAACACAAGGAGTGTAATGCTGACATAAACAGTAAACCATAGGTCACAAACAGACACTTTATTCACCGAAAACATGGTTTCTTGTTGGGCTTTGCACCTGCCTGCAGTGATGGCACAGATGAATTGTGGTTCTAAGCTAAGAAATTACCGTCATGCTGAAGAGAACAGCGGGGGAAAATAATAATTGATAGGTCAAGGAAAAATCAGTGTTTCAACGACGAAAACTTCCAACAGCTACCGCCAAACCTGTTATCGGACAGATTTGGTCCGATTTGCATATAGTGCTGAGCCCCAACGGCCGTTAACGATTGGACAATAACTTTTAAGACAATGAAGACGCGTTCTTACCGTTTGAGCATTCATTGCGATGTTTTGATCTTCATTACATTCAGTATTTTCTATTTGCTTGATGAATCATTGGCAAAAAACTTGCTGATGTTGGGATGATGGGAGAGATAAACGGGAGGAGTGGGG
>JAHWGI010001324.1:627500-993406 GCA_029379305.1 Frankliniella fusca | reverse complement strand
GGCAACACTGCGTGCCTACTGCTGTAAAGCTCGCATGCCAGCCAATTGTGGGGCCAGCATCACGACAGCACGGAGGTGCAGTAGTTTAGTGGTGCGCATACGTGCTTTCCGGGTGCCAGTCTGATTTTTGACTCTGCTGCCAGCCTGTGACAACGGCACCACAAGGGAAATGAAATCGCTGTCGACGTATGTGCAGTGAGCAGAGTGGCGCAGTGGAAGCGTGCTGGGCCCATAACCCAGAGGTCCGAGGATCGAAACCTTGCTCTGCTAGGGCCTCTTTTAATTTGGCCGCTTATTGTCTCCTCTTGAAAAGAGAAGTAAGCAGTTCGAAAGAAGAGGAAAATAAAAGTGAATGTGGTCAGGGCAGGTAGCTGACACGGCCGCGCCGTTCAAGGAGCAGGTATTAGGCAGCAATCTCTTCCAGCGGCATGGGTTCGAATCCGAGGGATAGATTACTCCTGTTCTCATGTCATGTGTGTGTGTACGCATCAGGCTGTGCTCGGGTGTACTCGGCGACAATATTCAAACGGACTGTTAAACATGTATGTGGTTTTTGTTAACAGTTTTGATTAAGTATTTCATTTCTTAACCGGTTACACCTATATTGACGAACCCTTAAAATCTCAGATGTACTCTTGTACTCATGTGCACACTCCAGCTGTAAGCTGTAAGTTCGAATTCCATCGCCGCCGTCTTTTTTCCGGTCGCGCTCGTCGTCGATCGGTTTGCGAGTTTCGAGAGGGCTATGCGGGTCGGTTCCGCACACGCAGTCAGGATGGCCGAGTGGTCGAAGGCGCCAGACTTAAGTTCTCCACCGGGTCTTCTGGTCCTCGTCTGAGGGCGTGGGTTCGAACCCCACTCCTGACAGAACTATTTTTCGCATGAATGTCGAAGAAGGGAGCCCCTGACGTCGACACTATGCTGGGCGTGGCCACGACCTCGATTGGCGAGCCCCAGTGGCGCAATCGGTTAGCGCACGGTACTTATAGGACAGTGTCTGCGAGCTATGCCGGGGTTGCGAGTTCGAGCCTCGCCTGGGGCAGTGGCTTTCAATTTTCTCTGTCTCGCCACCCCTCCGAATAGAAACAAACAAGGGCGAAATTGAACACAAAATGAATTTTGTGACAATTATGGAACTCGCTCTTCTTACATAATTATGTACCACAGAGGTAGAAGTGTAAAAAGTGGCCCCAGGCCACTGAGTTGCACACCACTGCCGTAGCAGGCTTTGACAAGGTTCAACCGAGAGCCAGTCGAGGTCGAGCATCGGAGGGTCCGTTTTCTATTTGAATTTGACGCCCTTGGTTAGTGCGTCAGTTTCCTTTTTCGAAGGCTGAGTTCAATCCAATCCCGGGGTATATATTTTGACACTCGATGCTCGGAATTGACTTATCAAATAGACCACGGCGAGCAGGTAATAAAACTCCCAAGGACCAGGGAGCGGAAGGGGAAGGAAAAAGCAAAAATTTATCGACGCTGTGGACAGGGCTCGAACCTGTGCGGGTAGAACCCATTGGATTTCAAGTCCAACTCCTTAACCACTCGGACACGACAGCTACATGCAATATCGGCCGCCACGAGCCTATCGTATGCTTTCTCGCTCTCGATAACGCGGGTCAGCTGCCGCATCGGAGCTGGCCGTACTGAATGGATCGGGTAGCGTGGCCGAGCGGTCTAAGGCGCTGGTTTCAGGTACCAGTCTCTTCTAGAGGCATGGGTTCGAATCCCATCGCTGCCAGCATTTAATTTTTTTCCCCCACTGATTCTTGTTCTTTTTGCCATTTAAACACGGGCTGAGGCTGTCAAAATTTAAAATGGCATGACCATAAGGCCGCGTGGCAGGCGAGCAGCAATATCATCTCTCCTGCTCTAGGTATAGTGCTTCTACATTATATATGCATCTCCTTTATTTGTGTAAACTAAATTTGCGTTTTCTTCAATGTGTAAAACGAGATGTAAGTCCCTTTTCATTTCACATTGTCTTAGGTTTGTTATTTTCATTTCAACAAACTGTTTTACGAGGTTTTTTTTTCTTTTTTAATTTTTTTTTAAAGAATACATAACCACCAATGCATGTGGCGCAGTGCAATGGTTGAACGCGACATGCGTCGCGTGGGGTCAACTGCCGCACGCTGAAAACGAAACGTAGACAGGGGGCACCCGGGTTTGAACCGGGGACCTCTCGATCTGCAGTCGAATGCTCTACCACTGAGCTACACCCCCAGGTACGAAGACGGGCAGCTTGACGAGGATACTTGGGGAAAATATCGGGACGTTCCTGCCGGAGTTTTTAATTGGAATCTTTTGATCGGTAGTTATTACCCAGTGGCACCATGGTGAGCCTGAGACCCGCAATTGCGACGTAAGATCTCGGTGGGCGGGCGCCTCTTTCTTTACCCCCACGCTTGCCGGTCCGGTCAGAGCGACGACTCTTTATTGGAATCAGGTTGCTGGGGGTGGTGCGGGAGCCTCCATAGCTCAGTGGTTAGAGCATCAGTCTCGTAGCTGTTGCGTAGTAAACTGGAGGTCGAGAGTTCGATTCTCTCTGGAGGCAGCAGCTTATCTATTTATGTCTCCTGACGAGGTTGTGGTCATGTTGGGCAGCAGGGTAAGATTGACCACCACCCTACCGCATTTGACATCGGCCTGTTGGTCTAGGGGTATGATTCTCGCTTTGGGTGCGAGAGGTCCCGGGTTCAAATCCCGGACGGGCCCTTGTTTTGCGTCGTTCGCCCGTCCACGCCAAATACAAGACGGAAAGCAAAGAGCAGAAACGAGAGAGATAGAGAGAAGGGTTGGGAGGAGCGAGAGGGAGATAATGAAGATAATGATATGCACTCCGCTCACTCGCCGTCAACTTGTCAGGATGGCCGAGCGGTCTAAGGCGCCAGACTCAAGGGCACCTCTCTCCCTTGCCCGGTCTAACGTGGGTCGAGTGTTCTGGTCCTCGTCTGAGGGCGTGGGTTCAAATCCCACTCCTGACATACGATTTTGCAACACGTGCGCAACGCATCATGTCCCGATTTTCGTCTCGTTTCTCCCAAGAAAGCGGTTTTTACCTTCCGGTGGAGGGACTTGCACCCTCAATCCAGAGGGGCACGGCAAGCGCGAGCAATCGTCATACTGGCAGTGCTGGGATCTGATGCCAGGAAGCCAAGGCAAGGACAAGAAAAGAAAAGGTGCATTCCGTAGGCGTCGCCCGCCACCTGGCGTGCTGCTCTGAGAGTACGGGGAAAAGAAGACAAGATGAAAGCAGGTAAAAAGCGACTTGATTCCGCCCAGGATCGAACTGGGGACCTTCTGCGTGTGAAGCAGACGTGATAACCACTACACCACGGAACCGGAACGGATAAGGACTCTACGCTCAGGCAACACTGCGTGCCTACTGCTGTAAAGCTCGCATGCCAGCCAATTGTGGGGCCAGCATCACGACAGCACGGAGGTGCAGTAGTTTAGTGGTGCGCATACGTGCTTTCCGGGTGCCAGTCTGATTTTTGACTCTGCTGCCAGCCTGTGACAACGGCACCACAAGGGAAATGAAATCGCTGTCGACGTATGTGCAGTGAGCAGAGTGGCGCAGTGGAAGCGTGCTGGGCCCATAACCCAGAGGTCCGAGGATCGAAACCTTGCTCTGCTAGGGCCTCTTTTAATTTGGCCGCTTATTGTCTCCTCTTGAAAAGAGAAGTAAGCAGTTCGAAAGAAGAGGAAAATAAAAGTGAATGTGGTCAGGGCAGGTAGCTGACACGGCCGCGCCGTTCAAGGAGCAGGTATTAGGCAGCAATCTCTTCCAGCGGCATGGGTTCGAATCCGAGGGATAGATTACTCCTGTTCTCATGTCATGTGTGTGTGTACGCATCAGGCTGTGCTCGGGTGTACTCGGCGACAATATTCAAACGGACTGTTAAACATGTATGTGGTTTTTGTTAACAGTTTTGATTAAGTATTTCATTTCTTAACCGGTTACACCTATATTGACGAACCCTTAAAATCTCAGATGTACTCTTGTACTCATGTGCACACTCCAGCTGTAAGCTGTAAGTTCGAATTCCATCGCCGCCGTCTTTTTTCCGGTCGCGCTCGTCGTCGATCGGTTTGCGAGTTTCGAGAGGGCTATGCGGGTCGGTTCCGCACACGCAGTCAGGATGGCCGAGTGGTCGAAGGCGCCAGACTTAAGTTCTCCACCGGGTCTTCTGGTCCTCGTCTGAGGGCGTGGGTTCGAACCCCACTCCTGACAGAACTATTTTTCGCATGAATGTCGAAGAAGGGAGCCCCTGACGTCGACACTATGCTGGGCGTGGCCACGACCTCGATTGGCGAGCCCCAGTGGCGCAATCGGTTAGCGCACGGTACTTATAGGACAGTGTCTGCGAGCTATGCCGGGGTTGCGAGTTCGAGCCTCGCCTGGGGCAGTGGCTTTCAATTTTCTCTGTCTCGCCACCCCTCCGAATAGAAACAAACAAGGGCGAAATTGAACACAAAATGAATTTTGTGACAATTATGGAACTCGCTCTTCTTACATAATTATGTACCACAGAGGTAGAAGTGTAAAAAGTGGCCCCAGGCCACTGAGTTGCACACCACTGCCGTAGCAGGCTTTGACAAGGTTCAACCGAGAGCCAGTCGAGGTCGAGCATCGGAGGGTCCGTTTTCTATTTGAATTTGACGCCCTTGGTTAGTGCGTCAGTTTCCTTTTTCGAAGGCTGAGTTCAATCCAATCCCGGGGTATATATTTTGACACTCGATGCTCGGAATTGACTTATCAAATAGACCACGGCGAGCAGGTAATAAAACTCCCAAGGACCAGGGAGCGGAAGGGGAAGGAAAAAGCAAAAATTTATCGACGCTGTGGACAGGGCTCGAACCTGTGCGGGTAGAACCCATTGGATTTCAAGTCCAACTCCTTAACCACTCGGACACGACAGCTACATGCAATATCGGCCGCCACGAGCCTATCGTATGCTTTCTCGCTCTCGATAACGCGGGTCAGCTGCCGCATCGGAGCTGGCCGTACTGAATGGATCGGGTAGCGTGGCCGAGCGGTCTAAGGCGCTGGTTTCAGGTACCAGTCTCTTCTAGAGGCATGGGTTCGAATCCCATCGCTGCCAGCATTTAATTTTTTTCCCCCACTGATTCTTGTTCTTTTTGCCATTTAAACACGGGCTGAGGCTGTCAAAATTTAAAATGGCATGACCATAAGGCCGCGTGGCAGGCGAGCAGCAATATCATCTCTCCTGCTCTAGGTATAGTGCTTCTACATTATATATGCATCTCCTTTATTTGTGTAAACTAAATTTGCGTTTTCTTCAATGTGTAAAACGAGATGTAAGTCCCTTTTCATTTCACATTGTCTTAGGTTTGTTATTTTCATTTCAACAAACTGTTTTACGAGTTTTTTTTTCTTTTTTAATTTTTTTTTAAAGAATACATAACCACCAATGCATGTGGCGCAGTGCAATGGTTGAACGCGACATGCGTCGCGTGGGGTCAACTGCCGCACGCTGAAAACGAAACGTAGACAGGGGGCACCCGGGTTTGAACCGGGGACCTCTCGATCTGCAGTCGAATGCTCTACCACTGAGCTACACCCCCAGGTACGAAGACGGGCAGCTTGACGAGGATACTTGGGGAAAATATCGGGACGTTCCTGCCGGAGTTTTTAATTGGAATCTTTTGATCGGTAGTTATTACCCAGTGGCACCATGGTGAGCCTGAGACCCGCAATTGCGACGTAAGATCTCGGTGGGCGGGCGCCTCTTTCTTTACCCCCACGCTTGCCGGTCCGGTCAGAGCGACGACTCTTTATTGGAATCAGGTTGCTGGGGGTGGTGCGGGAGCCTCCATAGCTCAGTGGTTAGAGCATCAGTCTCGTAGCTGTTGCGTAGTAAACTGGAGGTCGAGAGTTCGATTCTCTCTGGAGGCAGCAGCTTATCTATTTATGTCTCCTGACGAGGTTGTGGTCATGTTGGGCAGCAGGGTAAGATTGACCACCACCCTACCGCATTTGACATCGGCCTGTTGGTCTAGGGGTATGATTCTCGCTTTGGGTGCGAGAGGTCCCGGGTTCAAATCCCGGACGGGCCCTTGTTTTGCGTCGTTCGCCCGTCCACGCCAAATACAAGACGGAAAGCAAAGAGCAGAAACGAGAGAGATAGAGAGAAGGGTTGGGAGGAGCGAGAGGGAGATAATGAAGATAATGATATGCACTCCGCTCACTCGCCGTCAACTTGTCAGGATGGCCGAGCGGTCTAAGGCGCCAGACTCAAGGGCACCTCTCTCCCTTGCCCGGTCTAACGTGGGTCGAGTGTTCTGGTCCTCGTCTGAGGGCGTGGGTTCAAATCCCACTCCTGACATACGATTTTGCAACACGTGCGCAACGCATCATGTCCCGATTTTCGTCTCGTTTCTCCCAAGAAAGCGGTTTTTACCTTCCGGTGGAGGGACTTGCACCCTCAATCCAGAGGGGCACGGCAAGCGCGAGCAATCGTCATACTGGCAGTGCTGGGATCTGATGCCAGGGAAGCCAAGGCAAGGACAAGAAAAGAAAAGGTGCATTCCGTAGGCGTCGCCCGCCACCTGGCGTGCTGCTCTGAGAGTACGGGGAAAAGAAGACAAGATGAAAGCAGGTAAAAAGCGACTTGATTCCGCCCAGGATCGAACTGGGGACCTTCTGCGTGTGAAGCAGACGTGATAACCACTACACCACGGAACCGGAACGGATAAGGACTCTACGCTCAGGCAACACTGCGTGCCTACTGCTGTAAAGCTCGCATGCCAGCCAATTGTGGGGCCAGCATCACGACAGCACGGAGGTGCAGTAGTTTAGTGGTGCGCATACGTGCTTTCCGGGTGCCAGTCTGATTTTTGACTCTGCTGCCAGCCTGTGACAACGGCACCACAAGGGAAATGAAATCGCTGTCGACGTATGTGCAGTGAGCAGAGTGGCGCAGTGGAAGCGTGCTGGGCCCATAACCCAGAGGTCCGAGGATCGAAACCTTGCTCTGCTAGGGCCTCTTTTAATTTGGCCGCTTATTGTCTCCTCTTGAAAAGAGAAGTAAGCAGTTCGAAAGAAGAGGAAAATAAAAGTGAATGTGGTCAGGGCAGGTAGCTGACACGGCCGCGCCGTTCAAGGAGCAGGTATTAGGCAGCAATCTCTTCCAGCGGCATGGGTTCGAATCCGAGGGATAGATTACTCCTGTTCTCATGTCATGTGTGTGTGTACGCATCAGGCTGTGCTCGGGTGTACTCGGCGACAATATTCAAACGGACTGTTAAACATGTATGTGGTTTTTGTTAACAGTTTTGATTAAGTATTTCATTTCTTAACCGGTTACACCTATATTGACGAACCCTTAAAATCTCAGATGTACTCTTGTACTCATGTGCACACTCCAGCTGTAAGCTGTAAGTTCGAATTCCATCGCCGCCGTCTTTTTTCCGGTCGCGCTCGTCGTCGATCGGTTTGCGAGTTTCGAGAGGGCTATGCGGGTCGGTTCCGCACACGCAGTCAGGATGGCCGAGTGGTCGAAGGCGCCAGACTTAAGTTCTCCACCGGGTCTTCTGGTCCTCGTCTGAGGGCGTGGGTTCGAACCCCACTCCTGACAGAACTATTTTTCGCATGAATGTCGAAGAAGGGAGCCCCTGACGTCGACACTATGCTGGGCGTGGCCACGACCTCGATTGGCGAGCCCCAGTGGCGCAATCGGTTAGCGCACGGTACTTATAGGACAGTGTCTGCGAGCTATGCCGGGGTTGCGAGTTCGAGCCTCGCCTGGGGCAGTGGCTTTCAATTTTCTCTGTCTCGCCACCCCTCCGAATAGAAACAAACAAGGGCGAAATTGAACACAAAATGAATTTTGTGACAATTATGGAACTCGCTCTTCTTACATAATTATGTACCACAGAGGTAGAAGTGTAAAAAGTGGCCCCAGGCCACTGAGTTGCACACCACTGCCGTAGCAGGCTTTGACAAGGTTCAACCGAGAGCCAGTCGAGGTCGAGCATCGGAGGGTCCGTTTTCTATTTGAATTTGACGCCCTTGGTTAGTGCGTCAGTTTCCTTTTTCGAAGGCTGAGTTCAATCCAATCCCGGGGTATATATTTTGACACTCGATGCTCGGAATTGACTTATCAAATAGACCACGGCGAGCAGGTAATAAAACTCCCAAGGACCAGGGAGCGGAAGGGGAAGGAAAAAGCAAAAATTTATCGACGCTGTGGACAGGGCTCGAACCTGTGCGGGTAGAACCCATTGGATTTCAAGTCCAACTCCTTAACCACTCGGACACGACAGCTACATGCAATATCGGCCGCCACGAGCCTATCGTATGCTTTCTCGCTCTCGATAACGCGGGTCAGCTGCCGCATCGGAGCTGGCCGTACTGAATGGATCGGGTAGCGTGGCCGAGCGGTCTAAGGCGCTGGTTTCAGGTACCAGTCTCTTCTAGAGGCATGGGTTCGAATCCCATCGCTGCCAGCATTTAATTTTTTTCCCCCACTGATTCTTGTTCTTTTTGCCATTTAAACACGGGCTGAGGCTGTCAAAATTTAAAATGGCATGACCATAAGGCCGCGTGGCAGGCGAGCAGCAATATCATCTCTCCTGCTCTAGGTATAGTGCTTCTACATTATATATGCATCTCCTTTATTTGTGTAAACTAAATTTGCGTTTTCTTCAATGTGTAAAACGAGATGTAAGTCCCTTTTCATTTCACATTGTCTTAGGTTTGTTATTTTCATTTCAACAAACTGTTTTACGAGGTTTTTTTTTCTTTTTTAATTTTTTTTTTAAAGAATACATAACCACCAATGCATGTGGCGCAGTGCAATGGTTGAACGCGACATGCGTCGCGTGGGGTCAACTGCCGCACGCTGAAAACGAAACGTAGACAGGGGGCACCCGGGTTTGAACCGGGGACCTCTCGATCTGCAGTCGAATGCTCTACCACTGAGCTACACCCCCAGGTACGAAGACGGGCAGCTTGACGAGGATACTTGGGGAAAATATCGGGACGTTCCTGCCGGAGTTTTTAATTGGAATCTTTTGATCGGTAGTTATTACCCAGTGGCACCATGGTGAGCCTGAGACCCGCAATTGCGACGTAAGATCTCGGTGGGCGGGCGCCTCTTTCTTTACCCCCACGCTTGCCGGTCCGGTCAGAGCGACGACTCTTTATTGGAATCAGGTTGCTGGGGGTGGTGCGGGAGCCTCCATAGCTCAGTGGTTAGAGCATCAGTCTCGTAGCTGTTGCGTAGTAAACTGGAGGTCGAGAGTTCGATTCTCTCTGGAGGCAGCAGCTTATCTATTTATGTCTCCTGACGAGGTTGTGGTCATGTTGGGCAGCAGGGTAAGATTGACCACCACCCTACCGCATTTGACATCGGCCTGTTGGTCTAGGGGTATGATTCTCGCTTTGGGTGCGAGAGGTCCCGGGTTCAAATCCCGGACGGGCCCTTGTTTTGCGTCGTTCGCCCGTCCACGCCAAATACAAGACGGAAAGCAAAGAGCAGAAACGAGAGAGATAGAGAGAAGGGTTGGGAGGAGCGAGAGGGAGATAATGAAGATAATGATATGCACTCCGCTCACTCGCCGTCAACTTGTCAGGATGGCCGAGCGGTCTAAGGCGCCAGACTCAAGGGCACCTCTCTCCCTTGCCCGGTCTAACGTGGGTCGAGTGTTCTGGTCCTCGTCTGAGGGCGTGGGTTCAAATCCCACTCCTGACATACGATTTTGCAACACGTGCGCAACGCATCATGTCCCGATTTTCGTCTCGTTTCTCCCAAGAAAGCGGTTTTTACCTTCCGGTGGAGGGACTTGCACCCTCAATCCAGAGGGGCACGGCAAGCGCGAGCAATCGTCATACTGGCAGTGCTGGGATCTGATGCCGGGAAGCCAAGGCAAGGACAAGAAAAGAAAAGGTGCATTCCGTAGGCGTCGCCCGCCACCTGGCGTGCTGCTCTGAGAGTACGGGGAAAAGAAGACAAGATGAAAGCAGGTAAAAAGCGACTTGATTCCGCCCAGGATCGAACTGGGGACCTTCTGCGTGTGAAGCAGACGTGATAACCACTACACCACGGAACCGGAACGGATAAGGACTCTACGCTCAGGCAACACTGCGTGCCTACTGCTGTAAAGCTCGCATGCCAGCCAATTGTGGGGCCAGCATCACGACAGCACGGAGGTGCAGTAGTTTAGTGGTGCGCATACGTGCTTTCCGGGTGCCAGTCTGATTTTTGACTCTGCTGCCAGCCTGTGACAACGGCACCACAAGGGAAATGAAATCGCTGTCGACGTATGTGCAGTGAGCAGAGTGGCGCAGTGGAAGCGTGCTGGGCCCATAACCCAGAGGTCCGAGGATCGAAACCTTGCTCTGCTAGGGCCTCTTTTAATTTGGCCGCTTATTGTCTCCTCTTGAAAAGAGAAGTAAGCAGTTCGAAAGAAGAGGAAAATAAAAGTGAATGTGGTCAGGGCAGGTAGCTGACACGGCCGCGCCGTTCAAGGAGCAGGTATTAGGCAGCAATCTCTTCCAGCGGCATGGGTTCGAATCCGAGGGATAGATTACTCCTGTTCTCATGTCATGTGTGTGTGTACGCATCAGGCTGTGCTCGGGTGTACTCGGCGACAATATTCAAACGGACTGTTAAACATGTATGTGGTTTTTGTTAACAGTTTTGATTAAGTATTTCATTTCTTAACCGGTTACACCTATATTGACGAACCCTTAAAATCTCAGATGTACTCTTGTACTCATGTGCACACTCCAGCTGTAAGCTGTAAGTTCGAATTCCATCGCCGCCGTCTTTTTTCCGGTCGCGCTCGTCGTCGATCGGTTTGCGAGTTTCGAGAGGGCTATGCGGGTCGGTTCCGCACACGCAGTCAGGATGGCCGAGTGGTCGAAGGCGCCAGACTTAAGTTCTCCACCGGGTCTTCTGGTCCTCGTCTGAGGGCGTGGGTTCGAACCCCACTCCTGACAGAACTATTTTTCGCATGAATGTCGAAGAAGGGAGCCCCTGACGTCGACACTATGCTGGGCGTGGCCACGACCTCGATTGGCGAGCCCCAGTGGCGCAATCGGTTAGCGCACGGTACTTATAGGACAGTGTCTGCGAGCTATGCCGGGGTTGCGAGTTCGAGCCTCGCCTGGGGCAGTGGCTTTCAATTTTCTCTGTCTCGCCACCCCTCCGAATAGAAACAAACAAGGGCGAAATTGAACACAAAATGAATTTTGTGACAATTATGGAACTCGCTCTTCTTACATAATTATGTACCACAGAGGTAGAAGTGTAAAAAGTGGCCCCAGGCCACTGAGTTGCACACCACTGCCGTAGCAGGCTTTGACAAGGTTCAACCGAGAGCCAGTCGAGGTCGAGCATCGGAGGGTCCGTTTTCTATTTGAATTTGACGCCCTTGGTTAGTGCGTCAGTTTCCTTTTTCGAAGGCTGAGTTCAATCCAATCCCGGGGTATATATTTTGACACTCGATGCTCGGAATTGACTTATCAAATAGACCACGGCGAGCAGGTAATAAAACTCCCAAGGACCAGGGAGCGGAAGGGGAAGGAAAAAGCAAAAATTTATCGACGCTGTGGACAGGGCTCGAACCTGTGCGGGTAGAACCCATTGGATTTCAAGTCCAACTCCTTAACCACTCGGACACGACAGCTACATGCAATATCGGCCGCCACGAGCCTATCGTATGCTTTCTCGCTCTCGATAACGCGGGTCAGCTGCCGCATCGGAGCTGGCCGTACTGAATGGATCGGGTAGCGTGGCCGAGCGGTCTAAGGCGCTGGTTTCAGGTACCAGTCTCTTC
Organism: Frankliniella fusca; assembly: GCA_029379305.1. Classification (NCBI taxonomy): domain Eukaryota; kingdom Metazoa; phylum Arthropoda; class Insecta; order Thysanoptera; family Thripidae; genus Frankliniella; species Frankliniella fusca. The sequence goes on along the minus strand of JAHWGI010001324.1, from coordinate 981,598 downwards.
TAGAGGCATGGGTTCGAATCCCATCGCTGCCAGCATTTAATTTTTTTCCCCCACTGATTCTTGTTCTTTTTGCCATTTAAACACGGGCTGAGGCTGTCAAAATTTAAAATGGCATGACCATAAGGCCGCGTGGCAGGCGAGCAGCAATATCATCTCTCCTGCTCTAGGTATAGTGCTTCTACATTATATATGCATCTCCTTTATTTGTGTAAACTAAATTTGCGTTTTCTTCAATGTGTAAAACGAGATGTAAGTCCCTTTTCATTTCACATTGTCTTAGGTTTGTTATTTTCATTTCAACAAACTGTTTTACGAGTTTTTTTTTCTTTTTTAATTTTTTTTTAAAGAATACATAACCACCAATGCATGTGGCGCAGTGCAATGGTTGAACGCGACATGCGTCGCGTGGGGTCAACTGCCGCACGCTGAAAACGAAACGTAGACAGGGGGCACCCGGGTTTGAACCGGGGACCTCTCGATCTGCAGTCGAATGCTCTACCACTGAGCTACACCCCCAGGTACGAAGACGGGCAGCTTGACGAGGATACTTGGGGAAAATATCGGGACGTTCCTGCCGGAGTTTTTAATTGGAATCTTTTGATCGGTAGTTATTACCCAGTGGCACCATGGTGAGCCTGAGACCCGCAATTGCGACGTAAGATCTCGGTGGGCGGGCGCCTCTTTCTTTACCCCCACGCTTGCCGGTCCGGTCAGAGCGACGACTCTTTATTGGAATCAGGTTGCTGGGGGTGGTGCGGGAGCCTCCATAGCTCAGTGGTTAGAGCATCAGTCTCGTAGCTGTTGCGTAGTAAACTGGAGGTCGAGAGTTCGATTCTCTCTGGAGGCAGCAGCTTATCTATTTATGTCTCCTGACGAGGTTGTGGTCATGTTGGGCAGCAGGGTAAGATTGACCACCACCCTACCGCATTTGACATCGGCCTGTTGGTCTAGGGGTATGATTCTCGCTTTGGGTGCGAGAGGTCCCGGGTTCAAATCCCGGACGGGCCCTTGTTTTGCGTCGTTCGCCCGTCCACGCCAAATACAAGACGGAAAGCAAAGAGCAGAAACGAGAGAGATAGAGAGAAGGGTTGGGAGGAGCGAGAGGGAGATAATGAAGATAATGATATGCACTCCGCTCACTCGCCGTCAACTTGTCAGGATGGCCGAGCGGTCTAAGGCGCCAGACTCAAGGGCACCTCTCTCCCTTGCCCGGTCTAACGTGGGTCGAGTGTTCTGGTCCTCGTCTGAGGGCGTGGGTTCAAATCCCACTCCTGACATACGATTTTGCAACACGTGCGCAACGCATCATGTCCCGATTTTCGTCTCGTTTCTCCCAAGAAAGCGGTTTTTACCTTCCGGTGGAGGGACTTGCACCCTCAATCCAGAGGGGCACGGCAATCGCGAGCAATCGTCATACTGGCAGTGCTGGGATCTGATGCCGGGAAGCCAAGGCAAGGACAAGAAAAGAAAAGGTGCATTCCGTAGGCGTCGCCCGCCACCTGGCGTGCTGCTCTGAGAGTACGGGGAAAAGAAGACAAGATGAAAGCAGGTAAAAAGCGACTTGATTCCGCCCAGGATCGAACTGGGGACCTTCTGCGTGTGAAGCAGACGTGATAACCACTACACCACGGAACCGGAACGGATAAGGACTCTACGCTCAGGCAACACTGCGTGCCTACTGCTGTAAAGCTCGCATGCCAGCCAATTGTGGGGCCAGCATCACGACAGCACGGAGGTGCAGTAGTTTAGTGGTGCGCATACGTGCTTTCCGGGTGCCAGTCTGATTTTTGACTCTGCTGCCAGCCTGTGACAACGGCACCACAAGGGAAATGAAATCGCTGTCGACGTATGTGCAGTGAGCAGAGTGGCGCAGTGGAAGCGTGCTGGGCCCATAACCCAGAGGTCCGAGGATCGAAACCTTGCTCTGCTAGGGCCTCTTTTAATTTGGCCGCTTATTGTCTCCTCTTGAAAAGAGAAGTAAGCAGTTCGAAAGAAGAGGAAAATAAAAGTGAATGTGGTCAGGGCAGGTAGCTGACACGGCCGCGCCGTTCAAGGAGCAGGTATTAGGCAGCAATCTCTTCCAGCGGCATGGGTTCGAATCCGAGGGATAGATTACTCCTGTTCTCATGTCATGTGTGTGTGTACGCATCAGGCTGTGCTCGGGTGTACTCGGCGACAATATTCAAACGGACTGTTAAACATGTATGTGGTTTTTGTTAACAGTTTTGATTAAGTATTTCATTTCTTAACCGGTTACACCTATATTGACGAACCCTTAAAATCTCAGATGTACTCTTGTACTCATGTGCACACTCCAGCTGTAAGCTGTAAGTTCGAATTCCATCGCCGCCGTCTTTTTTCCGGTCGCGCTCGTCGTCGATCGGTTTGCGAGTTTCGAGAGGGCTATGCGGGTCGGTTCCGCACACGCAGTCAGGATGGCCGAGTGGTCGAAGGCGCCAGACTTAAGTTCTCCACCGGGTCTTCTGGTCCTCGTCTGAGGGCGTGGGTTCGAACCCCACTCCTGACAGAACTATTTTTCGCATGAATGTCGAAGAAGGGAGCCCCTGACGTCGACACTATGCTGGGCGTGGCCACGACCTCGATTGGCGAGCCCCAGTGGCGCAATCGGTTAGCGCACGGTACTTATAGGACAGTGTCTGCGAGCTATGCCGGGGTTGCGAGTTCGAGCCTCGCCTGGGGCAGTGGCTTTCAATTTTCTCTGTCTCGCCACCCCTCCGAATAGAAACAAACAAGGGCGAAATTGAACACAAAATGAATTTTGTGACAATTATGGAACTCGCTCTTCTTACATAATTATGTACCACAGAGGTAGAAGTGTAAAAAGTGGCCCCAGGCCACTGAGTTGCACACCACTGCCGTAGCAGGCTTTGACAAGGTTCAACCGAGAGCCAGTCGAGGTCGAGCATCGGAGGGTCCGTTTTCTATTTGAATTTGACGCCCTTGGTTAGTGCGTCAGTTTCCTTTTTCGAAGGCTGAGTTCAATCCAATCCCGGGGTATATATTTTGACACTCGATGCTCGGAATTGACTTATCAAATAGACCACGGCGAGCAGGTAATAAAACTCCCAAGGACCAGGGAGCGGAAGGGGAAGGAAAAAGCAAAAATTTATCGACGCTGTGGACAGGGCTCGAACCTGTGCGGGTAGAACCCATTGGATTTCAAGTCCAACTCCTTAACCACTCGGACACGACAGCTACATGCAATATCGGCCGCCACGAGCCTATCGTATGCTTTCTCGCTCTCGATAACGCGGGTCAGCTGCCGCATCGGAGCTGGCCGTACTGAATGGATCGGGTAGCGTGGCCGAGCGGTCTAAGGCGCTGGTTTCAGGTACCAGTCTCTTCTAGAGGCATGGGTTCGAATCCCATCGCTGCCAGCATTTAATTTTTTTCCCCCACTGATTCTTGTTCTTTTTGCCATTTAAACACGGGCTGAGGCTGTCAAAATTTAAAATGGCATGACCATAAGGCCGCGTGGCAGGCGAGCAGCAATATCATCTCTCCTGCTCTAGGTATAGTGCTTCTACATTATATATGCATCTCCTTTATTTGTGTAAACTAAATTTGCGTTTTCTTCAATGTGTAAAACGAGATGTAAGTCCCTTTTCATTTCACATTGTCTTAGGTTTGTTATTTTCATTTCAACAAACTGTTTTACGAGTTTTTAGGCAACGGAGTTGCCTTCTAAAATCGCTGGAAAACGTGCGTGTTTTGTTTCATATGGCCCCTTACGACAGAAAAAAATCTGCTGAAGGGAATTCGATGATATTAAGCATACATTTAGAATGTAATCTAGTACATTTGATTCTGAAGTCTACTTGAAATCTGTATTGCAGAAATTTTGTAAATTTGAATTGAAATTCGAGTTTCTATGGTAATGCTCGACTCGTCAGGCAAAATGAACAGGGGAAGGGGATATTTTTTCGTGGAGGGGGTAGGCTGAGACGAGCCAACACGGAGCGAAAGAGAAACCTCTAAAGTCTGCGTTCAAACAAAGCCAGCCTTTAGTTTCGAGCGCAAGAATGAGATAACACCTCTGAAATTCGCACGTGACCACCGTACTGCCTTCTTTAAAACTACTTCAGTTTTACTGAAACTTGCCCCGGTTCTGCCAACTAAATGTGTGCCTCAAAGAATGAGTTCCAATCGTAACGTTATGAGAGCAGTGATTTTTTTCATTTTATTTGGTTGGCATGTTGTGTCAACAACGCGAAAGCAGGCCAAGCATGTCCGCCATTGCCGGTGGCTGATGTGCCCACCTCGCGACTTTAAATCATTTTTTAAAGTTATCGAAACGTTGACAAGGCGAACTGAATGCGTAAATAGTAGTTTTATACCTGCGGAAAACGGTTTGGTAAGTTTGACTTCGATCTGGTGAGCAGAATTCTTAAAATGATGTACATTTACGTGTACCATTTTGTGTAAACAACGCCTTAACTCCGCGTTTTCCCAATAGAGCGCACCCCCGTCGCGGCCGCGGCGCGCTTGCCCGCTGGTCCTTCGCGTACCAGCGGTATTAGGTAGGGCCCCGGTTCGCCCCTCCCGTGCGCCTGGTAGAGGGGAGGTTGTTGTTGACGTTCTCCTCCGGCCGTGACCTCGCCGCCCAATTTATGCCGTCAGAAGGAGAGCTTTCTTTTCTCCTGCTCCTGTCGATTAAATGTCGGAGAGTATTCATTACTTGAAACCCGCCTTATCAATTCAAACTTAAAATTATTTAGCCACTATCTTGACTATCGTAAACTAAACAAAACCAGTCGGTCTTCTTACAGTCTTATTCAACACTCACAATATTTTATTTTAGTTATAGAAACTCCGTTGTCTACCAGGATTTCGTGAAATCGTATTTTTTTTTTCTTTTTTAATTTTTTTTTTTAAAGAATACATAACCACCAATGCATGTGGCGCAGTGCAATGGTTGAACGCGACATGCGTCGCGTGGGGTCAACTGCCGCACGCTGAAAACGAAACGTAGACAGGGGGCACCCGGGTTTGAACCGGGGACCTCTCGATCTGCAGTCGAATGCTCTACCACTGAGCTACACCCCCAGGTACGAAGACGGGCAGCTTGACGAGGATACTTGGGGAAAATATCGGGACGTTCCTGCCGGAGTTTTTAATTGGAATCTTTTGATCGGTAGTTATTACCCAGTGGCACCATGGTGAGCCTGAGACCCGCAATTGCGACGTAAGATCTCGGTGGGCGGGCGCCTCTTTCTTTACCCCCACGCTTGCCGGTCCGGTCAGAGCGACGACTCTTTATTGGAATCAGGTTGCTGAGGGTGGTGCGGGAGCCTCCATAGCTCAGTGGTTAGAGCATCAGTCTCGTAGCTGTTGCGTAGTAAACTGGAGGTCGAGAGTTCGATTCTCTCTGGAGGCAGCAGCTTATCTATTTATGTCTCCTGACGAGGTTGTGGTCATGTTGGGCAGCAGGGTAAGATTGACCACCACCCTACCGCATTTGACATCGGCCTGTTGGTCTAGGGGTATGATTCTCGCTTTGGGTGCGAGAGGTCCCGGGTTCAAATCCCGGACGGGCCCTTGTTTTGCGTCGTTCGCCCGTCCACGCCAAATACAAGACGGAAAGCAAAGAGCAGAAACGAGAGAGATAGAGAGAAGGGTTGGGAGGAGCGAGAGGGAGATAATGAAGATAATGATATGCACTCCGCTCACTCGCCGTCAACTTGTCAGGATGGCCGAGCGGTCTAAGGCGCCAGACTCAAGGGCACCTCTCTCCCTTGCCCGGTCTAACGTGGGTCGAGTGTTCTGGTCCTCGTCTGAGGGCGTGGGTTCAAATCCCACTCCTGACATACGATTTTGCAACACGTGCGCAACGCATCATGTCCCGATTTTCGTCTCGTTTCTCCCAAGAAAGCGGTTTTTACCTTCCGGTGGAGGGACTTGCACCCTCAATCCAGAGGGGCACGGCAAGCGCGAGCAATCGTCATACTGGCAGTGCTGGGATCTGATGCCAGGAAGCCAAGGCAAGGACAAGAAAAGAAAAGGTGCATTCCGTAGGCGTCGCCCGCCACCTGGCGTGCTGCTCTGAGAGTACGGGGAAAAGAAGACAAGATGAAAGCAGGTAAAAAGCGACTTGATTCCGCCCAGGATCGAACTGGGGACCTTCTGCGTGTGAAGCAGACGTGATAACCACTACACCACGGAACCGGAACGGATAAGGACTCTACGCTCAGGCAACACTGCGTGCCTACTGCTGTAAAGCTCGCATGCCAGCCAATTGTGGGGCCAGCATCACGACAGCACGGAGGTGCAGTAGTTTAGTGGTGCGCATACGTGCTTTCCGGGTGCCAGTCTGATTTTTGACTCTGCTGCCAGCCTGTGACAACGGCACCACAAGGGAAATGAAATCGCTGTCGACGTATGTGCAGTGAGCAGAGTGGCGCAGTGGAAGCGTGCTGGGCCCATAACCCAGAGGTCCGAGGATCGAAACCTTGCTCTGCTAGGGCCTCTTTTAATTTGGCCGCTTATTGTCTCCTCTTGAAAAGAGAAGTAAGCAGTTCGAAAGAAGAGGAAAATAAAAGTGAATGTGGTCAGGGCAGGTAGCTGACACGGCCGCGCCGTTCAAGGAGCAGGTATTAGGCAGCAATCTCTTCCAGCGGCATGGGTTCGAATCCGAGGGATAGATTACTCCTGTTCTCATGTCATGTGTGTGTGTACGCATCAGGCTGTGCTCGGGTGTACTCGGCGACAATATTCAAACGGACTGTTAAACATGTATGTGGTTTTTGTTAACAGTTTTGATTAAGTATTTCATTTCTTAACCGGTTACACCTATATTGACGAACCCTTAAAATCTCAGATGTACTCTTGTACTCATGTGCACACTCCAGCTGTAAGCTGTAAGTTCGAATTCCATCGCCGCCGTCTTTTTTCCGGTCGCGCTCGTCGTCGATCGGTTTGCGAGTTTCGAGAGGGCTATGCGGGTCGGTTCCGCACACGCAGTCAGGATGGCCGAGTGGTCGAAGGCGCCAGACTTAAGTTCTCCACCGGGTCTTCTGGTCCTCGTCTGAGGGCGTGGGTTCGAACCCCACTCCTGACAGAACTATTTTTCGCATGAATGTCGAAGAAGGGAGCCCCTGACGTCGACACTATGCTGGGCGTGGCCACGACCTCGATTGGCGAGCCCCAGTGGCGCAATCGGTTAGCGCACGGTACTTATAGGACAGTGTCTGCGAGCTATGCCGGGGTTGCGAGTTCGAGCCTCGCCTGGGGCAGTGGCTTTCAATTTTCTCTGTCTCGCCACCCCTCCGAATAGAAACAAACAAGGGCGAAATTGAACACAAAATGAATTTTGTGACAATTATGGAACTCGCTCTTCTTACATAATTATGTACCACAGAGGTAGAAGTGTAAAAGGTGGCCCCAGGCCACTGAGTTGCACACCACTGCCGTAGCAGGCTTTGACAAGGTTCAACCGAGAGCCAGTCGAGGTCGAGCATCGGAGGGTCCGTTTTCTATTTGAATTTGACGCCCTTGGTTAGTGCGTCAGTTTCCTTTTTCGAAGGCTGAGTTCAATCCAATCCCGGGGTATATATTTTGACACTCGATGCTCGGAAGTGACTTATCAAATAGACCACGGCGAGCAGGTAATAAAACTCCCAAGGACCAGGGAGCGGAAGGGGAAGGAAAAAGCAAAAATTTATCGACGCTGTGGACAGGGCTCGAACCTGTGCGGGTAGAACCCATTGGATTTCAAGTCCAACTCCTTAACCACTCGGACACGACAGCTACATGCAATATCGGCCGCCACGAGCCTATCGTATGCTTTCTCGCTCTCGATAACGCGGGTCAGCTGCCGCATCGGAGCTGGCCGTACTGAATGGATCGGGTAGCGTGGCCGAGCGGTCTAAGGCGCTGGTTTCAGGTACCAGTCTCTTCTAGAGGCATGGGTTCGAATCCCATCGCTGCCAGCATTTAATTTTTTTCCCCCACTGATTCTTGTTCTTTTTGCCATTTAAACACGGGCTGAGGCTGTCAAAATTTAAAATGGCATGACCATAAGGCCGCGTGGCAGGCGAGCAGCAATATCATCTCTCCTGCTCTAGGTATAGTGCTTCTACATTATATATGCATCTCCTTTATTTGTGTAAACTAAATTTGCGTTTTCTTCAATGTGTAAAACGAGATGTAAGTCCCTTTTCATTTCACATTGTCTTAGGTTTGTTATTTTCATTTCAACAAACTGTTTTACGAGTTATTTTTTTTCTTTTTTAATTTTTTTTTTAAAGAATACATAACCACCAATGCATGTGGCGCAGTGCAATGGTTGAACGCGACATGCGTCGCGTGGGGTCAACTGCCGCACGCTGAAAACGAAACGTAGACAGGGGGCACCCGGGTTTGAACCGGGGACCTCTCGATCTGCAGTCGAATGCTCTACCACTGAGCTACACCCCCAGGTACGAAGACGGGCAGCTTGACGAGGATACTTGGGGAAAATATCGGGACGTTCCTGCCGGAGTTTTTAATTGGAATCTTTTGATCGGTAGTTATTACCCAGTGGCACCATGGTGAGCCTGAGACCCGCAATTGCGACGTAAGATCTCGGTGGGCGGGCGCCTCTTTCTTTACCCCCACGCTTGCCGGTCCGGTCAGAGCGACGACTCTTTATTGGAATCAGGTTGCTGAGGGTGGTGCGGGAGCCTCCATAGCTCAGTGGTTAGAGCATCAGTCTCGTAGCTGTTGCGTAGTAAACTGGAGGTCGAGAGTTCGATTCTCTCTGGAGGCAGCAGCTTATCTATTTATGTCTCCTGACGAGGTTGTGGTCATGTTGGGCAGCAGGGTAAGATTGACCACCACCCTACCGCATTTGACATCGGCCTGTTGGTCTAGGGGTATGATTCTCGCTTTGGGTGCGAGAGGTCCCGGGTTCAAATCCCGGACGGGCCCTTGTTTTGCGTCGTTCGCCCGTCCACGCCAAATACAAGACGGAAAGCAAAGAGCAGAAACGAGAGAGATAGAGAGAAGGGTTGGGAGGAGCGAGAGGGAGATAATGAAGATAATGATATGCACTCCGCTCACTCGCCGTCAACTTGTCAGGATGGCCGAGCGGTCTAAGGCGCCAGACTCAAGGGCACCTCTCTCCCTTGCCCGGTCTAACGTGGGTCGAGTGTTCTGGTCCTCGTCTGAGGGCGTGGGTTCAAATCCCACTCCTGACATACGATTTTGCAACACGTGCGCAACGCATCATGTCCCGATTTTCGTCTCGTTTCTCCCAAGAAAGCGGTTTTTACCTTCCGGTGGAGGGACTTGCACCCTCAATCCAGAGGGGCACGGCAAGCGCGAGCAATCGTCATACTGGCAGTGCTGGGATCTGATGCCAGGAAGCCAAGGCAAGGACAAGAAAAGAAAAGGTGCATTCCGTAGGCGTCGCCCGCCACCTGGCGTGCTGCTCTGAGAGTACGGGGAAAAGAAGACAAGATGAAAGCAGGTAAAAAGCGACTTGATTCCGCCCAGGATCGAACTAGGGACCTTCTGCGTGTGAAGCAGACGTGATAACCACTACACCACGGAACCGGAACGGATAAGGACTCTACGCTCAGGCAACACTGCGTGCCTACTGCTGTAAAGCTCGCATGCCAGCCAATTGTGGGGCCAGCATCACGACAGCACGGAGGTGCAGTAGTTTAGTGGTGCGCATACGTGCTTTCCGGGTGCCAGTCTGATTTTTGACTCCGCTGCCAGCCTTTGACGTTCAATGACTGCGCACATTTCTCTATAAATGTTCTATAGTAACAAATTAACTACCAGTAATTAACTACGCCGTAACTGGTAGATACTTTGTTACCATTAATTATTCCCAGTAATTAACTACCGTAACTGGTAGATAATTTGTTACCATAGTACATGTATAGAGAAATGTGCTCAGTCATTGTACGTCAAAGGTGTGTACTCACAAAGAATACGTCAAGGCGTATACCACTCAAATCAGTACGCCTAGGCGTACAACCACTAAGCACTCCAAAATAACAGTGTAGTCCTCCCGAGGGGAAACGAGTAAGATAATACGGCTGACAGCCGTTAGGTAATCCGGCAGGTTGTAATCCGGAGAAATACGAAGTCCGGTGTAATCCGGGGAAATGTTAGCGTAATCCGGGGTAATCCGAGGAAAAAAGCACTGTTATTCGGATGACACTCCAGAGGTAATCCAAGGTAATCCGGGGTAATCCGTATTCCAGCTGAAACGATAATCAACAGTCGTTCCCCCCTTCGAGTCCTTCTCACCCTCAATCACCCTCTCCCTCAGCTCCGTCTGAGGGGGAAATGACTGTCAATTTTCGTGTCAGCTGGATTACGGATTACCCCGGATTACCTCGGATTACCTCTAGAGTGTCCTCCGGATAACGGTGCATTTTTCCTCGGATTATCCCGGATTACCCTAAAATTTCCCCGGATTACACCGGATTACTTTGAATTTACCCGGATTACACACTGCCGGATTACCTAATTGCTGTCAGCTGGATTACCTTAATCGTTTCCCCCTCGGCTTCGTCGCGCAGTGGACTCCGGCGAGCTGTCCGTGGTGCACGCCAACCGGTCCGCCGCCCTCTACCACCGCGACCAGCACTACCTCGCGCTGCAGGACATCGAGCAGGCCCTCCAGCTGGGCTACCCCAAACACCTGCTGTACAAGGTGTACGACAGGTATGCCGCAGGGTAAAACCACGCCCTGGGATTCTCAGGTTATGGATGGAAACCTGGAGATGCCCTGGACGAGGGGTCGTTAACTGCCTTTAGCCGTGTACGGAGGAATATTAATATTATCAGTAATATCAGAGTAATATTAGGGTAATATTGTAATATTGGGTTAATATTGTAAATAATGTGGTTAATATTGATGTAATATTGGCAAAAATATGGGCAATATTAATACAATATGAAGATAATATCGGTAATATTGAAGTAATATCAGGGTAATATCAGTTTCGTGTACGAAGGAATTTCATAGTTGACGACCCCTTGGCCCTGGAAATGATTTCCCGGACATCCATCCCCTGGAAATCCCTGTGTTAGACCCTAAGCTTCCGAGGGCGAACCCTGGATTTCCCAGGGGATCCACTGGAAATCATTTCCAGGGCATCTCTTGGTTTCCAACTACACTGGGAATCCCGCAGGGCTTGGTTTTACCTTGTACCATTTTGTGCGTGTCCGAGTACGTGTCTCTACCAAGGTGTCTTCGTAAGTCTATGTTCATGCTTAGCTCACTCAGAGTTTCTTACGCAAATATGAAAAAATATCGTTACCTAGTTATGCACAATTCATGCATATTTCTGCGTATTTTTGTACAAGGAGCAGCCAACTCATGTATTTCTGTGCGCACTTGCCTTGCATTTCTAATGTATTTTTCGGTATTTTTCTCGTATTTTTGTTGAGTATTTCTATGTATTTCTGTGTATTGTAGAGTATTTCCTTGTAATTTTAGTGTATTTCTAGAAATACACAGGTATTTCTGTGTACGTGTTTTTGTCGAGTTGGCCGCCCCTCGACTTTATTTATTATTATTTTTTTTTTATTTATTTATATCCACCAAGTCCAAGGGACGTTGCCCGGTAGGGACGCTACAAAATTGTTGTTGTAGAGTTTGTGACAAAATTAGAAAAAATATAACAATAAAAATATATGAATACAATACAACAATATACTTTGTATACGATTTTTTGCGTGAATTACGCACGCGCATAGCTTCGTACAAAAGAAGTACATAAACCGAGAGTGTGCATGGGATGCTCCTTGGGAAGGAGGGACAATAGACTATTAATCGCGATACTCTCGAAAAAAACAAATGCATCGGAAGTCACATTAAACCGACTCCAAGAGATCTATTTTGTCACTTTCGAATAGATTCTATTGCTCTTGGTACAGTCAAGTGCCCTAATTTCGGACGAATTGAGCGGTTTTTCCTTTCTTACGTGTAGGCATGATAAAATATGAAAAATCTGTTGCGATTGGAAATACTGTGGCTCGAGACACGTCGGATGATACCCATGTCGAATTTCTATCAACAGATGGGAAGCTACAGCAATCATCGGAAGAGTGTCCGAAATTAGGAACGAAAGTGCTCTAATTTCGGACACGTGCTCTAATTTCGGACACAAGCATGCATTTTGGCCCAACCGAACAGGTTTACTTTTCACTTAGGATAGCCTAGGTCACAATTCGTTGAATAACATCCAAACCGATTTTTTGACTCAACCCTGAGAGATGAAAACTGGACAGAAAAATGGGATGGTTTTGTGAACGCCTTTAACTCTGGACAATTGTGCTGTAACTTCGGACAAAATTCAGAGGAGTGCTAAATTATTCCTATCTTAGCCGTTTTTTGAGGTATCTCAAATCCGGAAACGGCGTTGTAAAGGTGATAGTCAAAAGTACAATTTCGCTTCTTCCTGGTGGCGAAAACATAAGTCTTTTGGCACAAACATGGAAACAAATGTAATTCTATGCCACAGAACTGGACTGTCCGAAATTGTAGCACTTTCGAAAATCGTTCCGTACCAAGAAACGGTTTGACTTAAAAAATAATAATTTACGTAGTTCTGTAGCTAAAATACCAAACATTCATTCGAGAAAGGACCACCCATAGGGCAGCTCACACCTACATGAGCCCCGGTTTTTGGGGGAGCTTATTTCAAATCAGCAATTTTGTTCTATATGCTTTTTTAAACTTTAAATTCCTGTGTTCTGTAAAATTTTAAAGGTACTTCAACCGACTTGACGAAATATGGTACTCTATACTGCAAACTGTACGATGCCGTCTTCGGATTTCAAATATCTCAAAAGGTGACCGAGATAGGTTGAAATAAGCACTTCTCTGCAAACTGTCCGAAATTAGGGCACAAGTCCGAAATTAGGGCATTTGACTGTAGTCTAAATTTAGTTCTGAAATAGCCGACTTCCGGTGCATTTGTTTTCCGAGAGGTATGCGAGCGGGATGGTCTATCTAGGAGCGACATTGTGAGTGAAGCCTGTGCTGCAGACAGGCGCGCTGCCTGCTCGCCCTCAAGCAGCACCTGGCCGCCAAGGACGCCTTCCAGCGGACGCTCTCCGCCCTGGACGACTCCCCGCTGTCACCGGAGCGGCGCCGCAAGTGGCAGATGGACGTGCAGATCATGATCAGCATGTTCACCAAGTTCAAGGACATCCGCGACGAGCCCCTGAGCCCGGTGCAGGTCAGCAGGAGGGAGAGGGGAAGAATCACCGTGCGTATTCCGCTGTGAAAAATATCCTCGTCAATTTACGATATTTTTTGTAATTTTGATTTACAAAATACGTCGTAAATTTACGACTGCCCATTCTTGCTCGTCGGTCAATTCCAAGTCGATAGGGAGTGCTTGTAAATTTACAATTTCAAATTGTAATTTTACGACTTTTATCATGGAAAATTTTCCCGTAACCCTTACGACCATTTTTCACAGTGTCGTTAAAAACAGCGTCAAGTCGTCTGGATTGTTCTTCAGTTCCCATTTTGTTTCCTTTCAACGCTTATAGGAATGCTTTGTACTACGGCCCACCTAGATTTGTAACCAAATTTGCCTCCGCTCGCTCCAGGAGCCCTCCACATGGGTGAAAACTAAATTTAGTTGACTCTGATGATTTCTGAACCGAGGGGTCCCACCCCAAATAGGTGTACAACGAGTTGGCGAGTTGATTCATTTTCGCGAGTTGAACGCAATTTTTCGCGAGCTGCATGCAATATTTTCGCGAGATGATGCGAGTTTTTGCGAGTTGAACGCGAGTTTTTGCGAGTTTTCGTGAGTTTTTGCGAGTTTTCGTGAGTTGAATGCGAGTTTTCGCGAGCTGAACGCGAGTTGGGCTCGGGTATGTGTACAAAGAGTTGGCGAGTGAGGGACCCCTTGTTCCAAACTGCCCGCTTGGTTTAGACCACAGCCTTTTGGGGACACATACACTGGAAAAACAAATGTTACTTGTGTCACATGTTATCCTGCATTCTCTGGAGAAAACGTTAGTTTTCTGATGAATTCCTCTCCATGCAAAAGGATAGGGGCATCACAAAGAGAATGCAGCACGAAACGTTTTCTCCGGAGAGTGCAGCAAGAAACGTGACACATGTAACGTTAGTTTTTCCAGTGTAACAAAACTCAAGGCTCAAATGTGTCCCAACGTGTTTTTATGTCTGCATTGTAAAGGTGCCGGTATCATCGCCGCCTGCCTACCAAGCAACTCCCCTGCCGTGCACTCCTGCATAGATGTCAAGGGGCGGCCAACTCATGTATTTCTGTGTACACTTGCCTGTATTTCTTGTATTTCTAATGTATTTTTCCGTATTTTTCTCGTATTTTTGTTGCGTATTTCTATGTATTTCTGTGTATTGTAGAGTATTTCCTTGTATTTTTAGTGTATTTCTAGAAATACACAGGTATTTCTGTGTACACGTTTTTTTCGAGTTGGCCGCCCCTCGATAGATGTTGCCTAGGCAGGCGGGGGTACTGGATACTGGTGTATTGGGCGGTTTTTTGCCTAACTTTCGAGCAACACTGCAGAGCTACAGCAGAGCATCAAAGTTGTTCCAGGAAATTAGAGGTTGAGGCTTCGGAAACTATAAGGCACCCCTGAAGAGTAGGACGGGTTCACTGAAAAAGTTGGCACCAATGCGTTCGAAGTGTATGAAGAGGTAGCAACTCTGTCCAATCGAGAAAGGGACGCGAAGACTGACCACCTATCAGAAAAGTGGCTAAAAAACGAGGGGGCCTCAACTCCTGAAATCATGTGTACACAATCGCTGATATCTTCGAAATCATTGTCAAAAAATGTGGATCTATTGCCGAAAAAAATTGATTTGAGTGCGTATTTTGGGCTCATAAAGCACAAAACACGCTTGTATTTACTTTACGAATTATTTCTTTCAATTATAAGAGGTGTAATCATGTGAAATCATGTGAAATCTTGAAATCATGTGTACAAATTTTGGGTGAGTTGAGGCCCCCTCGCTCAAAAAAGCCTCTACGAAAAGCCCTTTTTGGTGCGTGACTTTTTGAAAAGAAACTCCGTTCCCGCTGTTTTTACCATACCTTGACAGGTTATCAAAAATCCTGAAAATGGCTTTGGGAATCGGTGTACTACACGAAAAGAAATGTTGGGGTTTTTACAATACTCTTGTTTAGAAATTTCCTTCACTCTAAATGACCATGAACATTTTTGTAACTAACGCTGAACGATTCTGCACGTCACTAGATACAATTTTCACCTCTAAATTGGGTGCAGTTAGTTACAAATTGTGTGGAGTTCGTTACAAATTGTAACTATTGGCACACAATATTGTATCTTGTCTAGTGACGACGTCACTAAGTGACGTACACACTAAATGGTTATGGACTTTTTTGTGGACTAATTGGAAACATATTTGAGCGTTTCCAAGTTGGACACAAATTTGTTGACAATTATCGACAAATTGTCCATAATGTTCGACCTGGTTCGACAAATTGTGAACAGTTGGACACAAATAGAATTTGTCCATAGGTTTAGTAACGCACAAAAATATCGACAGCCTGTCTGCAAAATTGCGTCTAATCTGTCCGCAAAAAAGTCCATAGGACAATAATTTCGTTGACAGCTATGAACAAATTTGTCTATAGCTGTTCACAGAATTGTAGACCATCTTATTGGTAACAATGGACTTGTCACTAAAACTGCGTGGAGAAGCAAGTCCACAGAAAAAGTCCGTAGACTTTTAGAGAGTGGAGAATATGGTCCTCGGCAGGCAATCATGCAAACACTGTGAGAAAAAACTACAATTTAACTACAATTTTTTACCGTTATCACTAAAAAATATCTTTGTAGATTTACGATAAATTTCGTAAATCGTGATTTACAAAATATATATTGTAAATTTACGATGGACCTTTATTGCTCGTGAATGAATTTCTAGCCGATATATAGTGCTTGTAATTTTACGATTTGCAATTGTAATTTTACAACTGCACTTCGTGGAAAATTTTCCCGTAAACTTACGACTATTTTTCACAGTGATTTCGGAGTACAATAAAATGTTGTACTAAAATTGTACCGGTATAGGGTAAATTAGTGATGTACGGCAACGAAAACCGTAAACCGTTAATTCAAAACCGTTGTTTAGTTGTATGAGGTACGGTTTTTCTCACAGTGAAGTTCCCGGGCTTTCACATGAAAACATACCATATTCCCCCGGGGAGGATTCGAACCTCCGACCATTACTTAAGTTGCTGAATAACGCGCTGACCACTGCGCCACCGGGGACTCTGACGGTACGGTGCGTCGGGAACAAACCACAACACACCGCGTTGGAGTGACTCAAGTCAGCCACACTGTACAGCCGGAGCGGCCGGGCCGGGACCCTCACCCAGTGACTCACTGCGCCAGGCCAAGCGTTACGCCCCGCCCCGCCTCTCCTCTCCTCTCCTCGCCCGACCCCGCCCCGCCCCGCCTCTCCCCGCCTCTCCCCGCCTCTCCCCGCCCCGCCCCGCCTCGCCCCGCCCTGCCCCGCCCCGCCCCGCCTCTCCTCTCCTCGCCCCGCCCCGCCCCGCCCCGCCCCGCCCCGCCCCGCCCCGCCCCGCCCCGCCCCGCCCCGCCCCGCCCCCCTGCCCCCGCGCCGCGCTCCTATACAGCGTACACCACGGATATTTTTACAAAAATATATAGGCAATTTTCCATTTTGTCTATTGCGTACATATTGTAGGACAAGGACAATTGACACTCTTCTCAAGCATATTTCCGATCCGTATGATAAGGGAGAAGTGCTTTACCATGCAAATATAATTCCCATAACTTGAGAATTTTGTCATGAGCTATGCTACACACTAAATGGCTTTGGACTTTTTTTGGTGGACAATTTGGAAACATATTTGAGCGTTTCCAAGCTGGTGACAAATTTGTTGACAATTACACTGGAAGTCTTAAGGTGGCACTGGGGCGAACCTTACCAGTGTACCACAGAATGCCTCCTCAGCTCAGAAACGCACCCTTACTTCGGGGTGCGAAGCATCAATTGAGCACTATTTGGTGCTGAAAAAAGGGGGCAGAATGGGTCGTCGGGCACCTTATGGTGGCACAAATATGTAACCTTTTGAAGGCACTTGAGCCCGCGCAAATGGGTGCGTAACGGTTCCCTCATAGGGTGCGAAATCTGCCCTCCCCCCCCTTTCACTTCTTTCCCACTCGTCCTCCATCCCACCTCCTCATCTTCATCCTCCCTCCGCCTCTTCTAATCCTCTGCCAGTGGTGGTGGCAGTAGCAGTGGTAGTGAGACAACAATGGTCAAAAAGTACACTCTGACTGGCAATGTACTTTTTCGTACATATGAAATGTAACTATACAAACGTGCAGATTTATGAACAACATTGTGCCGAATTAAGTAGAATATTGTGCATAGATCTGCATAACTTAATACATGCAGGAAAAATACACACACAAAAAAACACAAATTTATGAACAATATTTTACATAACTCAGCACGATTTTTTTTTTTTTTTTTTTTTTTTTTTTTTTTTTAACCAAAAATCTGCACGTTTATATTGTTACATTTCATATGTACGAAAAAGTCCATTGCCAGAGTTAGTGTGTACACTCACGCATGAGAGAAGGACGCCCTTCCCTCATGACTCACGATAGCGCGGGCGCGCCCATGCCCCCAGCCCAGGTTGGGCCGAATTCCTAACTGAATCACATGACACCACGAGAATTAACTGAGGATGAGCAGGACAGGAGGTGAGAACGGGTCCGTCGGAAAACCGCGAATTTGACCGAAGATAGCAGAGAGAACAGAAGCGGAATAACCGTGATCGGGAACACCGCAGAGCAGAGAGCCTCACCGAGGAGGAGCAAAAAAAGAAACAACTACTACAGTATGTCATGTGACTTAACCTTTTATACCTTCAAACACCCAATTTGTCACACAAAGCGCACCTCGTTTTTGTTAATTTTTTTTATACTTTTTTTAATTTTTAATATAAATACTTGACAATTTTCTTTAGTGGTGTAAGAGATCGGCCTCACCTGGCCCCGCCCGCCTCGGCCGCAGGTCGGGCAGCCCAAGTCGCCACCGCCGCCGGAGCGCCTGCTGCGCGGCCCGCACCCCCGGCAGCGCGCGCACGGCCCCGGCGGGATGGTCTCGGCCGCGCTCCGCTTCCACGAGGCCGTCGACGAGGAGGTCGGGCGGCACGTCACGACCGATGACGACGTCAAGGCCGGCGACCTGCTGCTCACCGAGCGGCCCGCCGTCGCCGTGCTGCTGCAGGAGCGCGCGCACACGCACTGCTTCGAGTGCTTCAGGAGGTACGCTTTCGCGCGCAATGGACCGGGGGGCGGCTAACTCATGTGTGGGCTATCTAATTAAGCGTCGCTGAGGCGAGAGCGACGAAAGCGACGGGAGCGACGAGAGCGAAGACGGTGAGAGCGATGCGAGGACGAGTCAGGACGGTCGGAACAGGTATATACCGCTTTGAAACATATGCAAATTAACAGTTCATCACCCCTTCACCCGTCCTGATTCGTCTTCGCAGCGCTCTCGTCGCCTTCGCTCTCGTCGCTCTCGTCGCTCTCGTCGCTCTCGCCTCAGCGACGCCTAATTAGATAGCCCGATGTATTTCTGTGTACACTTACTTTGTATTATTTGTGTTTCCTTCGTATTTTTCGGAGTTTTTCTTGGATATTTTACAAGTATTTTCAGAGAGTAAAGGATTTTGTTCTCACAACAAATAATTTGTTAAGAGAGCCTTAACAATATTTTTTTTGTTCCAGCAACAAAAAATCTGTTGGCTGAGCAAAGCATCTGTAACTACAACAGAAATTTTCACAGAGTACTGTTGTAGTAAATGACCCTTTGCTCAGCCAACAGATTTTTAGCTGCTGGAACAAAAAATATTGATAAGGCTATTATCAACAAATTGTTTGTTGTGAGAACAAAATCCTTTTCTCCGAGTAAGAAGTATATGGTAATATTTTGGGTAATATACTGGTAATAAACATGTAGTAAGTCAGTAAATAGTTGACGACCCCTAGGCTCCGCGCGCCGGTGGCGTGCCCGCGGTGCTCGGCGGTCCTCTTCTGCTCGGCGGCGTGCCGCGCGCGTGCCGAGGGCGGCCACCACGCCGTCGAGTGCAGCGTGCTGCCGCTGTTGTGGGCGTCGGGCGCCTCCATCACCTGCCTCATGGCCCTGCGCGCCATCGCCCAGCTACCCAAGGGGGTAAGCCAAACGACTCGGGTAATCCGGCAGACATCGCGTTATTATTGTTGGTGATCCTTTAATCCGGATCACCAAAAATGTTGTGATACTCCGGAGGCCGTCCGGAGGTAATCCGGGGTAATCCAGAGGTAATCCGTTGGTAATCTAGCATAATCCATCTCCATCGTAATCTTTGAATTTTCTCCAATATGTCTATTCACGGGTAATTGTAGTAATCCGTCATCCAGCAGACATAAAACACTCGAGTTATTTCCCCTTTGGGAAATGTTGCTTCGTGTGCAGGCGGCGCCCCCGGCCTCCGTCATGTCCCTGGTGACGCACTCGTCCCGGCGCCGGCCCGAGGACCTGCTGCACCGCGCGCACATGGCCGTGTTCCTGGCGCGCTGCCTGCAGTCGGCGGGCGCCCCTGGCTCCGGCGGCCACGCGGGCGAGGGCGCCGACCTGGTGCGCACGGGCGGCCGCCTGCTCACGCTGCTGCAGCTGCTGCAGTTCAACGTCCACGAGGTAGGTATCCGCCTCAACAAACTAGTCAAACTGCGGGAAAGAGGCATGCATCTTCTATGCTTCATCAAAGTTCAGGAAAAACCAACGATCACCGTATGGTTTGGTAAACAAACAAGTGTGAGCGCTGTTTTCCCCCTTACACTCTATAATACTAGGGACAATTTTGTTCCTGATTGAGTACGAATTCGTGCATACGCAATATGTGTACGATTTCATTCCTAAGTGAAGAAGTAAAAGTGCATCATTATCATTGTTTTAGGTTGATGATTAATCGTATCGTAGGTTCAGGGAGGAAGGCTGAGCACTTCTGAATTCCAACGAAGACTAGTTTATTTCTTTGAGATCTCGTAACATTACAGTTGTCTCTAATGGCGCCCCCACAATGGCTGTTACCGAGGCGGAACGCCTGCGACAAACTGGATAGGGATAGGCCAACCCGCCAAGCACTCGTGTTAAGGTGGTGGCCTACCCGGAGAGCACAAGCGCAGGGGGAAGCAGGAATTAAATTCCTGGTACCCAAAATTTCGTTCCGTCACCTCCCGATGAGTTGATTGTGGGGGCACCTTAACAGGCTGTGACTTAATACCAACTGCTTCCAACATCTCCCCCTTCAAACATCACATCATTTATTTATTTTTATTTTTTTTTCCAACGAGGACTAGTTTATTTCTTTAAGATCTCGTAACATTACAGCTTTTTTTTTGGTTCAACATGCTGTGAATTATTACCAACTGCTTCCAACAGTCATCATCATCATCATCATCATCATCATCATCATCATCATCATCATCATCATCATCATCATCATCATCATCATCATCATCAATCATTATCATTTTATTATTATTATTATTATTATTATTATTATTATTATTATTATTATTATTATTATTATTATTATTATTATTATTATTATTACAAGGTGTCCGAGCTGGAGCTGCCGGCGCCCCCGCCGCGCGGCTACGACGCGCCCACCTCCAACTTTGTGGGCGCCGCGCTCTACCCGACGCTCGCGCTCTTCAACCACTCGTGCGACCCGGGCGTCATCCGCTACTTCAACGGCACCACGGTGGTGGTGCACGCGGCGCGCGGCCTCCGCGCCGGCCAGCCCGTCTGCGAGAACTACGGCTTCTGCTACTCGAACCGGCCGCGCCAGGAGCGGCTCGACGCCCTGCAGAAGCAGTACTGGTTCCGGTCGGTACTCGCACCGAGTGTGGACGGCTTGGATTTTCGGTGTACATATAGTAGTAAGGAGTACACCCGGAGCACAGCTAGGTCGGAGACCTGCCGGAGTAGGAGTACCCGGAGTACGCGGAGTACAGGTGGAGTACGCGTAGTACGACCATCCGGAGTACAGGCATACAGGCAGAGTATACTCGGAGCAGGGGCGTATTAAGGTCTGACCGACAGGGGGGGGGCGGTGCCCTTAAGATTGCCTACTTACAGGGGTTTTGTTACACAATTTGCCTACCTTTCAGGCGGCTGTCTAGAGGCCACAGGGGGGGGGGCGATCGCCCCCCCCCTCCCCTTAATACGCGCCTGACTCGGAGTACGCGGAATACAACCGGAGTACGCGCAGACCTGTACACAGGAGTACGGAGTACACTGACCGCCCACCCCTTGACTCGCAGACCCTCGCTGCGTCCAGATACGTGGGTGTCTTGGTGGCCTTGGGTGTCTGAGCCATGCGAACAGCATTCATAGGGCCACACCCAACGCACCCAAGACACCCACGTATCTGGACGTATTTCCGCATCCGCGTGCACCCCGAGGTTCCCAAAGCAAAGGAGAGCACTTTAAGTCAAAATGACAGCAAAGTTATGTCCATTTGGCATTTTTCTTCTTTTCTTCTTTCTTTTTCTTTGTCAAAATACAGTGTTTCTGATTGTTTGGACCACAAGTCGACGCTCCCTACGTACAAGCGGCTATCTTTCTAAGCGCTGTAGACACTAAGCTATCTTCTCAGGGCTGGTAGACAGATGGCTATCTTCCCGAGCGCGGTAGACACTAGGCTATCTGTATAGCCTCGGCTAGATAGCCTAGTATCTACCGCGCTCGGGAAGATAGCCATCTGTCTACCAGCCCTGAGAAGATAGCTTAGTGTCTACAGCGCTTAGAAAGATAGCCGCTTGTTCGCAGGGAGCGTCGAAGTATACATGGTCTTTCTCGTAAGGATGTACACCGTAAAACTGGAGATAGGCCTCATCTAGACGACCAATTTTCAAGAAGGAACATGGGGTCAGAAACGCACCGTTACGGAGTTCACTGTGAGAAAATACTACGGTAAATGCCTACGGTACGCGCCGTTAATTTGTTACCTGGTCGCGGACCGTAATTTTCGTCTACGGTCTGAATCTTACGGTACACACCGTAGCCTACAAATGTGTTGGGGAAGTTCAATGGGGCACTTTCTATCCACGATGAAATACAGTCCGTACCGTAATAATAAGCTACGGTCTGACCGTACACGAAAACTACGGTACAGACCGTAGGCGTACCGTAACTCCCTACGGTATTTTTAACAGTGTTACGAACTCTGTAAGTTGTCGCACCCTTGCGCCGTAAGGTAGGCAACACATTCGACATGCCACGCTCCGGCACTGCAGCGCGCGCCGCCACCGCACCGCACCAGCACTCCGCTACCTCCGCGGTCTTCCCCCACAGAGGGGCGGCCTTCTCTTGCAGACCCGCGAACATCCTCCGCGGTTCCGCGAGGACCCGAGGCAACCATAAGCCCCGCGGTTCCGCAAGAAGCCACGGCCGCCACACGCCCAGATCCGCGAGGGGTGGCCGCGGGTCCCCGCGGAACATCCCGGAGTTCCTGTAGCAACCCCCCGCGGTTCCGCGAGAACCCGCGGCCACCCCTCGCGGTTACGCGTGTGAGGCCGTGGCTTCTCGCGAAATCGCGGCCGGGATTGGCGGCGGGGTTGCCGCGGGTCCTCGCGGAACCGCGGAGGATGATCGCGGGGACGGCCCCTGATATGCGAGGGATGACCACGGGAGTAGCGCAGAGCTGGTGCGGTGCGGTTGCGGTGGCGGCAAGAGATCAGAGCTCTGCGATCTCTTGGCGGCGCGCGCTGCAGTGCCGGAGCGTGGCATGCCGAATGTGTTGCCTACCTTACGGCGCAAGGGTGCGGCAACTTACAAAGGGCATAACGCCGTAACGGAGCATTTCTGACCCCATGTTCCGTATTAAAAAATGGTCGTCTAGACGACGCCTATCTCCAGTATTACGGTGTACATCCTTACGAGAAACACCCTGTTAGAGTGGGTGAGCATGCCAAGACAATCATTCTACAGCAGTACACTAGTGGGCGCAAAACTTTCAAACAAACGCGGACCGACGACGCCTACAACTGGTGGTGCTGTCGGCTATCACTATACCTTTTGGTCAGCTCTGGACGACGCACGTAGACGACACGCAGCGCCATAGCGCCGTAGTGTCTATACACGATTTTGACCCAATTTTGGGGTCAGTCAGAAAAAAATCACAAAAATGCAGAAAAATGCAAAAAAGCTAGGGAAATTTTGAAAAATATAGGAAGATTCGCAGAAATTTACAAGGAATAGGAAAAATTCAAGAGAAAATTCAACCAAAATTCACAAAAATACTCAAAATCTGTGCACAAAACTTGAGAGATGTTTCCCCTCCCTCCTGACCCCACCTGTTGCCTGCAGGTGCTGCTGCCAGGCCTGCGAGGAGGACTGGCCACTCCTGAGAGACATGGAGAAGGACATGGGCGTCATGAGGTTCCGCTGCGACCCTGGCGGGGACCCTGGCCCGGGTGGTGCTCGCTGCAACAACGTCATCATCGTCCCCACCGACACCACGAACTTCATGGTGCAGTGCAGCGCCTGCAAGCAGCACACCAACATCCTAAAAGGGCTCAAGGCCCTCCAGGTGCGCGCTGTTGGTTTGACCAAAGGGTCTTTTTAAGTTTTCTGAAACAATCTTTGTACCAGAAAAAAAATGTGTCTTTGCATTTATTGACTTCTATTTTCCTCCTAGGATACAGACAGCATGCTCAAAATAGCACAAAGTTTTCTGTCTGAGGGGAATCTGGCTGATGCCTTGGATCGATTCTTGAAAATTCTGTGTCTACTGGAGGAAACTCTTGTGCCTCCTTTCAAGGACTACACTCTGTGTCAAGACAAAATTCGAATGTGCATGGTCACCCTTGGCGAAGATGTTATTGTATCTGGTACATCTTAGACGTAATGCCAGGAAAAAATAATTTAAATTGAAAAAAAAATATATATATAAATATAAAAAAAATTGCAGATTATTTTACATACTTGTTTGGTGTATTTCATGATTTTAATACCAAAATGTTTATGTACAAAACAAAACAGGAAAAACGACAGAAACACCACTTGCCACGGAAAAAAATGAAACACATTATAAGGAAGCAGTTAATTATCTCAAAATGAAGTACAAAAATTATGATTAGATCAAGTATTAGCAACTAATTATCATCACGGCTCTCTATTCTCCCTTCACTTAACCAAGACTGTTCCACAACAGTTGCAACTCTCTTCTCATATTCTCGTTTGTTTTCCTGGTAAAGTTGTGCAGCTAATGAGTTGGCTGGTGAATTGGGATTTGGTTCATCTAGTAGTGACTGCAACATATATGGGAAAAAGAAAACAGAAGAGAAAAACGTTAAAAACAAAGGCATGCTACTGATAAAATTGACAGTGAAGTCCTTTATAGAAAGGTTTGCTAACCAATAAAATCATTAAGGAAACATTAGAGCCAACATCACACATCAAACATGTCAGTAATTGACTGCATTTTGTTGATAAACCACTAAAACAAGATAGGAGAAAATAATATTTCCTAAGATTTAGTTCTTAATGAATTTATTCATACACTAGAAATATACATACATTTCACAACTTAATAGTTTAATAAAAACTTCATACCGGTGCACAATTTCATTTCTATACAACGCATGTATTTGTCAATGAAAAAGTTTCAAGGCAAATTCTCAGAATCAAAATACTTTAGAAAACAAAACACTTGTTAGGAAACTAGTCAGATATACTGAGAGTATAGAAAAAATAAACCATAATAAGCTGGTGTACTTGAGTATGAATATTTTTCTTCAAGTTAAAATTACGGACAGACATTTGAAGGCAAGCATTTAGGAAGTCCTGCTTGCCTTCAAGCTGTCTTACACTGTACACCATGATGATTTTTTGTTTAACATGGTTGTTTCTGTTTTAACTGGCAAAGAACTGAAAGCTCTGTTTATCACATCAGAGATGCTAGACCTATATATAATTACAATTATCACGAGACATTTCTCAAGTATTGAGGCCACCATCCACACCTCGTTAATATCTTTAGTCTATGATGCACATAAAATTGAAAATTATCAGGCTTTCTTTCCTTAAAGGAAATCACATCAGAGGACACACATCTTTTTTTCAACAAAAGAAGCCTTCTTTACAGACTTGCTAGCACTGTTCTCTCAAACAAAAGCCAGCTCAGACAGATCCATTGAGAAAGGCACTATGACCGGAAAAAAGAAAATTCTCTTTGGTGCCAAGCAAGTTGTGGTTGGGTTCAGTAAAATGGCCATGGCAAGATGTAACATTAAATACTAAACTGAGACACTGAAAGTAAGAAAAGAAAATCAACAACAAAATCTCACATAGGGAACAGACCTTTTCCTAGAAAAAGTTACAAGGAATCAAGACTGCTCCCTAGAGAGTCAACAACATTGATCTGTTAAGAACAGAATTTCAATGTTATTGCATAAAAATTTACAAGTGCTATCACTCTTATCATTATATGATATAGAGCACTGGACTTATATTCCAAGTATTCAAATTTTTCATACATAGACAAACTTACAGGAAATTTTCATTATAACTTGCATTGGCAATTTTAGTACGATTAGTCTATGGGAGCTGGGCTACGTAAGAGCACAACAAAGTGAACAGTGAAAGGGAGCAATGGAAACACATGACAATAATTTAAGTAAGCAAATAGATCATTGGCTAGTAGGGCTGTAACACTTGGAGCTATCACAGATACCTGCTATCTTCTGGAACTCTCACGTCAAAGATTCAACTAACTCCAGCCATATTATTGATGATGGAGGATTGTTTCTAAATCATTGGCACAACCTCTCCACAAATTCTTAAAAGACTTCTTTCTTGTGAGCTCAGCAAAATACTCTACTATTTCAGAGTTCAATTCCACTTGACAAAAATATTGATGTTCCAAAATTGCTCCCAGCAGATTCACCCGATTCAATTCAGTAGCTCTTCACACGCACTTTTTTTTTTTTATTGTAGTTTTCTCTTAGTTTTTGGTAACACAGAAGAAGGAAAATCACTAATAAACTATGCATTTAAGCAAATCCACTTAGCCAAATTTCAAGGGATGGTCACTAGTCTACAAAACTTTGCTCCACACAAGCTTTCACTCTTTTTTCATACTCTCTTCGATTCTCTTTGTAAAGTTGAGCCGCCATAGAGTTTGCAGGAGAATTCGGATTTGGATCACTTAAGAGAGACTGCAAGGAAAAACAAAATACAATGATATTAGAGTTACCACTAGGGGAAGATTTGGTCTTACCTAAATGCACAAGTTAACAGTAACTCACAAAATTGGGTTGTAAATAGGTAAGCGTGGTTATTTCAATATCAGCAGGAAGTACAAGACAAGTATCTCCATTTATAAACACATTCTCTGATAGTTAACACTATTTCTTTCTTTCTTTTTTTTTATTTTTTAAATGACTACTTATAAAAGGTGTGAGTGAGTAGAAATTTCAGTTTCCACACATTATTTACGAAGAATCCAAGAGAGCTGAGGTCATGTTTGTGGTGTGGATTACCATAGTCAATATACATATAGGTATATATATATATTTTAAATGGACTACCTTGTGTGATGTTGGCTCATAAATTTAAAAAAAAACATAAACAAGCATAGCATGCAATATACAAATCATATATCATTAACATGTGATGTTGGTATGGGTAACTATGAAAGATATTCAGCTCACATGAAAATTATTAAAATTGTTTAAATCCAGAAAAAACAAAAGGAAACCATTTGAAAATCATGCAGCCGCAGGTAGTAAAGGATAGGACACGCCAAAGCATCTTAGAAAAGAACTGATTATAGTTTGGTATTAACATGCAAGTACCACTAGATAATTTAGATTGAAAGATTTATAACATTTATCAGCCTAATAAAGTTCACCGAGTTCTTTCCAACTGTCACATACAACTTAAGTGGCTACACTACAGCACCAAATTGGGGGAAAGTGAGGAAACATGGTGACAGCTTACCTGTATAGATGTAAGGATGGCTGAAACATCATAGGTAGGGCTCCACCGATTCTGAAGAATGTCAAGACAGATGCTACCATCTGCATACACATTAGGATGGAACATTTTTGACACAAATCTCACAGTTGGAGGTTTGTTGGGGTACTCTTCAGTGAATTCTATAGTCAGTTTGAAGGTGCCATCTTCAAAAGGGGTATCATGAGGCCTGAAAAGGAGGTATAAAATAAATAGAAGTCAAAGTTTTTTTTAATTTTTTGAAAAAAGTAAAATTTACAAGTCAAGAATAACATACCCAAATATCACAGCATTCCAAATCATGATGTTGTTGTCAGTTGGTGCACCACTCACACCTGTGGGAGGGTCTTCTTGCAGTCTACAAAAAATAAAGTATAAAAATTAAAATGACTGAAGGTCTCAGAGTAGACTACCTTTTTAATTTTGTTGGTATGACAATTTCACACAAGAAGACAATAGAGTGACAGAGCTGAAAATAATAGTTTTCCAGCTGCATCATGACAGTGGAACACATCAAATTTTCCACGTCAAAAGAAAAGATCATGAAGTGAAGCATCTAGAATGTATAAGTCAAGGGATAGTTACTACATTACTCAAAGGATGAGTCATGCATAAAACCTGTACCATACAGCAGGAGAGGAATTATCAAATAATCCCATAAATGTAAGGAGTAATGAGGAGTCATGGTCATTGTTCCAGAAAAAAAGGTGAGGCACTGAATCCACAACACGCAAAAGTGGAGTGAAGGGAGACATCGAAATCTCAGAAACTTAACCTTTATGTTTGATTGACTGAAGGTCTTTGTTCAAACTGACAAACACTATTCCCCATCGACTACACCTTAACACAGATTGACCGACTCACACAAACGCTCGGTGCAAAGAGGAAAAATAAAAAAATATTTTAAAATATAAAGTTGATAGCCCAAAATATTTCCCTTCTGGAAATGATAAGTTGACACAGATCCTGGGCTAGGACTCCCCACAACCTTGAGAACTTTCCAATCCTCACCTCTTAAAATCACGCATTAAACGTCTTCTAGCTGGCGTCGACATTTCACAAGTTAAAAATAAACTTTTTAATCACACTTGGCTATGTAATGAAATAAATACGGTTGCTAAATAAACAAACAACAAGTAAACGTCGAGCTCTCCGTGCTGTGCTGTTAGGCTTATTTCTTGAAACTGCTCCTTGTCTGGCACGTTCACAAATGATGGCTGATGTTCATGATAGTGGGGGTGGTGGGGGAATCTAATTTTTCCTATTTTTGCCTACAGAAGAACTTCGAGAGTTTGAAAAGGCAATTTTCAGGCCGCTGTTTTAACTGCATTATTAGATAAAATACAGTAGGACGAAAAGGGAAAAGGTTAAATTTTTCGATACAGTATTGTTTGGGAGTCTTGTCGTAAACCCAAGAGGTAAAACAGTGCAGAGCAGTTGAGCAGCTGCGACTGTTTTATCGACATCTGAAATTTGAATACTAATTTATTTTAATGTCTTCTAGGAGAGAGATAAATACAAAGAAATAAAATATCAAGGCTAGTTTATTGGGTTGAATTTCAGGTAACGTCGACTGGCTAGAGCTTATTTTTAGCGTTGTCCGTAAAGTGGTCGCACTTTGGCCACACCCTGGCCGAGAGCGGTGCTCTACCTCACGGCCATTGTTTGGAACTGGAACGACACGGACCCAAGCAGGCAAGCGATGGAGGCCTAACATTATCGATTAAAAATAGCTGGCAGACGGAAAGTATATCATCTCCGTCGGATTGGACACTTGTGCGTCTTTCCCGAGGCGCGATCTCCCGCTGCGCCCCGTGCTTTTGCGGTTTGTTCCGAGAGAGGAGTGAGAGTGGCGAGTGCAGAAGTGACGGGATCGTCTCCGGAGGGTACACGCGTCACTCGCTGAGAGCACAATAGCCTGTGCAGCCGTGTGCGGGAGCGGGGCGGCATCGTCCGCAAGTAACAAGTGTCAGAGGAGTGGAGAGTCATCTCGCCACCGGCTCGTCGCCCGACCGAAATATGAATGGAGATACGATGGTGGGCATCAAGCGAGGACCAGAAGAGTTCCGCAGCGGCGCGAGCAACGGCTCGGGGCCCAATTCCACGGACAGCGACTCGAAAAAGATGAAGCTGGAGGGCAAGCCCTCCCGCGTCATTCACGTAGGCAACATTCCTCAGGACACGACTGACGCCGAAGTGGTGCTGCTGGGCGTCCCTTTTGGCCGCGTAACCAACGTGCTGGTCTTGCGGAGCAAGAACCAGGCGTTTTTGGAGATGTCAGACGAAGCCGCAGCCTCCAATCTGGTCCAGAAGTACTCCCAGACGCAGCCACAGATCAGGGGGAGGTCGGTCTACACCCAGTTTTCTAACCACCGAGAGCTCAAAACGGAAACCACCTCCAACGCCCTCCTGAATCAAGGGATGCAGACGCAGGATGTTGCGGGTAACGGTCTCAAGACGGAAGTGACAGATAATGGTGGTGGGGTTAATACAGTGTTGCGTGTTATCATCGACAACATGATCTGCCCTGTCTCACTTGATGTCCTTCACCAGGTATTTTCCCGATGTGGAAAGGTATTGAAAATTGTTACTTTTTCAAAGAACGGCACGTTCCAGGCACTGATTCAGCTCTCCTCTGACCGTGAAGCTCAAGCAGCTAAAGTAAGTTTAGATGGTCAAAACATCTATCACAATTGCTGTACACTTCGCATCGATTTTTCAAAAATGAGCAGTTTGAATGTGAAATTTAACAATGAAAAGAGCAGAGATTTTACAAACCCTTCGTTACCTGCTGGAGAAGGTGTGGACGGTATGAGTTCTCTTAACCAGGGTGGCTTACCAGGAGCTGCTGGTCTGTTGGGTGCCCCTTTCGTTGGCCTTGGAGGCCAGTTGAATGGTGCTAATGGCACAGCTCTCGCTGGAGTGGGTGCTAGCTTGCCCCTGTTAGGAGGTTTCACCCTGCCGGCTAATAATACAGCTGCCACCCCAGTGCTGCTTGTGACAAGTCTGGATGAGCACATTATCACTCCTGACCACTTATTTACCTTGTTTGGAGTTTACGGCCATGTCTTGCGGGTGAAAATTCTGTACAGTAAGAAGGACTGTGCCTTAGTTCAGATGGCAGACCCCAGCCAAGCACAGAATGCTTTAACTCATCTAGACAAGATTCGGGTATTTGGAAAGCAAATTCATGTTATGCCAAGCAAGTATCAATCAGTTCAGTTGCCAAGAGAGGGTCAACCAGATGCTGAACTAACCAAGGATTTTGCTGCATCCCCTAGACATCGTTTCAAGCAATCACTATCCAAAAATTATCAAAATTGCCACCCACCTACTCAAGTTTTGCACCTATCAAATATCCCTCCTAGTGCCACAGAAGAAAATTTAAAAGAAGAATTTGTTAAGCATGGATTTGAAGTTAAGGCTTTCAAGTTCTTTCCCAAAGACCACAAAATGGCCCTTATTCAGTTACCAACTGTAGAGGATGCCGTGAATGCTCTTATCAAACTGCACGACTTCATGCTAGATGGTAACAACATAAGGGTATCCTTTTCTAAATCTCGCATTTAAAATGCTTTTTTGGGACAGGGTCTAACTATTATTTTGAAGACAAATTCATTGGTGTTTCTAACTACTTGCTCGTAGTGTGTTGACAAAACGGTTGACTGTCTCATATTGCAGTGTCAAGCTAAAATAGAATATTGGAAAGATGTCATTCTGCTTTGTATTGCTTTTTTTTCATTTTTTTTTTCCAGTTTTTTTTTCTATTTTTGCTTTTTTTTCTTCTGATAAAGGTAAAAAACAATCTGCCACTCAATGAAACTGTAAGGGATTTTGAAAGCAAATTCTAAATATTTTGACGTAAATAAGCAATTTCACTGTCAAGTTTAAAATGTAATGCGCTCAACTAAGGGCTACGTTATGGGCACAACTTTGACTGATCTTGATAGACTTGGCTGCTTCTGCAGTGCAATCATTTCAGCACACATTGGGCACATTAGTTCATACAGTGATATTTGAATTTTTGAACATTAAACATATCCTTAGTTTCATTAAGATTTGTTGTAGCTTGCATGACCCTGTCCCTTTCATCATCAGGTCATTATTACTTTAAAAGAATAATTACATTAGTTCTTGATGTGAGTTAAGAAACATAGTTTCTAATTCTGTTAAATACTGTGACGTTATCTTTATAGAATTGGAACTGTTTACTCAATGTTGTATTATAACTATGTAGCAATTGGCAAACAAAGTACCTTGTGGGGGAATAGTTTCCTCATCTAAAATTTGGTGTGTTCAATAGATTGCGATCTCCATTTGGTGTATTGTCCTAGCAAATCATGTTGGTAACTGAATGCAGACCATGTTTTATTCCAGATATTCAATTTTCGCAGATGAATTTCTGCACCTCCATCAGCTATTGATTGTTGTCAGTTTTTATTTGCCCCATTCTCATTCCAAGATTGCCAATCATTTAGCTATTAATCTTACTGTGGCCTGAAACCCAGGTTTTATCCTATGCAGTTTATGGACATATTGGATGAGCTGTAAAGACATATGTTCATGGTGCACCTTAAAGTGGATCAAAGCGGCTGTGACTGAAAGACTCGACTCAATCCTGTTAATGGCTCTTTTTTTCTTTTCTTCTCCCTTTTTCTTTTCTAATGTGTCAATCTCGCACACAAAAGACGATGAACCGATGTAGAGAAGGGGCCAATGAAAATGGATGACCTTTTGTCTTGTAGCTGTATCCAACTAGTATTCCTTTCAGTTGGTGTTCCAGCTGTCTTCAGTACAAAACTTCAGTGCTTGAATGCATTTGTGTGGTGTGAATTAGCTGGACAAATATGCAGGGCAGTTATCTTAGTTACTGTTGTCCAACTAGAAATTATTTTCATATATGTGACTTGTGGGAGTGCTTTCATGTCCATGGGTGCATGGAAATCGGATCTAACGCCATGTGCTTTATTTCCTTAAATGTTATTTTCACATTTCAAACCTCAGGTATTTATGTAAGTTCCAATTTTTCTACTGGGTAGCTTAGTTTATGCTCTGTTTCAAAACAGTGATGCTTGAAACTATTTACTGTTTCTGCTCACTAGGACTTGGTTTCTGCTTTCTGAATATTAATTTTAAAAAACAACAAACATTTCAAAATATGTATAGCTTCATTATTTCTTGGCAATTTAGTTATTTTTTTATTGGCTTTGTACTTTTCTCAGAAAAGTATTAAATTTATTGGGTACCACCTATTTATATGGTACTTTATAGTTAAGGTTTTCTAAATTTTTGTTACTTTTATGGTATTGACATATCCTCAAACCTTGGTACCGAAAGTGCATTGGTGTTATTTGGTGTTTTCTGGAAAGGTCAGCAATTCATTATTGCACTGGAATTGGAGGGTATTTTAATTTGTTAGAGTAGTGTAACAGCGCTTGAGGCCAACTTTTTTTGTTGAGATTATCACCTTGTTTCTTTCAAGTTTAATATTTTAAAAATTGTTTTGTGTCTCTAAATGCATCATGAATAATAAGGAGCAATCGTTTATTCCCTACCAGAAAGTTGACCTAAAGCACTGTAAGAGAATGTAGGATGTTTAAGGTTTGAAATTATGTTTCTTTCTTTTTTTTTTTTTTTGGTGTGCATATTTTGTTCTATTATTTGTTAACTGTTAGCTCTTGGGCAATCAAAGTTTGGTCAAGTTTCTAATTCTTCTTTATCACCCCACTTTCATTTTTTCTTGCCTAATTATTCCACTCTTGTATATATTCAATGATCTGCCTTTCTTTGCATAGTTACCTAATTTGTATGTACTTTGACAGTGTCACTTGAATTATCTGTGGAGCTTCTACCTGTTCAATTGTTCAAGATGGAGTATTTTAAAGTAAGCTATTGGTACACAAAATTTGTGAATGTTTTTCTTCATTTCCCCCTACATTCTCTTGTATATCAGCAGTGGACCATTAGGATATTTAGGCCTACGAAGTATTGAGATGGCTATTAATCGGTAGCTTAGCAGCTTTTAGCATTCTTTTGTATGGAAGTGTTTACATTTCAAAGCATAGGACCATTGTTGCCAATCGGTGTTCTCTTATGATGGGAGCGATCTGTGGCCTTCGCAGTTGTGTGGCTACAATAGACCAATTGGTGTGGTTGTGCTTTAATATACAGTATTATGAAGATGGAGAAATGATACATAAAATCAAAATACATTTCTTTTTTTTTTTCCTTTGTGATTTAAGGATTATTCTGTTTGGCCAAATCTTTGACACGAAACATGTTTTAGAATGTATATTAGTATAGTAGTGGATAAACAAGTCCATATCTTTTGCTTAAGTGATCTTTGCCAATGATCACTGATTTAAATTATTTTGTTGGATGTATAGATATATATAATGTATAGAGAGATATGATCTAAATTATACTAAAACTCATACCTATTCTTTATTTACTAAGTGTTTAGTGAAGCTAAATTGGTGGCAACTTTATGGTCTTTACAGTTGTGTGTATTGCTGCTTCAACTCTTGTGTGTCTCTGATCCTTGCCTTCTTGTTTCATGACATTTGAGACCTCTATCTCTCACTCTCTCCCTCTAACTGTCCGTTGGTTATGGGAAATATAAGTTTGTTTCATTAAAATATTGGGTTGGGTGATTCCTGTTAGTATTGTATTAAGTTGTTTGGTATGTATTTTTATATGAGGTAGGAAGAAGGTGAGAGGCGCGAAGGAGAAGGGATATGAGAGGGTTTTTGTGTTGGGTATGAGAAGAGGGAGGGTGGGAATGTAAATGAAGGAGAGGTGATAGTTAGGAAAGGGGTAAATGATTGTTGTAATGTGTGGGTTGTTTGGGGTGTTGTTTTGGTTTTTGGGTTGTGTTATTATAGGTTATAATGGATTATGATTGTGGGGAGGAGGAAAAAGGGAGGGTGTTTTGGTGTATGGTGATAGATTAAAAATTATCATGTGTTAGTTTTTAAGAATTGTTGTGTGTTAGTTGTTAATAGTTGAGGATTGCGGTAAGTGGTTAATTGGTTGAATAATTGTGTTTTTGTTGTGGTTGTGGATATGATTAGTGATGGGGTGATGGGAGTTGATGATAGTTGGTGAGTGTTAGAAGTGTTTTTGTTTGGGTGGTTGATGGGTGAAATGGTGGATTATTTAATTTGAGGTGTTTGAATGTGTTGGTGGTGAAGTATTGATGTGGAGATAGGGATGGGGGAGTTGTGAGTAGGGAGAGATGAGTGTAGATAGATAGATGAATTGGTGAAGTGGGTGGGAGATTATTTGATAGTTTATGGTGGTGTATGGGGGGTATGGGTTTAGTTGGGGGAGTAAGTGATTGGGGAGGGATATGTGTATAATTATTTTTTTTTTTGGGGGGGGGTTTGTTATGGTGTATATTTAGGATTGGTTGATTTGGGGTTTGGTTTATTGTTATATGAGGTGGGGTTGTTGGAGTAAGAGCGTATTATTATGTGAGAGGTGTTTTAAGTAGATTAAGTAACGGAGCATTAGCACTTGGCTGTGGGCGAGTGAGAGAGACAGGGTCATCCCTTGCTTTTTACAAATCTTGATCGGAAAAGAAAAAAGAAAAATTACTGGCTGTACGAAAAGGAAGAAAGGATGATATTACCAACCTAAGTAGTATGAATCCCTAATTGCTGAAAAGTTTGCTCTATAAACCAGAGTGACAATCTGGAAGGTCCTGAGGTTATCCACAACCCACCCTCATATTTTTTTAATTTTTTTCTCTCGTTACAAGTTATTTATCATTTGTAATCTCCTGTGATGTGTTTTGAGGAGCTGAAGACTGTTAATAAAGATGCACTCTAGCTGAAGAGTGATTGAAATGTCATTAATTGTTATCCCCACTTCCTTTTTTTTCTTTTTCTGAAACGTATCACCAAACTACAAAAGAGCACTTGGTTCATTCAACTACAATCCTGCTAGCTCAGACCTCCAATATGTGACCAAACCTACCTTGGTATCTGGAAGAAATTGCAATCCTCTTTGCTGCTTTTGTTTCCATCATGGCTGCTATTGCAATAGAATTATGCAAGAGCTGTTATATCTGTAGCTGCAAACATGAGCTTTCCATCTATTTTCAGCATTAGGTTCGACTAGCTGTTTGAGAAGTTAGGGTTCTTTCCAAGTTATAGTAATTTGAGTTTGTCTTACATAGTCTGTTTATAAAATGCAGACGGAATCTTTATGCAAATGTCCAAAACACTTCCTCTACCGTAAAACAGGCTAATATGGACCATGCTATGTAAAGTGGACCACCCTCTTTTTCGTATTGTCTGCCTTTGATCGACTCGTACTACCACTTTGTTGTGTTCTTGACAATGCTGTACGACAGCTCAGTGTTTGCACGAGTTAAGCAGAAGTGAAACATAGGAAGGAGAGAGTGGTCCACATTACCTCACATGTTCCGTATTAGACTGTTTTACGGTATCTTGCAAGTGTCATGTGATGGTGCTAGTGCTGGTGCTGGCCAGTGAGAGGAGCAAGCTGCAATGCATTCTTAAACTAATGGCTGAAACTGCTTACTTTGCCGTGAGGCTGCATTGTTTTCAGATCCTTGTAGTATACCGTCGGCGCTGGCTGGCTTTGTGGACTTGAATGTTTACTTACTTTTGGTTGTTATAATACATATAGGTAGTCTACAGATTTCCAAACTTGTGATAAACAACAAAGCTTAGGTGCACGATAAATAGGAAGGCAGTTTGGTTCAGCAGGCCTCTATTTCTCTTTTTAATCTCATCATAACATGATATCAAATACAACAAAACATTGCAAATTTCCAAACAGTTATCAATAAATCATTAGGTCTTT
The DNA here is from genome assembly GCA_029379305.1 of Frankliniella fusca. NCBI lineage: Eukaryota > Metazoa > Arthropoda > Insecta > Thysanoptera > Thripidae > Frankliniella > Frankliniella fusca. Next base: position 945,714 of record JAHWGI010001324.1, on the reverse strand, counting down.
AAAATATTATTTGAGTGAAGAAACAGAAACAAATAAGAAAAAGGGCAATAAATAAAAAAAAAATATAAAAAAAAGATTGCAAATTGAAAGTGCTCTGGCCACTTCTTTTTACACGTTTTTCCTTATCATTAGCAAACACTATGCACCTACCCAATAAGAATAAAATAAACATTACAGATACCCACATCAACCAAGCTATCGTATTGGCCTGAGTCTAAGACCCCCTTTTTTTTCCCGAAAATTCGTCCCCGAAGTAGGGTGGGGTCTTATATTCGCAGGGTAGGCGGCAAGTACCACCTATTGACAGTACTCAAGAATCTCTCACAAATAAAAGAGAAAATAATTCAGTATTTCTGGGTTCATTTTTCCTAATTTTAATTAATCCAAGTCAAAATTTTGTCAAATTTAAAATACAACAAAAATCAAAAATTAAAACATCTGCAACAAGCAAGAAAGAACAAAAAAATAACAAGTTCATATCAGAGAAGTGTTTATAAATTGGGCTTAATAAAGAAAACCTTAAGAAATTGGTACATTTTCAAACTCTTAAGTGTCCTGACATACTGTAATTCATAGTTGCATGTCATATGACGTACCTAATGGTACAAAATATTGCATGCATATGCAATTGGATGCATGTGCCTTCTGATTCTCTATCATAAAGAAACCAAAGATTAGGCACAATACATCACAAGGGACCAAACTGTAATCTGAACATTTGGAATGAAAACAGTATCATTGAAACAATAATGAACATCACAGGCGACAGTCAGATTTTACTAGACTAAACTGACATAACCATAACATCAGATTAAAGTTGGAACCAGGTACATGATGAATAATTTTAAAAATATATAGCGGTCACAATGACTTCAGGTTAGTATTGCACATACTATAAGTCACTTAACAAGAATAATTTGCCATTCACACTTGGTTGAATGCAAACAGTAAATAAATTCACACATATATAAATACAAACAAAGCCATGTAAATTTGAGAGGGGCACAAAGAATTCGAAGAATTATACAAAGGACAATACAATTCAAATAAATCTAAATTGATACATAAAAAGAAATTAAATTTGATAAATTTAAATCTGATCAGGATAAAATATACTCTTAGCGTCGTGCATTGAAGCTTTGGTTGTTACCTCTTCCTCTACTACCCCTGAAAGAGCCTCTATTTGATGAGGGCTGATAATTATTTGATGACTGATAGCCACCAGCATTTGATGACTGATAACCACCTTTGTTCGAGGACTGGTAACCACCTTGGTTTGAAGATTGATAACCAGAGGACTGGTACCCCCCAGCTGGCTTGTAGCTCCCACCAGAGTTACCTGACTGGTACCCTCCTCTGCTATTACTGGAGTAGCTTGGATAAGATGACTGTGCACCTCCTTGGTAATTGTAACTTTGTCCACCCCTATGAGATGACTGAGAGGAGTATCCTTGGCCAGAACCATTGAAACCTTGATGGTGACTGCCATCATTGTATGATGGTCTTGAGGAGTCTCGATTACCACCACTGCCACCATACCCACCTCGAGATCCATAGCCTCCTTGGTTTCCGTAACCTCCACCTCCACGTGATCCGTAGCCACCTTGATTACCATAGCCACCTCTCCCTCCTCCTCTCCCTCCTCCACCACCTGCCAAAAATGTTCGCAAAATTTTGAGATGAGTTGAATAAATTAGTAGCAATAACAGTAGCAATAAATTACATGAATGTTAACTGACCAGACATAGGGGGAGGAACTGAACTGTAACTTCCACTCCCACCTCCTCTTCCTCTTCCTCCTCTAGGAACATGGTGACCAAGCATCCTGTGACCAGCATCCATCAATGAAGCTTGTTGTCTAGCTGGTGCCATCCCTATCTGGGGTTTCCAGCTCCGATGGCCCTGACCTTGGTGCTCTTCACCAGGCTTCAAAACTCTAGGAGGCTCAATAGCTCCACGTAAACGACTCGCTGGGAAAATGAAGTCGTTTCCATAACTGGGGTCTCGGAAACGAACGTGCACAACAGAATTGTCCCGGAGAACCGGCAGACCCATTACAGGAGACTCCAGGGAACCACCCTGGAAAATAATGCAGAAAAACGTGTATTAACCATATCATAAATTTACCATCCATGATTTATGTCAATTACATTGACAGAAATAAAGGAGCAAGTCAGTATTACCTGTCTAATGTTGTCTTCTGTCAGTAATACCCTTCCCTGCATGCCGTCAATTTCCACGTCTGTTTCTACCTCATGGTCAATTCCATTATTATACAAGCCATTAAGATACTTGTAAGAGGAGTTACCCCTTGGTAAATAGAGCCTATCATCACCCCTCACATTACGCTTTAGTTCAGCTGGAGTGAGCAGGGGATAATATTCCTCCAATGCTTTCCATAATCGTTTCTCATCCACAAATGGAAGGAGTGCAACACCCTGTATTTCAAATTGCATTTTGACTGTTTACATGGGTTCAACAGAGTTTATTTTGATGTAAAAGTAAATAGCTTACCTGCCAAGCAAACTTTTTTCCATTCAAATCAATTTTAAAATCTTCAGGATAGAAATCAATGATGGGAGAATCAGGATCTATCATCAAGCGCCCCCATGGTTCAGGCACATGGCTTCTACTGGCTGCAGGGAACACACCCATTAGCTGCTCTAGAGGTTTAAACGGCTGAGTGTCCTTTGAGAATTTTTGAGGCACTTCAGCAACATTCACAAAATCAGATGCAAAGGGTGCATAGTGGTAGGGAAAGTACCAATCCCACGATGCACATCCCTGCAATAAATAGAAAACAGATTACTTGGCGCAGAAGAATTTAAAAACATGGATCAATGCATACAGGCACACATCCACACACAAATCTTCTGACAAACAAAATACAGTAAATAAATAAAAATAGATAGATAGTAAGAAAAAGAAAGAGTTTGTTTTGAAGGTTATTCAGACCTGGTAGTAATACTGCAGAACCCAGCAAAGACCCCGAACATAGTGATGTCCAACTTTGTACCGGAATTCAATGTTATCTTCACCAACATCGAATTTTGACTCATAGTATCGATCCTAGAGGTATGTAAAAGTGTGAGTACAACACTTAAATAATAAATGAGCTAACAGAAGTCCTGAAATTGAATGTAAAAATGGTTGAAGAGAAATAAATGACAATACCTTGAAGCCATCTTCCCACAGTCGAACTTCATCATTGGGATTCTCATCTTCCTCCTCATCATCTTCTCTCTTTCTTTTCTCGCCTCTTTGATTGCCAGACGAGTCGCCGAAAGGGGTCATAAGAGCCTGCAAGCCAGCATTTGCATCTGAGTTTGCCAGCTGCCGGTTCACTGTGCTGTCCGTGGCCATGCCTATTAATCAAAGAATATCTGAGTGCAAGAGTACAACTTATGGATTAATAAACAAAAAATGGTCTTTAACCTTGTCGTCTCATTTGAAATGCTTCCATTCTTGCATTTTGAACTGGTGCAACAGCTGCACCTCTTCCTAATGGTTGCGGGGCAAATTGTCCACTTGGCACCCATTGAGGCTTAAATTCGCGCATGCGTTTCATACGCTGATTTTTTGCCTTCATTCTTTGTCTATGAAACAACAAACATTTTATTGTTGTTATTATAAACTACAGTGAAATCCCCTTAAGCCATATCCGTTTAAACCGTTTCTCCGCTTAAGACGTTTTACAGCCCTTCTACATTTAAAACATACGCCTGCATTAAAAATCCGCTTTAAACGTTCTCCACTTAAACCGTTCAGATGCGGCGCAATCGGGCGAAACGGTTTAGGTGGATTTCACTGTATACACAGTCGGTTAATGTTTCAAATAATGTATCAATTTGCTTACTTGAATGCAATTTCATCTTGTTGGCGTTTCTTAAAAATCTCATCTTCCACATCACCTAAGTCTGCCATAATTAACTGTACCCTGTCTAAATAAACCTCTCCACTGTTTGTAAGCCAGCCATTAGTTTTGTACACAGTTTTCTTGTATAAGTTGACCAATCGGTCTATGGCTCCTTCCCTACATAAAGAAAAGTAATTAAAATTAGGCCCTTATATTCAAGTTTTTAATGAAAGTACAAACACAGGGTAGTAAATACCTGATTTCCAGGGATGGGAGATGTGGCAAGAAATCGTTACCAACAAAGAAGCACATGAAAACCCAATCATCAATAGCTCTTTCAAAGTCATATTTGAAAGGCAAGTTGGGCATTGACAGTTCCCTTTCTAAATATTCACGAAGCACACTTAAGCGAACAAATATGAATTCCTGCTCACTGCCATATGTTGGCCCAGTGTCTGCTGCACTTGGTTCAGCTCCTGTGCACTCTTTCATTTCATGACCCACCTGTCAGAAAGAAAAACATCATATACTTGAGAACACCTCAATAGATTAACTTGGTTTAGTAAGAGACGAATTACTAACTTGGCCACATATCTCGCAGGGCCTTGGCTTGTTGGGTTTGAATTCTTCTCTGATAATTGTAAAGTTTGGTTCATGAGTTGCAAGACCTAACATAATTAGATCAGCATCTGCACCACATAAAACATGTTGAGTGTTGGGATCATGATTAGGCTGCGCACGCTGCTTCCTAATGTAATCCATGATTTTGTGCTCTCCCTCACCAGGGACATTAGCATCAGATAGAATGACCTGGAAGAGAAATTCAAGAAGATAGTCCACTTTAATTTTACTCTTTGATGAATTTAAACATAACAAGAAGCTAAGACATCAGCCTAAATGTAAAATGTTTGGAAAGATCAATTTTGCACTTTGCAAAATTAGTATAAAGTGAAGGAACTTGTTCTTTACAAATAGAATGTATATGAAAACTGGTTTTGTTAAGTGTGCAAGTATGTTAAAACATTAACTTGCTGAAATTTCACAATTCCACTGACACTACTCTGAGGAAGAAGTCCGACAGGTTTATAATTGTTGTTGGCATTCAGCGCCGTTTCAAAATTACCGAAATATCGATTTGAATGCGTCGGCACCCACTTGCCCAATACCAAAAATGCAGGGTCTGAAAGAACTTTCATTTACAGGAAAAGTATAACTTTTACCTCATTACATCAGAGGAAAACAAATGTTTATCAAAGCTAAAAGAGGTGTTTTCTAGTGTAAATGTATTGAAGATTGAAATGTTTTTTGTGAGATATTTAAGTTACAAATATAGGTTTGAACGCCGTTAAAACGGACATTTTCAAATGTGATTTACTTAAGACTTTCCATTGTAGAGAAGAAAATACTTCGATTGCGGAAGAATGATCGTGTTTTAATCTTTAAATTGAGTATTCAATGATAGGGTTTACTTTCGCGGTTACCAAGTTAAACTGGTCACTAACAAATCCAATTTTTGAGCACAATACTCGTTCTCTTCACATTTACCAAGAATATGGATATTATTGTAAAGAACGAGTAAAAAAGGAGTAATTTCCATACCTTGATATTTTGCCAGCCAGGATCACTATTGAGTCTGGCATGAATGTAGTAATGTAGGCAAGCAGAAAGGCGAGCCATGAAAGGTGTACCAGGAGTAATACAGTTACTGTCAAAATGGTCTTCTTTGGGCTTTTCAGGGGGAAGATATGCTCCTTTCTCAGCTAGCTCTGCTCGTATCCTAGCTACCTCAGCAATTTTTTCTGCTGTTTCCTTAGATGCTCTGAATCTTCTTGACCGTTGTTGGTTCATTTTGGCTCTGGGGGCCACTCCATCAATAGCCATATACAAGAGTTTTCTGGGTCTAACAATTCTGCAGCATGCAGCAGAAGTTGGAAAAATAAATAAATTGAAACACAAGATTGTATACAAGCCTTTTACACCAATATCCAACACTTGACCCCACCATTCATAGAAATCTTACCTGAACAGGCGGTCAATGCATTCAAATATTGCAACCATCATTTCATCTTCATTTTTAGGCGCTGGTCGATCTTCTGGATGTGTACAAGGGTGAATGATACCATTCATGTCCAAATACAAATTGTCAAATTCCACGCCATTAGGATTTGGCTCAGATGAATCAATTGTTTTCACATTCCCATCAAAATCTTTCCCTTTTTCCTCAATACAAGGAACAATCACAGAGGGATACTTGCGAGAAAGCCACCGGAAAAATGCTGGAACTCCCATTTTTCCTGAAAGAAAGAGCACCGTGTAACAAATAGGCCACGAGACAGCAAACAGGTTAGGGCGCCCTCGGGACAGCAGACGATAAGTTATTAGTACAACTCTGAGAGTAAACTCTGACTAAGGGAAAACTAAATATTATTTCGATAGAATGAGAAACATCTAAAGCAAAGAGCTATGAAGTTGATTTAGAATTGTGCTGATTTCTAGGGCAGAGGATAGTGGAATATTAAGCACCGGCGCGTCGCCTCCGCAAAAAGCAGAGATGCGGTTTGATACAATCGTACCTGAAGCTACGTTACAGAACTTGACGATTTAGTAGTTATTGTGGGCCATGGGTTTTGTACTGATTTTGATCCAAAGGTATTCAAAGAACAGCAAGATATTTTCACTTCTACAAGTGAAGAAACACCTTGTTGTTTTGTTCTTATGCCTAGTTCCCTAGTTGACGCTCAGCAGAGCGGCAGTTGTTATTTCAGGTGAGGCAACCATCAACAACTTCAGGAGATCTATGGAAACAGTGTGATTCTCAGAGTAGCCCGATGTAACAAATAAATTTGTAGTAAAAATTCTTTTACAGTGTAGTTAACACTGTCCCTTTGTACATTTGCGCAGGGAAAAAAATATATTTTAGACTTTTCGTAATCAGATGTTGTGAATTATGGTCAACCAAAACATGAACCGGTGAACCGTAGGTGATAGGTGAAATCAACGCAACGAGGCGGAGTGGGGGGAGTGGGATCCTTCGCGCCACTCGCTTGAGCTTGAAATGCGCCAAACGCTGCCGAACAGCCACCCGAGTGCTCACAGTCCGCATTGCAGAACCTACAGCCTTTTTAGGGCTTCTCTGTGGTCCCTCTATGGTCACCCTATGGTTCCCCTATGGTTCCCATATGGTTCCCCTATGGTCCCCCTATGGTTCCCCTATGGTTCCCCTATGGTTCCCCTATGGTTCCCCTGTGGTCCCCCTGTGTTTTTTCCGTTGCTTCTTACTCTATACCGTTTAAAGCTGGAAATGGTGATGATGTTACCAACTTTTAACATTATTTTGAGTTTAATAGAATAATTTTGAGAACACTTAACAAATCTTGGCGATTTTCGTGCTAAGTCCATAACTCTCACTAACTTGCGGAGTTTTCAATCTTATAATCGCCAATGCCTTCAAAGACATGGAACTTGTACCTACTAATCAAAACTAGGGCTGCATCAGCTTAAGCAGCGGGTAGAAACTCCCTACGCCGCGCGCGTCGCAACCTCTCCCGAGGCAGCTCGGGCCGCCCGGCTCGGGCGGTGGCCGACCTCGTTGATACTATTCATGTTTAAAAGTGTTATGCTCAATGACAATTATAAAATCGGATAACTACATGAAGCTGAGGTATGAAGCAACATTTCTGCATACTCGTTTGCACTAAAATTTACTCAGAAGACTGAAAAAAAAACAATTGCAATCGAAGAGAAGACGGTGCGCGGACGGTGATATTCAAGATTTTCCCCTTTTTATCCATTTAGGGATGATTTAACGACAAAACACATAATACCAATTTGTTCATTGAGTGATCCCGTTCTGCACTGAGAGTGTTGCTTTGGGATAAGATTTATCTAAAAGGACTAGTGAGACACAAAATCAAAACGTAACGAAACGGGTCCGCCGGCTCATCGACTTTCGAACATTATTTAAAAATGTAATCAGACTTATTGAGCGTTGACGTCCTATCTTATGCTGAAGGAAATTTAATGTAGTTTACTAATTTGAAGATCATATCCCGAAGTGATGAAGGATTGCTGAGATTAGGACGGATTACGATGACTGTGCAGAGGCCGGCCATTCTGCTCTCTTATTTTCCCAATCTTATAATATCAAAACTATAACGTCCTACTTTATTTCCAGACTAGAAACACATTCTCTTATTCTCATTGTATCATAATAATAAGAGTTTGACTCTTCACGAATGACAAAACATTAGAAATAAAATAAAATCCCAAACCTGACCCTGTGCCTGAGCGGGCAACATAACCTCTCGCGGTCGCCGCCGCCCGGGTGTCGACAGAGATATTTTATTTTATTTCTAATGTTTTGTCATTCGTGAAGAGTCAAACTCTTATTATTATGATACAATGAGAATAAGAGAATGTGTTTCTAGTCTGGAAATAAAGTAGGACGTTATAGTTTTGATATTATAAGATTGGGAAAATAAGAGAGCAGAATGGCCGGCCTCTGCACCGTCATCGTAATCCGTCCTAATCTCAGCAATCCTTCATCATTTCGGGAAATGACCTTCAAATCAGTAAACTACATTAAATTTCCTTCAGCATAGGATAGGACGTCAACGCTCAATAAGTCTGATTACATTTTTAAATAATGTTCGAAAGTCGATGAGCCGGCGTACCCGTTTCGTTACGTTTTGATTTTGTGTCTCACTAGTCCTTTTAGATAAATCTTATCCCAAAGCAACACTCTCAGTGCAGAACGGGATCACTCAATGAACAAATTGGTATTATGTGTTTTGTCGTTAAATCATCCCTAAATGGATAAAAAGGGGAAAATCTTGAATATCACCGTCCGCGCACCGTCTTCTCTTCGATTGCAATTGTTTTTTTTTCAGTCTTCTGAGTAAATTTTAGTGCAAACGAGTATGCAGAAATGTTGCTTCATACCTCAGCTTCATGTAGTTATCCGATTTTATAATTGTCACTGAGCATAACACTTTTAAACATAAATAGTATCAACGAGGTCGGCCACCGCCCGGGCCGGGCGGCCCGAGCTGCCTCGGGAGAGGTTGCGACGCGCGCGGCGTAGGGAGTTTCTACCCGCTGGCTTAAGCGACTGCTCTCGGAGAGCAGAGAGCACTGACCCAGGGGACAAAAAGTTGTCATTTTGATTTTACTTGACGTCATTTTGACTAAAAGAGGTCAAGTGACAGGTAATTTTGATGTCACGAGATATCATTATGACGAAAAGGTTGAAATGGAGAGGATGGACGTAGTTTTGATGTTGACGAGGATAAGAAGTTTGACTTAAAATGACATAATGCACATGGGTAGTCCTACTACATTGCACTTGTTAGCTCTCGCGGATGATCTTCCACGCCGAGTAAGCCATATACACGACGCGAATTTCACCTGACAGGCGCACGAGGTGCCCACCAAGGACGACTTGTCACGAAATTTTTGAACTTTTCGTCTCGGGTTTGAACCGAAGACGGAATGAGCAACAGCTTTTCGGCAGTACTGCGCCTCGCCTCACGTCTTCATTATAAGTCTGAGATAACATCAATTTGACATCATGTGACATCATTTTCACGTCAAAATTCCACTTTTTTGACCGTCCAAAGTGAGGTCAAAGTGACGAACGAAATTTTGACTTTACTTAGACATCATTTGACATCACAATGATATTTTTCTGTCCCTTGGGGAGCTATATCTTTCCAGATTATAACAATCTGTGACTCAAACCCTTACAAAATGTAAATTTATGACTCTTATGACATATTTTTTAAGTTCATTAAATTTTTTGAGCGAGGTCCCGGCCGTACTACCGCCGCGCGCCGCACCTCCAGCAGCAGCGCCATCTCTTAGCGAAGTCTGCAGGCGCGGCCGCCAAGGCGGCACCACGGCCGGGCCTCGCTCAAAAAATTTACTGAACATGAAAAATATGTCATAAGAGTCATAAATTTACATTTTGTAAGGGTTTGAGTCACAGATTGTTATAATCAAGAGAGATATAGCTCAGAGCTCACTGCTCTCTTGCTATATTCAATTAAGAAACGTTCGTTTCCACGCTCAGAGCAGCGCACGCTCACGCGGGCGTGAGGCGGGCGAGGGGCAGGGAGCGGGGAGGGGAAGCTGAGCGTCGCGCCGCTCCTCACCCTGCTCCCCGCTCCCCCGCTTGCCCACCTCACGCCCGCGTGAGCGCGCGCTGCGCTGAGCGTGGAAACGAACATTTCTTAATTGAATATAGCATGCTCTCTGCTCTCCGAGAGCAGTCGCTTAAGCTGATGCAACCTAGAAGCCCAAGTAGGAGAGCCTTCTTCTAAATTTTCTTAATGAATCATTTTCCATGTTTATTAATAATATTTTGAGAACTCTTAACAAATTTTCTGTTTTCATTTAAAGTCTCATGAGTCAGCCCGTGCTGCCTTGTGCGCCCCAACAATCGAACCCGATCGGGGCCCGAGCAGAGCAGGGCCAGGCGGGCCAGGCGCGGATCGCGCGGATCCAGCCAACCCCAAAGCTCCGAAGAGGGGGAGGGCGAGGCAGGTGGGCGAGGCCGCCGAGGGGGGGGAATGTGCTTGTTGCCTACATTCAGGAGAATTGTGGTTTATTTTGCCGAGGCAGTTTACGGGCCCAAGAAGCCTTCCCAGCCTTCCCGCTGGACCGAGTCTGCTAAACAGGGGCCAAAGCCTAATTTTCCGGGGAAAAAAAAAAAGTATTATTTCACTCCCTTACAAAATCTGAGATAAAAATGGACTCATTTACTTTTACGTTTCTATATACCTGTGACACGAAATTAAGTAAAGAACGAGTTTCCAATTCAATGTAAAAGTTTGAGTAACTTTCCTCGCCCAAAGAGCGAGTGATGCAAGTCTTCATCGCTTCAATGAAGCATAATTCACGAAAACGACTCAATTTGAGTCTTATTTGTGGCCGAAAATGTTTCAAAACGACTCTAAATGAGCGATGTTACTGAACGTTTCCCACGGAGGAGCGACGACATCGGGGTCAAAATGTTGCTCCCCCAGAATCTTCTTTCGAGATTACTCGATTTACATTAGTGTTTACCACAAAAGTAATTTAGTGTTTACTTCTCCCTTGTTATTTATGTATGGGACATGTCTGAGACAAACCAATCGTGTATTAACATCCCACTGTGAAAAACATGTACGGAAATTTCCGGCTATTTTTTTCCGGACACTGCCGTACTTGATGAAAACGGAAACGTCCGCTCAGATGTCCGTAGTATATGGTTGTTTTTGCTGTACCGCAGGAGAAAAATTAGATCACAGCTTGGAAGGATTCGTCCGTACCCATCATGGTACGGAACTTTTCCGTCATCGTTTCCGTACTGAGATTCTCATTTTTTACAGTGCCGTATTAATTTCTTAACGTGTCGTCCGAGCATTTGTAAGAAGATATTCCAGAAGATATGAAATACACGCAAGGAAAACGAATGCCATATCATCAAGTATTTTAAGAGTGTGCGCCGCCTGAGAGGTAGGCAATGCAGTCTTCGCACTGCACTCTTGTGATGCATGGTGGCCTACCCAGAGTATCGCAGGCGGCTAGAAGCTTATCGGAGCCGAAATTGTATCAGTTGGTCTGTCCAGATGTCTTCTCAGATTTAAGTTTAATTGAACAGCTTTTGATTGCTAGAGTTACATCCCTTGTTGGAAGTCAGACTGGATATAGCGGCCATGTTATAATTTTTTTCAAGATGTCAAGACCGCTGCCAAAGTTTTACCCCATACCATTTCTGACCTGAAAGGAATTGTTCATGTTTGTTACAGTAAGCTTATATTTCATAAAGATTTTAAGATAAGGAAACAAAAGGTGATGGAAAAGTGTTCTGCTTGTGGCTCCGAATTGCACATAGCTATGTGTGACAGCGACACCAGGGCCGTCGGAAGTGGTTTTCGATTGTAGAGAGAGGCAACTTAGACGGAAAGCGGGAGGGGGGAGGAAGGCAATTTGGCAGATTATTTGCCCCGAGTTGAATTTTATTTTCAAACAACCGTCGTCCAGTTCAGAGGCTGTAACAATAGTACTAAGCCAGGGGGTGGAAACTGCCTATAGAACGCGTGAAGCTATGCTCCCCCACCTAAAACAGGGGTTCTGGACTTCTTTGAGATCTTTGAAACCCAAGTGTTGTTTGCAATACGCTTTGCACAGGTCGAAAGAACATGAAATTTGGAGTTGCGTAGGCTCAGTAGCTTTTCAAAAAGTATGGCTTTGACCCACAATATATCTATCTGAAAACCACCAAAACTCGAAAAATTATGGAAGAATCGTCAGCGCCATCTTCGTGAAAACATTTTCTTACTTTTTTATAGGTACGATTGGGAGGTTCACGAAGGTCGTTTAGTCCATGCAACTCTAAATTTCATACTCTATTGATCTGTGCAACGCGTTTTGCAAACGACAGTCCAGTTTTAAATATCTCGAAGAAGTGCGTAACCAATGTGTGGTGGGGGAGCATAGATTCACGCGTTCTGTAGGCTGTTTCCACCTCCTGACTAAGCCTTCACTGGAAAAACAAATGTTACTTCTGTCACATGTTATCCTGCATTCTCTGGAGAAAACGTTTCCTGATGCATTCCTCCCCATGCAAAAGGATAGGGGCATCACAAAGAGAATGCAGCACGAAACGTTTTCTCCGGAGAGTGCAGCAAGAAACGAGACACATGTAACGTTAGTTTTTCCAATGTTCTCGTAGTCAGCTTGTACACTCGTGTGGCCCATGAAAAAGTTTCGCAAGCGTAGCGAGTTAGAAAATTTTTCGCGGTATAGGTCGTATGCAGCAGCCCATAGTGCTCATTTGTTTGCCGCCATCTTGGTTCACCATAATGTACAGGGCCTTATGGACAAAATATGTTTTCGATTTTTTCAAAAAATAGGGAGTTGACCTAGAATTGTGAAAATTTTTGCATACATGTGTAATTATATTTTAAGTTTGTCAAAACAATCTGACGGGTCTCGGCTGGATCTCAAACTTTTTTTTTTTTTTTAAAAAAAAAAGTCAAAAACCAATTTTGTCCAGGCGCGTATTAAGGGGTGGGGGTGGGGGCTGTGCCCTCTAGACCGAGGGGGTTTTCACTCGGAATTTTGGTGTACACGGTATTACATAATTCATGTATTACAGGTATTACGCGGTATTACACGGTATTACGCGGTATTACGCGGTATTACACGGTATTACGCGGTATTACACGGTATTACAGGGTATTACGCGGTATTACGGAGGTATTACACGGTATTACGGAGGTATTACAATAACAGTATGACGGACCTTCAAACTGCAAACAATTACAAACGCTTTGCGGATTGTGGTTTCCTGTTAGGTGGACAACCCATTGCGCGCGCAAGTATAGCGGGCTGGCGGATCTTTGGACGACATGGGAGAAGAGGAAGAGGGGACACTGGAAAAACTAATGTGACATGAGTCACATCAATTGATGTGACCAGTTTATGTCACATTTCAAAACGTTACCAAATTCTCGGTCACGTTTGGTAATGTGACATCCGTTGCCACGTGTCATGTCTGCCTATACTAATAACATGGAGGATGTCACATTACAAACGTTACCGAAAATATGGTAACATTACGTGATGTTACCTGAACTGGTCACATGTGCACATGTGACATATGTCACATTAGTTTTTCCAGTGGAGGGGGGAGTGAGGGGTTCGCGGGCGGGGGTCTGCTCCTGCAGGCCAACGTCGTACAGGCCGGCGGCGGCCAGGTGGCCTGGAAGGCTCCTCCAACATGGTCCCCCAGGCCAATGTTGTTTCTACCCAAGCCCTTCATTTTAAAAAATTGAACTGGATATTGGATAATTATTAAAAAAAAAAAAGAAGAAGAAATGGGACAACAGGCCACTTTTTTCATTTTTATAAAATCAGGAAAATATTTCAGAATTGAGAGTTCAATGAAAAGATTTTACGAAACTCAAAAATAAGAAATAACCAAATATTCTGAAATATCCTGAAATGAGTGCATTAAAACCATGTTATTGTGTGTATTATTGAGTAACTCCAGAAACAATTAAGAAGCTAGGGAGCAAGGGGTTGTCACATAACCTAGCTTATAGCTTGAGTCCCTTGAGGAATTAACGTTTACGAGCGCTCGCATAAGATAATGATATAATAGAACGTAGAATTTCCTAATGAACTATTTAAAATACTTACTATGGAAAGGAGAGCAAGATGCTTGCCTGCCTTGCCTTCCAGTGGGTCGTCGCTGCTCGTCGGCGCCAAAACCAACTCAAAAGCACAACAACGCTCACTAGAGTGGTGGAGCAAGGGGAGGGGGAATAGTGGAGGGGGGAAGGGAATGCCTCAGTATACTCTATTAACATTAGCAATATGATTGAAGCAAGATGATTGAAGTAAAACGTTAGCAGGAATATTTGGTGTGTGAGGGGTGACGTGGTGGTATTACGCGGTATTACGCGGTATTACGCGGTATTTCGCGGTATTTCGCGGTATTACACGGTATTACGCGGTATTACGCGGTATTACACGGTATTACAGGGCAATGTGTACACGGTATTACGCGAGTGAAAACCCCCTCGCTCTAGACAGCCGCCTGAAAGGTAGGTAAATTGTGCTACAAAACCCCTGTATGAAGCAACCTGAAGGGCACCGCCCCCTCACTGTGAGAAAATACTACGGTAAATACCTACGGTACGCGTCGTTAATTTGTCACCAGGTCCCGGACCGTAATTTTCGTCTACGGTCTGAATCTTACGGTACACACCGTAGCCTACAAATGTGTTGGGGAAGTTCAATGGGGCACATTCTATCCACAATGAAATACAGTCCGTACCGTAATAATAAGCTACGGTCTGACCGTACACGAAAACTACGGTACAGACCGTAGGCGTACCGTAACTCCCTACGGTATTTTTAACAGTGCTGTCGATTGGACCTTAATACGCCCCTGATTTTGTCCATAAGGCCCTGTACATTCTGGTGAACCAATAAGATGGCTGCAAACTAATGAGCGCTACGGGCTACTGTATGAGACCTATTAGGCTTACTTCTCACGCTATCTCTTTACTGAAGAACAAAGCTGCTCTTACTGAATTTCAGTGCTATAAACGCGATCTGACCGATCACAGTGATTTTTATTGTACTAACCACCTCGTTTTCAGTTTGAAAACATAATTATTTCGCCTACACTAGCACTAAGTCTTCTCCGGGCTTCAAAAATATCTCAATTCAGCATTGATAATGAAAGCAGATGATAGCACTTAAGACTAGTATCGTGTCGAAATTTTCTATTAATATATTTAGAAATGTTTTGTTCGTATCTTATCTTTTGTTAAGTTTTTAGAGCCTGCTCAAATCCGAAGGCATGCATTTTAGCTCTCGTTGCCTATAACATAGATAGTAACTGTTTTAGAAGAAAAACTATGTAATCTATTCTGGTTCATACAATGTGAAACGAATATTTCATTGATTAATGAATAATTATTATTGTTATTGGACGAAGACTACGCGGGCCAAGGAAGGCGCTCTTCATCCTGACGCGCCGGGGGAGGTGAGGGGGGAGGAGGTGCGGTGTGCCGTGCGGAAAGGGTGCCTCTGGACTGCGCTTCAGCCAGCCAACCACTCAGCCACTCACTCCACTCACTCACCAGCCCCCCCTCCCCCCCCCCCCTTTCCCCCTGGCACAATATACACAGGGTACGCGCTTGGTTTCTGGACTCGAGAGAAAGAGCTAGCTGACACCTAGAAAATTAGAAGTTAAATTTTATGTTTAGTGTAGGTGTTGTGTTTTAAGGTATCATCGCGGTTCTCTAGAAACGCAAGTGTGTACTTGAATGCAGTATTTCCTGCATACCTACATGTATTCAGGAAATACTGTGTACTTAGTCGAGTATGCAGGAAATAGTGTGTACTTGGAGAAGTATGCAGGAAATCCTGTGTACTTGACCAGGTATACTAAAACCTCCATACATTTATGGGGGAGATTTAGTGTGTACCTGGTCAAGTACACAGGATTTCCTGCAAACTTGTCCAAGTACACACTATTTCCTGCATACTTGACTAAGTACACAGTATTTCCTGAATACATGTAGGTATGCAGGAAATACTGCATTCAAGTACACACTTGCGTTTCCAGAGTTCGCGATCGAGATAAGCCAGGCAAAAGAGCGGGAAAACTTATTGGAGATCCGAACACATCGCCACACCCGCAAACCCGGGGAAAGATAATCGTGTAGAATATGTGGGGATCACGTTGAGATGAAAGTACCGTTTATGAAACATTTTATTTTAATTTTTCTTTCTTATAGTGATTCTAAAACATTTACATCCCAGTTAAATTACAAAATCACATTCACAAGTTTATCATATCATCAGAAAACGCGCATGGTAATAATTGTAAATAAAATCAGAATTCTGGCGTGTGAAACGATATGCCAAGATTTGATTGGAATCCGCTTCTGGAAATTTGCCAGGATTGCTCTTTTCTTTCTACAACCCGATCCTCCTCGCTACTTCTTTGAAACATTCCACCTATCAGTATCAGAAAGTAAACAGACCTTACAAAACCACGAAACATAACACAACAAAAACAAAATGAAATAGAAGCTCCATTCACAATATGAGAGACCCATTCATAAATCACATTTGGAACAGTCTATATACAGAGTTTCTTTACACACATTTATTAATCCAATTTGACAAGATTTTGAAGAATATATACATCAACACTTCCTATAATGTCACCCCATCCAGCTGAGCAATCGGCGTACGAAATTTTGTTAATGAAACGTTCAGTCCAAATATTTAACTGAAAACAGCCTGTATTTGTAGATGGGTGACTGATCCCGACCATAACGACTTTTAATAAAAATGCTTTGCAGTAAAAGTTGATATCTGAATTTAATTTCGCGGCAGTGGGATGTTTAACTGCTGCGCGCTCCACAGGCGCACCAGCACCAGTCAAGTCAGGAAGGTGAGGTGCCACGCGGAACACACTCGGAGTACCCAGAGTACAGGCGGAGTACACCTGGAGTACACTAGGAGTACGCGGAGTACACCTAAAGTACGCAGAGTACAACCGGAGTAACGCGCAGGCCTGTACACAGGAGTACACCAGTTGTCCACCCCCCGGCTGTCACCATATCTTTTTCTTGAACTCGAGAAGGGAGGCGGGAGGTTTGGCTATTACAGAGAATATCTCCGCGATCTACAGGTAGTTTCTCTGTAGCTTACGGTTACCCAGGAGGGTTACCCAGGAGAGTTACCCAGGAGGGTTACCCAGGAGCTCCCGCGACAGTTTCGAACATGCAACTTCCGGGTCGAATCTTGACGGTTCGAGGTCGAGACTCAATGGAAACTATGTATGGGATTTTGAATTCAAACAGTTAAGTGTCGACCCGGAGTAACCCGTTTGAGACCAATACAATGCGGGGAGCTCTCTGATGATCCTCCAGAGACAGGAATCGACATCGATTCCACGTCAGGTTGACTTCGAGAATAGAAATGTCCGGTCGACTTTCTTCTTTTTTAAAACCGTATGCTTCTGAATGAAATTCGAGTCGACGTCTGACCGGCGTCTAAGTCGAAGGCGAAGGCTTCTCCGTGATGAGTGTCTCCGCCCTGTGGCGGCCCCTGGCGGTCACTGCCGGAGAGACGCGAGGGTGAGGACAACTCCAAGGGCCGCGGCGGTGCACTGGTAAAACAAAAGTATACATCTATACGTCAATTGATGAACAGCTGTTTATGTGTTATATATAGACATTTCGTCGTGTATCGTTAAACCAAACATTTCCAATCGTTTAATACATTTTCGCGGAGTATAGTTGATTATTCACTGAAAATCCAAGTGTCCAACTGTTTCTGAATTAGAAGTGTGTAACTCCCTGTTAAACTCATGCAAGTGATGCATATCAACAGTTGCGCGATCGCAACTATTCTACTGCAGGCCCCCAGTGGAAGGGCAGCGCCTGTAAAGCGCGAATTTTGCGCCTTCTTCAAGGCGCCCCGAAACTTCGCCAAAACAGCGCCTTTTAAGGCACTTTTTCTTAACTGGAAGTAACCCGAAAAGCGCCCGAAAAGGCACTGTTTTGGCGAAGTTTCGGGGCGCCTTGAAGAAGGCGCAAAATTCGCGCCCTACAGACGCTGCCCTTCCACTGGGGGCCTGGAGCGTCATTAGGGAGCTCCCTGAGATAATCGATCCTAGACTGTTGGAGTTCGATCCCCATTGAAAAGAATAGTGGTTTTAAGCTCGAACTGCTGAGAATCGACTATCTCGGGGAGCTCCCTAATGACCCTCCTGTGTACTGGTAAATTGGTTTGTCAAGTTAAGGACCCGCGTCAAAGCGTAAGCCTTGGCGTAAGCGCATACGCGCGTCTGGTTTGCGCTGTGGCTGTGACTGTAAAAGTCAGCCCAAAAAGTCCGTCCGATTCAAGTTAAACTGAATGTGACATCACACTCTGCCCAATGTGACGTCACAGAAATTGATGTATAGTGTCGGAGAACACTTTCCTTGTTGAACACTTGCAAAGTGCCCTACACCCGTTGGAGCACTTACATTTCCACAGCCATTGAGTTGAACTGTTGCAATCGCACAGCTCACTTGAAAATGGTGACCAGGAAGTGGCACACTTGCAGGTATTTAGCAGCTGCACACTTTGTTTGACAGTGCACTTGTAGGTGTTCGAGAATTCATTCGTACACCGATAAGTGTGAAACAATCACACTTTTGCGTTTCCATTGTGCTCTTAGGACTTAGAATCGTCCGTGTGCTGTAACTGCTGTAACATAGTGCACCACCACTGCAAATGCAAGAGTGAGATGTCTCATCAAAAAGGAGTGAGATTTTTCCTCTTGCCCCATTTAAGTAAGAGTTTAGGAACCTCGCTCTCTTTGAGAAAGAATTTACAACATCACTCAAATTAAGTGAGATAAAGGATAAAAATCCTCACTCAAGAAGGGTGCGGATTCCCAATCCTTGCTCAAATAGGGCGAGATTTTGGAGACTATTTCTCTAACTGAGCGAGAAAACCAAACCTCGCTCTCAAGGAGTGAGAGAAAATTTCTCGCTCTCCTGAGGACGAGAATCCTCGCTCTGGTATTTACAGTGACAAGGAAATGTTTAGTTCTATACATCATCAAGTGTATAACAACTCATATTTTTAATATGTACTGGTTTCCAAACGTTTAATCATGTATACGTACAGAAGTGCAAATTATTCACTTAAGTGCTATGGTAAAACAAAGAGAGGATATCTAACTTTTAAAAGACACTAAATTATCACGATTTTTCGAAATACCAGGTGGCTGCCGGACGCCGTGCACTTTTTGTACTATGCAACCCGCCCGCACCGCTCCATCCGGGACTGCATACCTATCAGGCGCCGGGGACCTGCTCCAAGCCTGGACGCTCCGCTCCGGCACTGATGTTGCAGCCATCGTCCCGAAAGGGCCCTCTCGCGGTTCGCGCGGTCTACGGCGCGGCGTTACCGGGGGGAGGTTCACGGTTTCTCGGGAGTAACCCGCGAGTCCGCCGGGAGAGCTCGCGGTCTGCGAGTCGCTCCGCGGGGGAAGGTCGAGGTCCGCGGATCCTTCTCCACTGTTAAAAATACCGTGAGGAGTAACGGTATGCGTACGGTCCGTACCGTAATTTTCATGTACGGTCAGACCGTAACGTACACTTACGGTACGGACCGTACTTTATGATGGATGGAGTGTGCTCCACTGAACTCCCCCGATATATTTGCAGGCTACGGTGTGTACCGTAAGATTCAGACCGTAGTCAAAAATAACGGTCCGGGACCAGGCAACAAATTTACAGAGCATACCGTAGGCATTTACCGTGGTATTTTCCAACAGTGTCGTGGGTTGCTCGCAGTCCGTGAAGGACCCACAGAGGATCCGCGGTACGCGAGATTCCTGCGCGGCAGGACGCGCGGAGCGCGAGCTTTCCCGGCGGACTCGCGGGTTACGCTCGCGAAACCGCGAACCTCCCCCATGTAACGCCCTACCGTAGACCGCGCGAACCGCAAGGGGGCCCTTTCGGGGCGTTCGCTGCAACAACAGTGGCGGCGCGGAGCGTCCGCGCTTGGAGCCGGTCCCCAGCGCCTGGTGGGTATGCAGTCCCGGATGGAGCGGTGCGGGCGGGTTGCATTGTACAAAAAGTGCACGGCGTCCGTCAGCCACCTGGTATGTCATTTCTTTCGAATACTATTGAATTTCATCGCAATAATTTTCGTAATCTACGAGTACGAGAAATTCCGCTTCAAAGGAGCCCACATGTGGTGGGGTTCTGCTAAACAAAAATGGCATAAATTAGTCGGATTTTTTTGTACTTTTTTACTTGCTTTTCATTTGCTGGCCGCATAAGAACCCTATCACACGAAGGCTCGTTCGACGCGGAGTTTGGCAAGGAATGCAAAGACATGTCCTTAAAATGTCATTGGTTTGCACTCTTAATTCCTTACGAAGAACACTCTTCATATTACGAAGAATTGGGTTCGTAAGGTACAAAGGATCTGGAACCACCATATTACAAACCCTTTTTCTTCATATTACGAACAGCCTTTCTTTGTACTACGAACACGCCCTCTTCATAACGGAGCTCTTTGTAATACAAATAATTTGTTTGAATTACAATGGTCTAAAATCCTTTGTTCGTGACGAAGAGTAGTTCTTCGGAAGAAAATTACAGTGTGCTCAAACAGAAAACATTTTCAGAAAACTGAAAATATAATGCATGTACATAATCACTTCCATTTTTTAGTACATTGCTGCGTATGTCTATGAAACTTTCGATGCTTGTGAACAAATTTAGTTCGTGACGCATCCCTAACAGAAATGGGTGTCCCTCTCTGGTCCCTCCGAAGGTCCTCAGCCGAACACTGTTGGAAAATACCACGGTAAATGCCTACTACGGTACGCACCGTAAATTTGTTACCTGGTCCCGGACCGTAATGTTTGACTACGGTCTGAATGTTACGGTACACACCGTAGCCTGCAAATATGTTGGGGAAGTTCAATGGAGCACATTCCATCCACAATGAAGTACAGTCCGTACCGTAAGGATACGTTACGGTCTGACCGTACACAAAAACTACGGTACGGACCGTAGGCATACCGTAATTCCCTACGGTATTTTTAACAGTGAAGTCCCTCCCAAGCCCCTGACAAGTAATTTCCCTGCGGAGGTCCTAAGTGTAGCATTTGAGGGACAAGGAATTCTGAAATCCATTTCGCGCAGAAACTCCACTTTGTCTCTTGTCAGCCCCCTGAAGTCCCTCCCATGTCCCTGCTTTTGGCAAGTGCGCATGCGACCCAATCTTTGCTGCAAAGACGTTGTGACGCCGTAACATGTCTAAAAAAAAATTACTGATAGGTACTATATACAAATAATATACTGTGTACACTGTAAAAAATTACTGTTGGTAAACAACACAGTTGACAGTTGACACAGAGTAATGCTGTTCGAGAACAACATAAGTTGTCAAGGAACAGGCATGTTTGCTTTTAATTCAAATCAGGAAATTTACTGTTCCTGAACAGCTGTTGCTGTTCCTGCACAAGCTGTGCTGTTCGTGTACACATTTTGCTGTTTCTGCACAACTATTTTGCTGTTCCTCTACAACTTTTACTGTTTCCGGACGACTTGCGCTGTTGATAGGCCACAATGCTTGCTTATTGCATGGCTATGTTGTTGTACAACAGCACTAGTCATTTAAAAACTTAACAGCAACTATGCTGTTAGATTACAGGAATTTTTTTTTACAGAGTATACGGGGTCCATGATGTCGTCTGACCTGTCTAAAATAGTCTAGGAAAGACGGGTTGCAGAGACAAAGGGATTCCGGAGGACTTTCAGTTAAAAGGGACTTCGGGAGGATTTCCGAGCGACTGAAATAACTATTGTGTCCCTCTTTCTTCAAGGGACAAAGTTGGGAACATATGAGGGACACTACAGGGACAATTTTTTCTGTTCGGGATAATATTACGCGTAGCCATGACACACGATATTATGCTTTACGATGTACTAAAGTTGTGCACAATAAGCATCGTACACTGTGAAAAATAGTGGTAACGGTTGTACGGAAAAATTTCCATGACAAATATTGTAAAGTTACGACTTCGAGTTAATCGAGTTGTATAGTTACGAGTATTTTCTGACATCATGTGTCGACCTAGTTTTCCTCAACGGCCAATAATTTGCGCTAGTACGTTGACGGTTGTGGTCGTAGATTTATGACTCCATGTCGTAATCATCAACAATCATAAATTTACGAATATTTTTCTCACGGTGTAAGTTTGTAAATCTGCGCAGCAATGTACTAAAAAATTACATAACCTGGGAGTGTGCAGGACGTCGCACATCGCACGACCTCTGTTTTTCCCAGTGTTTGTGTTCGGTTCGGCCATGAACACTACATTGTTCATTCAAGTCCGTACGGAGGAAAAATTAATTATTGTTCGTGTCCGTTATTTGAAGATTTTTAAGAGCAATAAATGTGTTACCAGTGCGGCGGGGCAGGGGCCGGCGGGGGCGGCCCCGCTGTGCTGCGCCAGGCGCTGGTTGCCCGCGGCGCGCAGGTCGCGCAGCATGGCCGTGAAGGCCACGCTGTCGTGCGCCAGGCCGCCCACCACCGACGCGCACCTCAGCTCCGCGTTGCGGTCCCCGTTGAACAGGGCGGCGGTGACGGGCAGCCGCAGCACGGACCAGCTCGCCGAGGGCGGGACCGACGGCGACGCGGGCGCCGGCTCCACGTACTGTGCGGCCACCTGGAGGATCACGGTGAGGAACAAGCGAAAACTTTCAGGCACGGAATAAAACTCATCAGATTTTGCGGAGGTCCCCTCAAAAAGTAAGGAAATTTACCTATTATTACACTGTAAAATTTTTTGTTGTTGATTAGCAAAAGTGTTGTTAACTTTTTAAACAACATTTGTTGTTTACTAACAAACTTTTTGTCACAGGTCAAGAGCTCAAAAAAGTTCTTTCATTCAAAAAAAGTGTTTCTGTCTTCTTACTGTGCAGAAAGGTTTTTAATTACAAACTTCGCTGTTTTCCAACAAAATGTGCTAGTTAAAAAGTTAACAACAGTTTTGTTGTCACGTTACATTACATCCATACCGATCCATACACATCGGTTTCTTGTATGCGGCCATATGGTAAGAATATACGGTTATTTTTAAGTGTAATACTAAAAACAACTCCTTTGTTCGAGAAAAAGGTGCTCGTCGCGCAACCTCTCGTCTTCTGACAACTATTTTTTGCAGTGTATTATAATTATTATTATTATTATTATTATTATTATTATTATTATTAGTATTATTATTATTATTATTATTATTATTATTATTATTATTATTATTATTATTATTATTATTATTATTATTATTATTATTATTTTAAAGGAAACTTCCTGAAAATCTGAGGTTTTCCTCTCAAAATTAGGAAGAGCCTCAAAGTTTTTCCAACACTGAACGTGATTATGCGCCCCCAAAAGTGGTATGTTCGTATACTGATGATACATTTTGCTTTGTGCTCATCTAGTTCTTCGAAATCCTTCACAACGATTTGCAGTACACTTATTGAAAGGTTTCATGAAAATTACGTCGAAATTACCGTAAATTTACAGGCATGTGGTAAAATTACAGACATTCCTGTAGATTTACTAGACATAAAAGGAAAAATTCAGTATCCTTGGTATTTTTACCATGAATTCCAGTAAAATTAACAAAGAAGTAATTTTACTTGAAGAGTGTAGTAAAATTACTGAAGTCTGTAAAATTTCCACATCACTTAAAGGCTTCTGTAAAATCACATTTTTTTAAAAAAGTGGGGCCTCTAGGCTCTACTATAGGCCCTTTTAATCGAAACTTTAGTGAACTATAGTCGAAATACCAGGTGGCTGACGGACCCCGGGCACTTTCTGTACTATGCAACCCGCCCGCACCGCTCCATCCGGGACACCCATCAGGCGCCGGGGACCGGCTTCAAGAGCGGACGCTCCGTTCCACCACTGTTGTTGCAGCCAACGCCCCGAGAGGGGTTTCTCGCGGCAGGGCGTTACAGGGGGAAAAGTTCGCGGTTTCGCGGAAGTAACCTGCGAGTCCGAGGGAAAAGCTCGCTGTCCGTCCGTGCGTCCTGCCGCGCGGGAATCTCGCGTACCGCGGATCCTCCACGGGTCATTCGCGGACTGCGAGCTACCCGAGAGAAGGATCCGCGGACCACGATCTTCCCCCGCGGAGGATCCCCGCGGTTCGCGAGATACCCCCCCGCGGCAGGACCCGTGGACCGACAGCTCTCCCGGCTGGCGGGTTACCCCCGTGAAACCGCGAACCTCCCCTCTGTAACGCCCCGCCGAACACCGCGCGAACCGCGAGAGGGCCCTTTCGGGGCGTTGGCTGCAACATCAGTGGCGGAGCGGAGCGTCCGCACTTGGAGCCGGTCCCCGGCGCCTGATGGGTATGCAGTCCCGGATGGAGCGGTTAGGGTTGGTCGATTCGATTTCGATTTGAATCGAAAATCGATTTCAGGTGTCGATTTTCGATCTAAATCGTAATTGATATCACATTTCGAATTAATCGAAAAAATCGATTTATGACGTCGATTTTTGATTTTATTGAAATTTTGTACTTTTTGAACTCTGTGCGTTCAGCGATGCTTGGAAGTAGAACACCCGTGGCGCTCTCCACCAAAAGCATAAAAATGATATGATTGTAAATTTATAAGAGGATTTTTAAAAAATCGAAAATCGAATCGAAAATCGATTTTTAAGACCAAAAAATCGATCTTTACGGAAATCGATTTTTCGGGCGGGTTTACAAAATGTGCCCGGGGTCCGTCAGCCACCTGGTATATTTCAATTTGAAAATCTGAAAACCTCTCTCTCTCTCTCTCTCTCTCTCTCTCTCTCTCTCTCTCTCTCTCTCTCTCTCTCTCTCTCTCTCTCTCTCTCTCTCTCTCTCTCTTTCTCTCTCTCTCTCTCTCTCTCTCTCTCTCTCTCTCTCTCTTTTTCTCTCTCTCTCTCTCTCTCTCTCTCTCTCTCTCTCTCTCTCTCTCTCTCTCTCTCTCTCTCTCCCCCTCTCTCTTCCACCCACTCTGCGGTTCGCTGCCCACCTCCATCCCGTTGAGGAACCACCGCAGGGATGCCCTGGGCTGAGCGGCGCCCACGGTGCAGTTGGCGGCGATGATCTGGCCGGGAACGTAGGCGTCCTCGAGCCCCGTGATACGGGGTGGTTTCGCCGGCAGCACTGTCGAGAAATGATTATAATTAGCCAGCCTTGTCTTCCGTTTTAGAACACGGGAAACAAAAGACTTGGTTTTGATGGATGAACACTTTTCATGCACGATATGAAAATAAGCTCATCGTAAATGCGTTGGCTCGTCGCCAGTTTGCCACACGGTTAAAACAAGGTCTGATTGTTTTAAGGATGAAGGAGAAACCTTGGGCAAATCCCTTTTTTTAATCGGGAAAATTCCTTATATTTTCAGGAAGTTTCCTTAAAAAGAATGATGATTTTTTAAAATGGAAAAATCCTCATGGCTTAAGTAGTTTTACTCAAAGTCAGAAGCTCCTCAAAAATATTAACTTTTCCACTTTTCACAATGAGACTTTGTTTTTACCGTGAATAGAAAACAAGGCAATAGATAGCCTAAACGCAGAGGAGGAGAGCTGGTTGCCTCTTCGTCTGCCTAGTGGGGTGTTGCCTAGCGGGCAGGCGCAGACGCAGCCCGCTCTACTCCACTGTGCTTGGGCTACACTTCTCTCCCGCTTTTCTGGCAACGCCACTGTGAGAAAAAATATTAGTAAGTTTACGACTTTTTTCGTAATTTGTGATTACGACAAAAAGTTGTAAATTTACGAGCATAGTCGTAAATTTACGACAGCAGTTTTCTTACTCGTCAAAGAAAACTAAGTCGACTCGTGGTGTAAAAAAAATTATCGTAACAACACGACTGGAAGTTGTAACTTTACGACAGTTAATCGTGGAAAATTTCCCCTTAACCCTTACCAAGATTTGTCACAGTGACTGGTCGTCACAACCAAACCCTGGTTGCGGATTTCAAAAAGCAGTAGCATCATTTATGCCCTTCGATCAGAGTTAGTTGAAACCACAACAAAGTCTTGTTTTCCTCTGGTAAAAGTTTGGATATTTTAGAATATCTCGAAAATATCGAAGATTCAGAACGTTTATTTTACTTGAGACACTGTGAAAAATATCCTCGTAAATTTACGACATTTTTTGTAATTTCGATTTACGAAATATGTCGTAAATTTACGACAGCCCATTCTTGCTCGTCGGTGAATTCCAAGTCGATAGGGAGTGCTTGTAAATTTACAATTTCAAATTGTAATTTTACGACTTTTATCGTGGAAAATTTTCCCGTTACCCTTACGAGTATTTTTCACAGTGAAAATAATGTGCTTTTCTCAAATAATAATTATTATATAAAAGTACATTTTGAAGGAAGAGATTTCTTTTTTAAAAAAATAAATAAATTGAAAAGTTTAAGAAATTAACA
The DNA here is from genome assembly GCA_029379305.1 of Frankliniella fusca. Taxonomy (NCBI): domain Eukaryota; kingdom Metazoa; phylum Arthropoda; class Insecta; order Thysanoptera; family Thripidae; genus Frankliniella; species Frankliniella fusca. The sequence goes on along the minus strand of JAHWGI010001324.1, from coordinate 919,344 downwards.
CCTTTTAAAGAGTGTAACTTTCAAAATAGAGAAAACTTGCTGACCTGCGATGTTGAGGTGGGCGCTTGCCATAGCGACGTCGAAGGTCGGTGCGTCCATACTGACCTCGCAGACGAACTCGCCAGCCGTCTCCCGGGACACGTTGATGAGCCGCAGGTTGGTGTCGTTGCTGTGGGCCGTCTGTCAGCGCGAGAGGTTTAACGGTTAGCACCACACACCAATCCTGCACCTGCGCTGCAGTGAAGCTTACGCTCACTTTTGACCAAGGCGTCGTAAGAACGAAAATCATTGTTTTGGCCTTTTCGACTTTAACAACAATATTTCACGAACGTTGCAAGGTATCTTGACAAGCCTGATTCATTAGAGAGAAAAGATTTCACTTTCATCGAATTGCTTTATGACTCAGCGTGATCTAACTGGCCCTTGTTTCCCAAAAAGAAAGAAATTGAGTAAGTTAAGGGAGCATAGCACAAAAAGGACGTCCGAATGAGGAGGGGGGGGGGGGGGTATCTGCTGACGGACGGTGACGTACGTGGGGGTGGGGATAGTTTATTTGGGCCCATAACAGCGGACGTACTGACGTACTTTATTGATGGCACATAAGGTAATGAAATTTAAGTGTAATCTTAAATGAACCGTTGCTTCTTGTCCAGATACCTCGCACGGTTCGTGAGATATTGACGAAAAGGTGTGGAAAAGGGCCAAACTTTTTTCGTTATGTTACGACGCCCTGCGCTCTTCGACCGTAGATTCGTAGTTATGCTTGAGGTAACCACGTGATGTGGCCGTTGCCTCAACTTTTCGAAAGATGATGTGTGATCATCTCATTCTAGTAGCTCTTTTCCATGGCAGTTTACTCACGTCGACGTGAACGCCCTTTTGAGGGAAGGTGCGTATGTTGGGAGTCTCGTCCTTGAGGTAGCGGTAAAACTCCTTGTTATTGTGGTACCATTTGACCGAGTACAGGACGGAGCCCTCCGAGTCGTACTTGCAGGTGAGGACAGCGGGCTGGCCGTGCGCCACCCACGCCGGTACGGTCAGCTCCCGGATCAGCAGTCCGCTGCATCCTGCCAAACAAACAGGAAAAAACATTGGCCACATTGGGTTCCGTCTGGACGGCGTAAAAAGGTCGTAGTAGTTGCTCCAAGCTGCTCAGAGGCTCAGCACCGTCAATGCAAGAGCGAGATGTCTCATCAAAAAGGAGCGAGATTTTTCCTTTTGCCCCATGTTAGTGAGAGTTTAGGAACCTCGCTCTTATTGAGAACATCACTCAAATTAAGTGAGATAAGGGAAAATAATCGTCACTCAAATAGAGCGGGGTTTAATCCTCGCTCAAATACACTCTTAGTCTCTTACGAAGAACCTATCTTCGTAACGTACAAAGGATTCGAGATCTTTGTAATACGAACAAATTCTTTGTATTACAAAGACTTTTCGGTTTGTAATATGAAACCTTGTTTGTATTACAAATCGCTCCGTGTTCGTATTATGAAGGAAATTAGTTTGTAATATGGCGGTTCCAAATCCTTTGTACGTTACAAACAGAGTTCTTCGTAATATGAAAACTGCTCTTTGTAAGGAATTAACAGTGTAGGGCGAGATTTTTGAGACTATTGCTCTAATTGAGCGAGAAAACCTCTCTCTCAAAGAGTGAGAGAAAATTTCTCGCTCTCCTGAGGGCGAGAATCCTCCCTCTGGTATTTACAGTGAGCGTTTGAATTTCCCGTCACATTTCCCCAGAGGCAAATCGCGCAACAAACGCTGCTAGATGGCGCTGGCCGCACCTCTGAGAAGCTAGGGAAATGACGAATCTGTTCCCTTGCGCGGCTGAATCAACACGTTCTCACCTACTATCGAAAAACAATAAAAATAAAAAACATAAAAATATGTGATCGGGATTTGAACCTTTGTCCATCCAGAGCCACTAACAGTGCCGATATGGATACCAATGTCCCCACGCGGCCGGGCTGTTGCAGCAAGGAGAGCAGGTTTACTGATGACGCCACCGGTACAGGTTCGTCGGCGACTACGGCTCTTCGCAGCGTCACCCCTGGTGGAAAGCTGTCTTGTACCGTGGCGTCGTAGACGAGCCGGCAGAGCATTGTCCCGCGAGCCGCGGAACGAGTTGTCAGGAAGTTCCGTCCCATGCCACGGGGGGTGGTCCCTAGTGCGGGGAAGTAAGTCCTATGAATCTGGCTCCTTAGTAAACAGAGGTAAACAGCATTCCGTGACCTGTTCGGGAGCGGGTCAGTACAGGTCTAACCAGCCGTACGCTTCCTCTTCCGCAAAAACTTCTCTTTCTGCTCTTCTCCCCCTCTATCGTCCTGCCTTGCCTGTACCTCCCACTGACCGGTCATGCGGTCCGGTGGTGCCCAGTCGTTGGTCTTAAATGCTACCTACGGCTTTAAGGCGCTGTTTAAATAGGGTAGTACGGCGGGCCTGCCTGACAGGCCGCCAGCCTTAAGCGGGGACTCTCTTCGGAGACGACTTCTCGTGCCCGCGGGGTGGCGGTCGCATGGAACACTCCGGATCCCATCAGAACTCCGAAGTTAAGCAGGCGGGGCTCGCAGGTTGCGAGTTAGGTAGGGGCCTATTAATTTTTCAATTTTTAAAATATATTTATATAGAAATATATATTCTTTAAAATGAATTTGAGGTGTTATACAATTTTTTCGGTGCATGCTCCGACATGATACATATTCCCTCTGCACTTTACCCGTGTAAACAAGGTCAGAAAAAAGCAAGGCACTTTCTTTGGATTTTGAGGAAATCATCAGGTCGGACTCGGACTATCGATCTGCATCGCAGAGGAGAGTAGGTGACTCTAAAGGTTCGTTGGGGTCGGACAAAACGAGTTCGGCCAAAAAAATAACTATGACACCCCGAGTGCCAGGTCGGGCAAAAAGAAACGTGTGACGGTGGCAGGCGCAAAATTCCAGAGGCTGGACAAAACACGGTCGGACAACCCATGTTCTCCGAGGGGCAGCGGCCACCAAAGACCAAAGGGCTGCAGAAAACATTCTCGGGGTTTTCCAGTTACATAGTATTCTGTTATTTCATTAGATGCAAATATGTTAGAGGTAAAACTGGGTAAAACACTCCACTTCACTATGAGAAAAAACTACAATTTAACTACAATTTTTTTTACCGTTATTTCGAAGTACAATAAAATATTGTACTAAAATTGTACCCGGTATAGAGTAAATTAGTGATTTACGGCAACGAAAACAGTAAACCGTTAATTCAAAACCGTTGTTTAGCTGTATGAGGTATGGTTTTTCTCACAGTGTTTGTAGATGCAAATCTGTTAGAGGTCAAATTAGACCGTTTTGCCATCTCAGCCCATTGCGAAGGAGAGGGGCACCGGAGCCGGCCGGAGCAGGTAAAACACGAATAAGACACGCAAGACGGCAATTTCTTTTTCAGTGACAAGGTGACCGTTTGCCACCCGTGACGCGCCAGGGCGGCAAGGCGGAGCAGGGCAGGGTAGGGTAGGCCGACCCCTCCGGAGGGTCGGTGGCCGGTGGCCGGTAGCCCCGCCCCATGTAGGCACCAGCAGCACGCCCAGCAGCACGCCCAGCAGGCGCCCGGCCCCGCCCGGCCCCGCCCGGCCCCGCCCGGCCCCGCCCGGCCCCGCCCGGCCCCGCCCGGCCCCGCCCGGTTCAGCACGCCCCTCTCCCCCAAGACCAGCAGTTCTTCGTTTCCCCGCCAATTTCCGGTGCACTAAAACGTGTGCGTTGGTGCCCCCGCCCCGCCCCGCCCCGCTCCGCCCAAGCCAAGCCGTGAGGGTGGCCGATGATTCCCTGGATGGTCGTCATGAGGGGCGGAGGCGGGGGAGGGGGGGGGGAGCTGGAAGTCAGAGGCAGAGGGCTGACGGCCCAGCCTGGCCCGCCACGCCCGTCTTGAAGGGGTTCGGACCGGTTAGTTTGATTCCCCCCCGTGATAAAAAAGGATTTGTGCACAACGCGTGCGCGGCCTGTGCGCCGCTTGTGCAAATCGCGTGCAAGACGCGTGCGCAGAGTGTGCGAAACACGTGCGCCGCGAGTGCGAAACGCGTGCACATCGCGTGCGAAACGAGTGCACAAGACGTGCGCGACGCGTGCGCAAGGTTTCTGTGCGCAAAGCTGGTGTGCACAGCCGAGACACGCTGTAGCTGTGCACGGCGACCACGCTCCATGTGCAGATCGAATGCAATGCGCACGGGACCTGTGCACAGAGTGCGCGTATGCCGTGCGCACCCGGCGCGAAAGGTCAGGAGACCTGTGCTTACCCCGTGCAACACGCGTGCAAAACTGAGCGAATCTCTGCTCTGAGTGAGCTATGCGCGTGCTCCATAATGTATCGCGCGTGCAAAGGTGTGCTCGCCTCTTCTCCTCACTCGAGTCGTCCCCTGATGACCACCTGAACAGAACACGATTTCCCGGTCTCGGGGCTGTGGGAAATCTAGCGCCGAAAACCGTTTTTCTCTGCGGCGTCGGGTTCCCGAGATACGAGGACGTACCACGACGTACCGGGAGCACCGCGCCAAGGATACGTTCACATTTTGGAGGCCAAGGTGACCCTGGCGCTTTTCTCGTTGGGTGTCCGGGACTTCTGACTTCAGAATTAGGTTCCATGGGCTGTGACGCTTCTGTAGACACCTTGAACACCCCACTGCCACCCGGCATTGGGGTTTGACGGCGTCCTAAAACTGTGCATTCCTGTATATATGTTGTGTTCGACAGGATCAGACTGTTAAGGACGCCGTCAAAGCCCAATGCCGGGTGGCAGTGGGGTGTTCAAGGTGTCTACAGAAGCGTCACAGCCTATGGAACCTAATTCTGAAGTCAGAAGTCCCGGACACCCAACGAGAAAAGCGCCAGGGTCACTTTGGCCTCCAAAATGTGAACGTATCCTTGGCGCGGTGCTCCCGGTACGTCGTGGTACGTCCTCGTATCTCGGGAACCCGACGCCGCAGAGAAAAACGGTTTTCGGCGCTAGATTTCCCACAGCCCCGAGACCGGGAAATCGTGTTCTGTTCAGGTGGTCATCAGGGGACGACTCGAGTGAGGAGAAGAGGCGAGCACACCTTTGCACGCGCGACACATTATGGAGCACGCGCATAGCTCACTCAGAGCAGAGATTCGCTCAGTTTTGCACGCGTGTTGCACGGGGTAAGCACAGGTCTCCTGACCTTTCGCGCCGGGTGCGCACGGCATACGCGCACTCTGTGCACAGGTCCCGTGCGCATTGCATTCGATCTGCACATGGAGCGTGGTCGCCGTGCACAGCTACAGCGTGTCTCGGCTGTGCACACCAGCTTTGCGCACAGAAACCTTGCGCACGCGTCGCGCACGTCTTGTGCACTCGTTTCGCACGCGATGTGCACGCGTTTCGCACTCGCGGCGCACGTGTTTCGCACACTCTGCGCACGCGTCTTGCACGCGATTTGCACAAGCGGCGCACAGGCCGCGCACGCGTTGTGCACAAATCCTTTTTTATCACGGGCCCTTCTTCTCCTCGGACAGCGCTGCAGGAGGCACGCCTGGCACCAGGCCGCCAGGCAAGGTGCCGCTGACTCGGAATTGTCCATAACCCAACAGCAGAGTCACGCATCGATCTCCGGAGGTTCCGTTTGGCTCTGGCGGCTGGTCCGGAGGTTCCGGGAGATGCCGATAATCGGTGCACTCGCTATAACCCCTGTTTCTCCCGAATCCCCATCTGTACATTTTCTTCACGGAGGAGGACAGAGTCATTCTCCGTGATCTTCCTTGCTGGGATGTATGGCTGTGTGGCGCGGCGCGTTCATGCGCGTCCATCCCCTATGTCAGGCTGGCAGTGCAAGAAAGCGAGGGATAGGCAAGCAGTACTCCAAGTCGCAATATTTTTTTTTTCGTCGGCCCGTGCCCCCGTGAGTGAGTGAGTGAGGCGCCTGCCCCGGAGAACAGCATGCTGGCCCGGACTTTCCTCCCGTTCGCTTCCTTCCGGTCTCGTCAGCGGGGCCCCGGCCCGGCCGGGGACTCCGGGGCGTGCCCGACGCACAGGCTGGCCACTGCAAAGGGTGGGGTGGCACGTCGCGAGTGCGGGCCGAGACTTTGCGTTTCAGCGTTTACGGTGCATTCCTCGCCACGACAGGGCTGGCAGCAGGGCTGCGTGTCAAGCACGCCAAATGTTTTTGTATATGTTTTTGTGCAAACGTTTGTACAAAGTTGTGCATGCGTTTCGATTCGCACAAATTTGTGCGAAAGAGTGCATGTTTTTGTACAAACATATGCACAAATTCGTTCATTTTTGCGCACAAATTTGAGCGAATCGAAACGTATGCACAACTTTGTACAAACGTTTGTACAAAAACATACAAATACATTATTTAGCGTGAGTGTCGTCGACTGTTCATTGTGTGTATAGCGCCCCGTCCTTGTCCTCACCCTCCTTATCCTCTTCTTATTCTATGACCTTTTTCTCGTCGTCGTCATCCTCCTCGTCGTCCTCCTCCTCACCGTGATCCTCGTCGTCGCCGTCGTCCTCCTGATCATAGTCCCCGTTTTCCCTCGTCCTCCTCGTTCTCGTCCTCCCCTTTCAAGTCGTTTTCCTCATCCGTATCCTCCACCCCGAACCCCTCCCTCCCTCCCTCTTTTCTCTATTTCATTATTTTGGCGCCAAGCCTGCGCAGCGCCAGCACCCACACGCCCTGCACGGGCCTCAGGCCTCAGCCGGCCGCAGCCAGTACGACAGACTGCCTGGCGGGCACAACGGGACGGCCCGGGGCCGGGTGGGCTGGCTGTCTGGCACGCGACCGGAAGCTGTCTGCTCGCCTCCTCCCCCCACACATGCACTATCATTAAGATATTAGAGGGGCTCCCTCCACCATAGAGCAGCGATCCCAACTCAGTGCAAAAACCACTGCGCCTCCTCCACCGCCCAAGCCTATCGAGCTGCGCGGCGGGCGGGTACTGGCGTCCGTCCCGAGGGGTCCCCCTCTCCCAAAGTACGTGTACAAGAACGAGGCGGCGCGGCGAGTTGATTCATTTTCGCGAGTTAAGCGCAATTTTTTCGCGAGTTGACGCGAGTTCATGCGAGCTGGACGCGAGTTGAAGCGAGTTTTCGCGAGTTGAAAGTGAGTTTTCTTGAGTTGAACGCGAGTTCGGCTCGGGCAAGTGTACAAAGAGTTGGCGAGTGATTGACCCCTCGGTACTCTATAAAGCTTACAATGACTTTCACTGTAGGTCAAGGCGAAGCCCGCATCACCATCAGTGTTGTAGTGAGACTTCATCGTAAGTTATAGTGAAACTTCATAGAGTGCAATGACAGTCGTACACACTCCCGGGTTATGTACTTTTTAGTACATAGCTATGTACGTCTATAAACTTACGATGCTTGTGCACAAATTTAGTTCATCGTTACGCATAATATTATGTGTAGCTATGTACAAATTTTACATACTTACACACAATATTATGCTTTACGATGTACTAAATTTGTGCATAAGCATCGTAAGTTTATAGACGTACACAGCAATGTACTAAAAAGTACATAACCCGGGAGTGTGTAGGAGAGTTGAAGGGGAATTCTCACTGTAACTTACGGTGATGCTTATAAGCATCACGGTGAAAATTATAATTTTCACCTTAACTCAGGGTGAAACTCACCGTGTAGTGAACCATCAAAGTCAACCGTACTTCACGGCGAACACTCACTGTAACTTACGGTGATGCACACACTCCCGGCTTTTGTACTTTTTTGTACGTAGCTATGTAAATCTATGTGCATGCGTAACTTACGTAAAAATCTCTTACATACTTACGCATTAAAAGGCTCACTTTTTACGTAATAACGTAAGAATTTTTACATAATTAGGGTAAAAGTACCAAACATGGATCATTTTTCGGAAAACCACAGTTTTGGGATCGATAAAGGTGTAATTAGCATAATTTTTTTTCATCGGTGTGTAGTTTGAACCCTCAGGGAAGATATCCTGAGGGAATAAAGTTCCTAGCTCCAATACTTTCGGAGTAATAGGGAATTTCCATGACCTCCAATTTTGATCCATGTTTGGGTGGGGGTACCCAAACATGGATCACCAAGCTAGACTCTTGTCCTTCACATATGTGATACACAACAGTGTTAGGGGAAGGCAACTTTTTTTGTTTTATCCCAAAACAACCCCTTCTCCGTTGTAGGGGTTGTGATCCATGTTTGGACGCTGACCCAAACATGGATCAAAACTTAGGCTTGTTTGGATACGTTTCGCAGGCTCGTCTGTCTACGAAATAAATAAGTTTCTCATACCAACGTGTTTCTCTCACTATTCTGCTCACGAAATTACAACTTGCGTCCGCCCATTTGCATCTTCGGGGCTGATATAGGGCCTGGGATAGTGGCATTTCATTTAACGAGAAATTCGATTCTTTTCTATATATCCTAACTAACCACGTGACATAGACCTTCCGATTCGCGGTAGAAATGTTGCCTGAAACCTGTTCTATAAACTTAAAACATACGCTTTTGAAATTATTGTATTTTCTTGCTCAGTCACGTGATCCTTAGGGCGCTAAGAGTGGAAAGAGATCTAATGTGTGCGCCAGGTTGCCTACCCGGACCTCTCGTAAGGCGCAATGGAAGATGTAAACGCTTGTAAAAAGTTTCCTATTGGAAATTTGTGCTGTTTCTTTGCATCAATCCCTTTATTTTGGTAATATTTTGCCGTGTGCAAAGTGGAATCACGCATGAACGATTTCTAATGACTGATATTGAGGCGGAAACTAAAGAAGTTACTTGAGGACGGTTCGAATTCTATGTTTTTACCCCTACCCGCATTTTCAAACTACGTAAGGTAAAGGATCAAAATCTTCAGAGTCTTAAAAGGCATATCTTAAAATGTCTTCGCATCGAGTACCAAGTATTTCCTCCGGTTAGTTTTCTTACAAATAGGAAATAAGTAAAGCCGTGTAACTTGCCTTGTCTTTTTGCGCGCTTTGACGAGGTCTGTTGTGCAGACTTTTTTTCGGCGAGCTCCAGCGGGCAGAGGAGCGAGCAGACAATAAAATGTCACAGACACATTTTGTCGTCTACCTGAGGAACTTTGAAATTTTTAATTCAGTCGACCCAATCAGCCGTTAGAACCCGCCAAACAGAAATGATCCATGTTTGGTACTTTTACCCTATGTAAGAAATTTTACGTAAGCTACGCATGCACATAGATTTACATAGCTACGTACAAAAAAGTACATAAGCCGGGAGTGTGCAGGTTTCACAGTTTCTATAATATTACGTTGAACGTCACTGTAATCTTTATGGAGGAAGGCGGGATTGATAGATCACGTCCAGCTGAAGTCGAGCCGCCCGACAAGCGTCCAGGAGAGCGGGAAACGACTATTAGTTACCTTAAAGGTAATCCGGCTGACTGTCGTTAGGTAATCCGGCAGGGTGTTATCCTGAGAAATTCGAAGAAATCCAGTGTAATTCGGGGAAATTTTAGAGTAATCCGGGGAAATCCGAGGAAAAAAGCACCGTTATCCGGAGGACACTCTAGAGGCAATCGGAGGTAATCCGGGGTAATCCGTAATCCAACTGACACGAAAATTGACAGTCGTTTCCCCCTCGCTACCAGGATTTCGTGAAATCGTATGTTTTTAAGGTGCGACAAGGACGAAGGTATACGAGAGCGATCCTCGGAATCAGAAGCTCGCAGCAGAGGGCTGCCGCGCGCCTGTGGTACTGCAGGTAGGCCACCCGCCCAGAACTCGCGTCTCGCAGCGGCCTTCCCCGCAGGGGCCCGGGCCGTGCCCACCGCTCCAACGCCTCCGGACCAGCAGACCTGGACAGGACACCGGACACACCTCTGCCCGCCTGCTCGACACTGCTAACCCTGGAATCCAATTCCTCACCCAAACTGGGAAAGGACACTTTTCCATGCTAAATTGGAGTGAGAATTTTTAACCTCACTCTTTTATCGAGCGAGATATTTTTTAGCCTCGCTTTATTTGAGTAAGGATTTTTAACCTCACTTAATTTTAGCACGAATTCTCACTTTATTTGAGCGAGGTCTCAAAATTCTTTCTCATAAAGGGCGAGGAAAAAAATTCTTTCTCTGTAGAGGGTAATAAAATTACCCTCAAATTCTCACTCTTATGGGGCCTCGAACTATGACTCGTAGATTTCCAGTGTCTCCTAACAAGGTTCAAACTGATTCTTTTCCTCTTTCTAACCAGCGTTTAGCCATCGGCTCTGGTCTCCCGGTTGATCCGGCAACGCCGCGGCAAGCGTGACGTCACCGGCCCGCCCATATGATGGGGCGCACCAGCGGGTAGAAACTCCCTACGCCGCGCGCGTCGCAACCTCTCCCGAGGCAGCTCGGGCCGCCCGGCCCGGGCGGTGGCCGACCTCGTTGATACTATTTATGTTTAAAAGTGTTATGCTCAGTGACAATTATAAAATCGGATAACTACATGAAGCTGAGGTATGAAGCAACATTTCTGCATACTCGTTTGCACTAAAATTTACTCAGAAGACTGAAAAAAAACAATTGCAATCGAAGAGAAGACGGTGCGCGGACGGTGATATTCAAGATTTTCCCCCTTTTTATCCATTTAGGGATGATTTAACGACAAAACACATAATACCAATTTGTTCATTGAGTGATCCCGTTCTGCACTGAGAGTGTTGCTTTGGGATAAGATTTATCTAAAAGGACTAGTGAGACACAAAATCAAAACGTAACGAAACGGGTCCGCCGGCTCATCGACTTTCGAACATTATTTAAAAATGTAATCAGACTTATTGAGCGTTGACGTCCTATCCTATGCTGAAGGAAATTTAATGTAGTTTACTAATTTGAAGGTCATTTCCCGAAATGATGAAGGATTGCTGAGATTAGGACGGATTACGATGACTGTGCAGAGGCCGGCCATTCTGCTCTCTTATTTTCCCAATCTTATAATATCAAAACTATAACGTCCTACTTTATTTCCAGACTAGAAACACATTCTCTTATTCTCATTGTATCATAATAATAAGAGTTTGACTCTTCACGAATGACAAAACATTAGAAATAAAATAAAATATCTCTGTCGACACCCGGGCGGCGGCGACCGCGAGAGGTTATGTTGCCCGCGCAGGCACAGGGTCAGGTTTGGGATTTTATTTTATTTCTAATGTTTTGTCATTCGTGAAGAGTCAAACTCTTATTATTATGATACAATGAGAATAAGAGAATGTGTTTCTAGTCTGGAAATAAAGTAGGACGTTATAGTTTTGATATTATAAGATTGGGAAAATAAGAGAGCAGAATGGCCGGCCTCTGCACAGTCATCGTAATCCGTCCTAATCTCAGCAATCCTTCATCATTTCGGGAAATGACCTTCAAATTAGTAAACTACATTAAATTTCCTTCAGCATAGGATAGGACGTCAACGCTCAATAAGTCTGATTACATTTTTAAATAATGTTCGAAAGTCGATGAGCCGGCGGACCCGTTTCGTTACGTTTTGATTTTGTGTCTCACTAGTCCTTTTAGATAAATCTTATCCCAAAGCAACACTCTCAGTGCAGAACGGGATCACTCAATGAACAAATTGGTATTATGTGTTTTGTCGTTAAATCATCCCTAAATGGATAAAAAGGGGGAAAATCTTGAATATCACCGTCCGCGCACCGTCTTCTCTTCGATTGCAATTGTTTTTTTTTCAGTCTTCTGAGTAAATTTTAGTGCAAACGAGTATGCAGAAATGTTGCTTCATACCTCAGCTTCATGTAGTTATCCGATTTTATAATTGTCATTGAGCATAACACTTTTAAACATGAATAGTATCAACGAGGTCGGCCACCGCCCGAGCCGGGCGGCCCGAGCTGCCTCGGGAGAGGTTGCGACGCGCGCGGCGTAGGGAGTTTCTACCCGCTGGGCGCACGCGTGTCGGGGCAGGGCGCGCCCGGGCAGCGGCGGGCCGCAGAGAGGCGAGGCGAGCTCATCAAATAATTGTCATGTCAAACGGGATGGAGGGGAAAAAAATGATTGTATATGACAAGAGGGGAGACGGGGTCTCTGTAAAAAATGATTGAACGCCCCAAAGTAAAAAAAAATCAAATTTAAATCAAAATGAAAGATACAGAAATATCCTCGGAAACGTCCGAAAGAAAAAAAGAACAAACAACTGAAAAAAAAAACATGGAAAAAAGGGCGAAATGGAGGGGAAGAGGTCAAAGTGTCAAAGCTTATAAAAAGTGATGGAATTTTTTTCCGGAAAAATCAAAAGTATAAATCTGAAAGTTTATACACTCTAAATGCGAAGGAACATTTAATTGTTCCTGAATCACTGTAAATCGAGGAGTGAGAAATCTCGCTCTCAGGAGAGCGAGATTGGTGACCCAAATTTTGTCACTCCTGGGGAGTCATATTATTAAATATCACTCCTTTTGAGTCGCTTCTATGACTCAAAACGAGCGATATCTAGTGATCTCGCTCGATTTGAGTGAGGCTTATCACTCCAAATGAGCGATATAGAATTTCCTCACTCCTTTAGGGCGATGTTATATGCCTCGCTCAATTTCAGTCAGAAACATGACTCACAGATTTACAGTGATCTAGCAACAAATTGTTTGTCCAAAGATGTAGACAACCGGTTGGTGGACATAAATGTGACATTTTACATACAATTGGTGTACTAACAATGAACAAAATAACTGTCGTACAATTTGTTTCGCCATCGGACACTAATTTGCGAAATGTTCAACGTATTTGAGCGTCCACACGGCAAATAAGTGTGTAACTTACTATGGCAAGTGCACACCTATACGCGTGTACTATGGTAAGTACGCGGCAAATAAGTGTGTATTATACCGGGTGTCCCGCAGAGAACACACGGCAGTGTTGCGGGATTGCATACTCGCCAGAGCTGCAGGGGCTATGGCGCCTTACTGCCGGAGTGGGTAGGCAGACCCGCAACACTGCCGTGTGTTCTCTGGGACACCCGGTAGTAAGTACACACACTGGTAAAACAAATGTAGAATATTGCACACCAATTGGCGTGCTTTTCAAATGTGCAAACTTTGCACACTTCCTGGTGTCGAGCAAAACTAAACATCACGAAGTGTGCAAACTTTGCACACTTGTCAAACGTCTAAACTTTGCACACCACGTAGTGTGCAACATTTCGACACTTGGTATACCTTTTGCTATCCTATGATTAAGAATTTTCCACAACCAAGTGTGCAAACTTTGCACACTTGCCAAACGTCTAAACTTTGCACACCACGTAGTGTGCAATATGTTTAAACACCATGAAATGCGCAAAGTGCCAGGAAGCACACTTTAAGTGTGCACTATTGCACATTTGTTTTACCAGTGCACCTATACGTGTATGCCTGCAAGTACACACAAATATGTGTGTACTAAGTACACACTTCGGTTTGCAACGTTAAACTTCAATTCTAAAAAATACATATTTTTTTAAAAAATACAGGTTTATTTTTTAGTTTTCTAATTTTACCATACTCAAAAGAAAATATGGGAGAAAAAAACGTTTGTACTACACTCTAAATGGCTATGGTCTTTTTTGTGGACAAATTGGAAACATATTTGAGCTTTTCCAAGCTGTTGATAAATTTGTTGACAATTATCGACAACTTGCCAATAATGTTAGACAAATTGTGTACAGTTGGACACAGATAAAATTGTCCATAGGTTTGGTAACGCACAGGACAATTTTGTTGACAGCTATGAACAAATTTGTCTCTGGCTGTTAACAAAATTGTAGGTCATGTTATTGGTAACAATGGACTTGTCACTAAAACTGTGGACAAAAAATTCCACAGAAAAAGTCCTTAGGCTTTCAGAGTGAAAGATTTCGTAAAATCGTCTTTATTAGTTTTTATTTATTTTAGATAGGCGTGCCGGGTCTGTTTAGGGATGCGAAGGCGGTAAATTACCCGGTAAACTTACGGTAAATTACGGTAAGTAACCGTAATTTACCGGAGAGCCAAAAAATCGGTAATTAACGGTAAAATTCAAATTTTATAGGTATTTTGCCTCATACACTTTCAATTCCCAATCTCAATGATAAAACAGCTTAATTAAAAACACTTTAACACATTTTCTGAAAAAGCCAACCCACTATGGGCCTGATAATGACCTACGTGAGTAGGAGTGGGAAGACGGTCGGGCGGTGACACTCTGGTTCTGCTGCAATGCTTTGCTTTAAACCTGCCGCCATCTCGTGCCAGTGCCTTCCACTGCCACGGGAGCGTTCCTTCGCACTCGAAGTGGAGGGTGAAGGAAATACCCAGTCTCGTCGTCTCAATCTCTACTGCTGTGCTCCGTTTCGACGACTTTTAGTGTGTCAAACAACATCTCCTCCCAAGCGCACTCGGCGTGGGTAGCATCTAGCTCTTCGCATCATAATTTGTGTTTTTTGTCATTTTGTGATTGATTCTCTGATCTGATACCAGTAAAAAAAATTCTCTTAAACTTTCAATAGATTTCATCATTGGTATTACACAAAAAACCTATGTTTCCTACTTCGTTTCAACAAAATCACAAAAATATAGCACATATAATTAAAAAATGAATTTTACCGTTTTTTACCAAAATTACCAGTAATTTACGGTAATTTACCGTTTTTTACGTAATTTTGAAAATTACCGGTAATTTTGCATCCCTAGGTCTGTTGCAGGGGGGCTAGAAACAGTCATATATACCACATATACGCGCTGGGTAAAGATAGGGATAATGATGGAGACGACAAGAATGACGACGATTAGCGTGGGGAGGTGGGAGTGGGTGCAAATGGTTGGTGTGGTCGGAGGGGGAGTTCGGGGGCTTGTGTGTGTGTGTTTCTGTGCGCGCGCGCGTGTGTGTGTGTGTGTGTGTGTGCGCGTGTGTGTGTGTGCGTGTGTGTGAGTGTGAAGAGGCCTTATTTGTGAGTGAAAAGGTTGACATATGTCGTAAGTTGACGAATTTAGCACTTATTGTTCCCTCGCGTCGAAACGAGAACAAACAGGACGCAGGCGCAAGGCCACAAGTCGCAGTGCACCGCAAGGCGCTCAATTCTCCTCTCTGCTCTGCTTCGCCGCCCTTTTCGTCATTGGCTGCAATGGGGAGGTGGGGGGGGGGGGGGGTAGAATGGACGTTATTCTATCCGAAAGCCATCAGCAGCTGGGTGTGGCGCAGCAAGGGTGGCCTGTTGGCGCCGGGGGCCAACTGAACTGAACAGCATTTTCCCTTCTTCTCCTCTCTCTCTCTCTCTCTCTCTCTCTCTCTCTCTCTCTCTCTCTCTCTCCTCTCTCTCTCTCTCTCTCTCTCTCTCTCTCTCTCTCTCTCTCTCAATCACTAACTCCCCCCTCCCCCCTCTCTCTCCTTTTCACTCTGTACTCATCGCGGGACCAAGACCGAAACGAAGGAGAGGGCTCTTAGCTGATTCAGGTAATTTGTCTCGAAACGCCCATCGGCCTGTCTGAAGGGAGCAGGGCTTGGGTGGGGTGGGACCGGGGGCGGGGTGGGGCGCTAGGGTGCGCGCTGTACACTAGCAAGAGCGAGCGTCCACCCGCCTGGACGGTGTTAAAAGCAAAACGGACATCGATGCCACTTTTTTTTTCCCTGCCCGCATTAAGGTCGTGGATGTGCAAGCGCGGATCCAGGAGCAAAGGGTCAATTGCTGGGGCTCAGCCGCCCTGTCAAAAATTGGGGGAAAAAGGGAGAAAAGGGAAAAAGAGAGAGGGAAAAGGAGGAAGGGAAAAGGAAAATTATGTCATGTATACGCATTTCCTAATACGCATCGGTCGAAATTATAAACAAAAACAAATTTTATATCGAATTCCCCTGAAAGTAGGCAACCCGCTACATTTGCCCCCTCCTCCGGGCCGTGCTGGGTCCGCCACTGTGGATGTGCAGTGGTGTCAAGGCCTTAAATATATCTATAGAGAACAAAGGAAAAAAAAAAGGACACAAAAAATAGAATAGAATAGAAAAAGACAACCGCTTAAATTGATGGTCTGCAAAAACCTGAAAGGTGAGGCTCTTTCCCTTTCATTTGGGCTCTACGCGCCCCTCCCACACCACTGGGTCCACAGCCTTTGCTCTTCCAGAGATTGATTCTGATGAATTTTTCAGTGGAATGAGAGACGTCTCATCCGGTCAGAGGCAGTCCACGAGGAAATCATGGAGGAGGAGCGAAAAAGGGAGGGGGAGAGAGGGGGAGAGGGGGAGAGGAGGAGAGAGAGAGAGAGAGAGAGAGAGAGAGAGAGAGAGAGAGAGAGAGAGAGAGAGAAGGCAACGTGGTTACCACGCGTAAGAAAAGTGAGGAAATAGGCAAAACGTGTGTGAAATGGGAGACGCCAAAGCCTGAAGGTGTCGGAGGCGGGAGGAAAAAATAAAAAGACTGAAGAGAGAGAAGAGGAGGGGAAGAAGAAGGACAGGGAGGAAGAAGGACAGGGAGGAAGGAAGAGGAGGAAAAGGAGGAAATAACAAGGAGAAGACGCTAAGAAAAAAGTGTATCTTGGACGCAAAGAAAAGGGCAAATAGGGAATAAGGGCTAGGATGTCTCGCTCGGTCTTGCCACCGCAGATCGCGATCGCGATCACACCCCTCCCCGCCCCTCCCCGCCCGGCCCCGCCCCGCCCCTCCCCTCCCCGCCCCTCCCCGCCCGGCCCCGCCCCGCACCTCCCCTCTCCGCCCCTCGCCGATCCGCCCCGCACCGCCGCTTCAAAAAAAACGTTGTTTGTTTTCCCTGTGCGTGCAGGGCAGCATTACGCCCACTGCCTCTCCGCCACGCTCCGCCACGCATCGCCACATGGCAATGTCTTGGCGAATAGCACGAGCGGGGAATGAGCTAAAATGCTGGAATGATATAGAGACAGAGAGGGGTCCACCTCTTGAAATTTTTGTGTACATGGAATATATTCCAGTTGGAATATCTGGAATATTTTTGGAGTACGTGGAATATTTTTAGGAATATTACGAAAATGCTGGAATATTTTTGGAAAGATTTAATCGATTATTTTATTTTTCTGTGCAATGGGAAGAGTGGCGTGAAAACTTGGAAAATTTTTGCGGCAGTAAACCTCCCGAAGGAGGTTGCAGTTCCCGCCAGGCACAGGGCTTTAACCCCCTGTCGCAGCCAACTTCTTCGGTGCTCTATGGGAACCGGCGCTTTCCTGACTGCGATCCTACCGCGCAATTCGACGGGTTCGAGTGGTATTTGCCCTGTCCTCCTGGCTGGAGGTTGCAGGATAGGGGTCGTACCCATACTACGTGACCGATTTTGACGGTTTTTTGACCCCCCCCCCTCCCCCTGTGTGACCGATCGTGGTATTTGGCTTGACCCCCCCCTCCCCCCCCCCAAAGTCACGTAGTATTTTCGAAATCGCAATTTTTTACATATTTCAACGCATTTGGCGAAGACTTCTAGTTTGGGACCAACAACCTTCGAGTGGTGAAAAAAACAAAAGATTGCATTGTAAATAAATGATGAATTTTTAATTCAAAACAATTTTTTGGTACGAAAGGACACCTGACTACGTACATAACGCAGCGCGCTACGGCCGCAAACGAAGCATTTCGAATGTCGCGCGAGAAATGTGCTTTAAAAATATTGATACAAAAATACTACGTGACTTCCGCTTGACCCCCCCCCCTCCCCCCCGGTGACCGATCGTAGTAGTTGGCCGAACCCCCCCCCCCTCCCCCAAAATCGGTCACGTAGTATGGGTACGACCCCATACGGCAAATACGAATCGAACCCGTCGCACACGACAGTAATCTAGGAGTCGTGGCTCAGTTGGTAAAGCGCGCAACACCGTACCAAGTGATCGCGGGTTGGACTCCCACTCCGGGAAGTGATTTTCGCACTTGACATTCCCTTTGCCCGCTGCTCGATGGTATAGGTCAAGTAGAAAGTAAACACGTCTCACCAACGTTGGCTTTGGGTGTTGGGTCGCTTCCCGTTCTGGCTATGTGTCGGCACTCGGGGTTGTGGTTTCGAATCCGACGTACCCCTCTGAGGTAAGGCCTCTGAAACTAGGATAAGGAAGTCTAACGCCCTTGACACCGCTCGCACCTTCTAGGGGTAGGCCAATGGTGGTACGGGGATCAAATCTGTCGAATTGCGCGATAGGATCGCAGTCAGCAAAGTGCCGGTTCCCATAGAACACCGAAGCAGTTGGCTACCACAGGGGGTTAAAGCCCTGTGCCTGGCGCACTGTAAAAGTCTTACAAACACGCCCTTCGTAACTTACAGTGAATTCCACACACGGCAAATCTGAAGTCTGGGATTCCCAGGTACCTTTTGCCGTTATCAGGCTCGAATCTGGAAACGGCAAATTATTTCCAGACTTCTCCTGGGCGCACGGTCCTTGTCCCAGGCAACGCCTGGGAAGCGCCTGCTCGGCGCGGCTCTTTTCCAGAATTTACCTGGGAAAGATTACCGTTTCCAGCCTCTCGCCTTCTCAAGTCAAGTCAAGCCTGGGAAGCCGTGGGCAAGTCGCGGAGTCTGAGAAAGAGCCGCTTGCCCACGGCTTCCCAGGCGAGGGGCTGGAAACGGTAATAAAGCATTCCGGTAAAGCCAAAAAGAG
The DNA here is from genome assembly GCA_029379305.1 of Frankliniella fusca. Classification (NCBI taxonomy): domain Eukaryota; kingdom Metazoa; phylum Arthropoda; class Insecta; order Thysanoptera; family Thripidae; genus Frankliniella; species Frankliniella fusca. Next base: position 900,804 of record JAHWGI010001324.1, on the reverse strand, counting down.
AAGAATGTCGTGAACAAGTAAACGGAAATCCCTATGCTATTACATGGTGGTTTCCGTTTACTTGTTCCCCGCATTCTTCTCTTTTGGGCTTTACGGGAATGCTTTATTCTTTCCCAGGTAAAGTCTGGAAAAGAGCCGCGCCGAGGCGCTTCCCAGGCGATGCCTGGGACAAGGGCCGCGCGCCCAGGAGAAGTCTGGAAATAATTTGCCGTTTCCAGATTCGAGCCTGGAAACGGCAAAAGGTACCTGGGAATCCCAGACTTCAGATTTGTCGTGCACCCATGTATTACAAACAAACACGGTTTTGTTTGTAGTACAAACAAATCTGTTTGTATTACAAACATCTGTGTTCGTAACTACAAAGAAAAAAAATGTTTGTAATTACAAACACGAGATTTGTTTGTAAAACAAACAAAAGAAAACAAAAATCTCACACAGCGAATGAGTTAGCTAGTTTAGACTTGAATTCGTAAAAGGAGAATTGCATTAGCTATTGCTAGGCTTCCGTTTGCCGTCGTCGCAGTTCTTTTTTTTCCCTTTTCCGTCTGAGAGCCAACGGATTAGCTCCCACTTATCGGCATCTTTTGCTTATTGGCTGAGCTAAATTTAAATTCAAATTTAAATTTATATGCTCAGCCCAGTCAGCATTTGCCATGGGGCGGCCGGGGCGAGCTGTGATGTGAGATGTGAGACGTGAGATGTGGAAACATCAGTGTTGCCATCGTAACTTGGTTTGAGCAAACAACTTCGTGATAATCGACTAATCGAAATCTGTACTTTTAACTGTTAACCTTAGCGCGCCGCAGGCCAAGGTAGACGCACTTTTAGCTCAGCTTTTCACGGTTTTAACGTGCGTCTACCTTGTAATACTGGCGTTGACAACTAATTTGCCTTCTACCACAAGCTTGGCCTTCACACCCATCAAGACATCAGATATAATTTCTTAGCCCCTAGAGCTAACTCGTAGGATAACATGCTAAGGAATAAGAATAGAAATTTACCACACCTACTAGTTCACACTCTTGAGTTTCCGGGGCGCTATTCGTTCGTCGGCGCGCGCGAATCCCTCCGGAAGAGATAAACGACAGCGAGCCGCGGCGACTGCAATAATAGCGGCGAGGGTGTAAGCGCGCCAAATTTATCATGTCTTCATAAGAAGCGCAAAATTGCCCGTGAAATGTTCGGGGCCGGGTGAGGAGGGCGGGTGGTGTCGGGGAGTGCGGGAGGGAAGGGCGGGCTCGGAGGTGGAGGAGGGGAGCGGGGGAAGGTTCTCTGGGGGAGAGACCGCGCCGCCCGCGCCGCCCGCGCCGCCGGGGTGGGGTGGAGGAGGAGTATGACAGTGGCGGCGGCAGAGGAGTTCATAGAGTAGCGAAAAGACCCCTGCCCCCACCCGGTCCCGCCCCGCCCCGCCCCGCCCCGCCCCGCCCCGCCCCGCCCCGCCCCGCCCCGCCCCGCGCGCGGGCTCAGAAATGAAGAGCATGAGCATGAAGGACGAGGAAATGCTTTGCGATATTGAGACGTGGCGAGGTGAGGCGCGGCGGGATCGGCGCGAGCAGCGCGGTAGAGAAGAACACAGAGGAGTACAAAGCGGCGCGGGGAGCGGTATGAGGAAAAGATGCGAATTGGCAGAAGGGAGCAGGACCTAGACCGCGGGGCGGGGCGGGGCGGGGCGGGGAGGGGCGGGGGGGGGGAGTGGGGAGGCTGGCAGGGTCTTTGATGACGGCGTCGCCGCCGCTCCACCCGGCTCGGCCGGCCTCGCGGCCTTCCCCCTGCCGTCTGGTCTGATTCCGAAGATCGCTCTCGTGCCTCCGTCCTTGTCGCACCAATGGCGGTTTCCCTCTGTTGGGGGTGGAAAGCCCCCTACGAGTCCGACAAGGACGGAAGCGCGAGAGCAATCTTCGGAATCAGACGGCTGCGCGCGCTGCACCGCGCCGCCCCTCCTCTACCCTCCACTCCCTTCTCCAGCGTGGTGTGGGTGGGCTAGACTATGCAGTGGGAATAGTTCCCCGGGGATGGTGGGGATGGGGAGGCAGTTAGGGGACGCGCGGCGCGGCGGGGATGCACCGTCCCCGCGGGGCAGCGTCGTCGAGGGGGAGCGAGCGGTAGGGAGACGAATGGCGACAAGTGGCAGAGGACGAGGCGACCGGTACGAGGCCGAGGGTGCATCCAGGATCCGAGGCCAGGCGGCGAACCGGGGAATCTGCTCGACGGTGACGTCTCCCCGGACTTCATATTTTCCACTCCTCACTTTCCTATCTCTTCTCGTTCTTCTCTCTCTCTCTCTCTCTCTCTCTCTCTCTCTCTCTCTCTCTCTCTCTCTCTCTCTCTCGTTCTATCCTCCTCTCTCATACCCTCTCTCGCTCTCCTTTTGCTCAAAAGTCAAAGATTGTGGGTGAGAGAGACAGTGAGGCAGAGAGAGAGAGAGAGAGAGAGAGAGAGAGAGAGAGAGAGAGAGAGAGAGAGAGAGAGAGAGAGGGAGAGAGAGAGAGTAGAGATGGAGGGTCGGTTATGAAGTTATAACCCGTCACAGCGGGGAGGCTATGGTGACAGTGCGAGAGGGTAGGGGGTTCTGTAGCCGCAGCTGGGGAGGGGCAAGAAATGCAGTGAATTGGGTCCAGGGGCCCAAATGTCCAGCTGATGTGGATGCGGACCCTCTCCTCCCCCTCCCTCCCTCTCTTAACTTCTTACAAAGAAAATTCTTTGTTTTACAAAGAATAATGTGCAACCGTAATACAAAGCCAATACAAAACCAAATTTTCTTTGTAATACAGTGAAAGTCTCGAAAGCGTTGTTTCGTATTACGAGTAAAACGCGGCCACTGTAATACAACGCGAAATTTCTTCGTAATTACAAAGCATTGCTTCGCAGTTACATAAAGCACTGCTTCGTAATTACAAAGCATTGCTAAAGACAAAGCAATGCTTCGTACGTTACAATGGCTCAGTTTTATTTGTAGGTTACGAATCAATGCTTCGTAGACTTTTAACAGTGAAGAAAATTCCTTGTAGTACAAAGGGAAAGTTTTTTTTTAATACAAGAAAATTTCTTGTTTATTACGGTTGCACAGAACTCTTTGTATACAAAGAATACATATAAGAATATTCTACGAAAAATTATGTCCTCGTAGAAAGTTTACTCAAAGTTTACTCCTCACTCTCTCCACGTTCATCCTCCGTCCTCGCCCCCTCTCCCACCTTACATTCTTGCTCAGTGCCCCCCCCAACCCCCTCCTAGTGTGCCCATCGTGAGAATAATTGGCGATAGTTGACTGTAAGACGTTGCGCGCCTACTACTGACACACACACACACACACACACACACACACACACACACACGCGCGCGCGCACGCACAGCCCCTGCGGTGCACCATGTTATTGCTTTCCCCCCGGTCGGTAGATTATGACAGAGGGAGGGAAGTGGGAGCAGGAGGGGCAGGAGGGCAGGCAGCACGCCCCATCGGCCAGGGCCGGGGCGCGGCGGGGCGCGGCGGGGCGGGGCGGGGCGGGGCGGGGCGGGGCGGGGCGGGGCGGGGCGGGGCGGGGCGGGGCGGGGCGGGGCGGGGCGGGGCGGGGCGGGGCGGGGCGGGGCGGGGCGGGCGTGATGTTCTCGTGGGGCGCGTGCGATTCACACAGCCGTGCTCGCTCAGCCGTGTGGCGTGGCGGCAGCTTCAAACACGCGCGCTGAGCCAGCTCCCCTCCACGCCTTACCCCACCCCCTCCCCCCACCCCAAACTGCCCCCTCCCCCACCCCAGCCCACACCAGCCTCTTCCCCATGTTACGACCCGCTTGGTCAAATCAATTATGCAGCATTTGGACAAGTGGACCGGGGGACTCTCTCGTGCTGCAGTCGCAGCGATTCGGCGAGACCGCTCAAGTGACTGACGGGACGGCTATACACCCTGAGCAGAGCCGAGAACTGTCACACATTGACAGAGAGGTGCGCGCGCACACTCTGCAAATCTAAGTGTGTAGTAGTTTGCCACTTTAAACTGCGAAACTAAAGTTCTGCAGTTATAAGTGCAGAACTTTTTTGTTCTCCAGTTACAAGTGCAGAACTCTTTAGTTCTGCACTTGCAACTGCAGAACTCTCTTTCCAGTTTTTAGTGCAGAACTGGAGAGTTCTGCACTTACAAGTGCAGAACTAATGAGTTCTGCACTTACAAGTGCAGAACTGGTGAGTTCTGCACTTGTAACTGCAGAACAAAAAAGTTCTGCACTTATAACTGCAGAATTTTAGTTTTGCACTTTAAAGTGGCAAACTACTACACACTTAGATTTGCAGAGCACATACACACACACACACACCGAGGGGAAAACGTTTGGAATGCGATCAGCAGTGGAGAAAGCAAATTTGGTTTTACCTCTCCTCCAAGTATGATCAAAACGCTATATAAAATTTCGATTTTAATAATTAAGGATCCTGAGACAAATCAATAAGGCTACTTCATTCCTATAAAAATACCCAGTGTCCTGGAAATAAGTCTTCATGCGGACACGTTGAAGCGCGTTGCAGAAGTAAAAGTGTGAGTTTCACGGCGAAGTTTTGTCTTGGAATTTCGTACCAGGTCAAGTGTGGGAATGCAAATTTACACCAGTCTGCAACAATCACACATTTGCGTTTCCACCGACATTCATGAAATGCTTGGATGCACTATGGATGTCCGCTTCCAGCAGCGTGGGGGCATGCACTTGCGTATTAGTCGGGTCACTCTTTCCGTAATAAAGGCGTAATAGAGTGCGTAATAAGCGTAATGGCCAACATTCTCCATAGTCTACTCATTTTTGGGTCGTTTTACGCTGTTTTGCTCGTTTTTGCCTGCCTTTCGCAAAATCTGTAAATTTTCAGAGCGTAATACAGCGTAATACACGGTACTACACGGGTCACAGATTTTGAGAGTGACTGCCTCGACGTCGAGCAGAGCATTTGCGTTTATTATAATTTTTTTTTTGTACTTTAGCTGTGCTGTCAAAAAAATAGGGAAGATTGAATAAATATTTACCACGGGGGGGGGGAGGAGGGAGTTGAGGGGCATGTCTGTCGGCGAGGGGCGAGGCGTGGGGGTTGCGTAGTTCACAACATCATTCTTTCGAAGTACTCAGCAAGAATAAAGAAGCGAGCAAAGGAGAGTGAGAGTAACAGTGAATGAGAGAGAGAGAGAGAGAGAGAGAGAGAGAGAGAGAGAGAGAGAGAGAGAGAGAGAGAGAGAGAGAGAGAGAGAGAGAGAAGGGAGAGCATGAGTTTGGTCTTATTCAGTTTATTATTAATAATCTGGAAGCGCGCCGAGTCGTTAACGCCATCCAGCCACAGCGCAGCGGGGATGACCAACAAGGGGTGGAAGTGGGGGGGGGGGGAGGGCTGGGAGAAAATAATAAGGCCCGGTACAGCACGCCTCGAGGCGCTCAGTCAACTAACTAAAAGATCCAGCCGCCTGCCGTCGGCTGGGCACGGCGGGCACGGCTCGGCCGGGCCGGGCTGCCCGAGGGCTGGGCGTGGTGGTAGCGCCGGCGTCGTCGACCCTAGGGGGAGGGGGGGGGGGGAAACCATCCCGCCACCGCCACCTCCGAGAACGCCTTGTTGGGCGGTCGGGACCGACGCGGCCCACTATACCATCCCGCCCCGCCCCGCCCCGCCCCGCCCCGCCCCGCCACCGACACCCTTCCACACACATTTCAAGTGTGAAATCGGCGGTGCCGTCAAGCAGGACGTCGTCGAGCCGTTGAGAAGCGCGGGGCGAATTGAATCGCGTCGCGTTCAGCCGTGAAATGAGGCAAATCGTCGACGCCACCGCAGCCTAGCAGATGAGTCGTGGAGGCCGGGAGAGGAGGGGAACCCGAGGGAAGGTGGTGAACAGGGCCTCTGCATCCTCGGGTTGTGGGCGATGGTGATTGAGTATACTTGAGAACGACGTGTCAGCGGCATCGACGCCTTCATCGTCGTTCCTCGTCTCATAAACGCAAACTTCATGGTTCTACAGCCCACGTCCCCATCCCCGTTCCTGACCCCGACCCAAGGGTCTACCACTTCCATAATCCTCGTACACACCCCTCTAGATGTTTGTTGATACTCTCATAATCATAATCACGTAAAATTTCTAAATATCAACGAATTTTTGACAAATCTGGAGAAAAAAGTGTCAAATTTGACCAAAAGTTGCGTGATGACTGGCCAATAATCAGCAAATATGATGAAGATAGATTCAAATACACTGATAATCCAAGTGTTCAGCCCTTCAACACTTTAAAGTGTTCAAATACCATTTAAACATATAAATGTGTTCAACACAGTTGTTGTACACTTACAAGTGTTCAACTCAGAAGTTGTGCACTTAAAAGTGTTCAACTCCCCAGTTACACACTTACTTAGCTTGGACGCACTGTATTAGGGAAGTGTGCAACTGGGGAGTTGAACACTTACAAGTGCACAACTTCTGAGTTGAACACTTTTAAGTGCACAACAACTCTGTTGAACACTTCTATTTGTTTAAATGGTATTTGAACACTTAAAAGTGTTGAAGGGTTGAACACTTGGTTTATCAGTGTAATCATTGATAATCACCATAATCGTGAATGATTATAATCCTGGTACGCGATTTTTCAAAGTGGTATAGACCCTTGCCCCGACCGCAGGCCAAGCCCCGTCGCGCCCGTCCCCACACGCGTCAACATCCCCGTCCACGCCCAAGTCCACGTGCACGTTCACGTCCATGTCCACGTCCCCGTCAACGCCCTCATCTACGTCCACCTCAACGGCCACAAATCTCGTCCACGTCTTATTCGTCCATGCTGCACTTATCCACGCCCAATCCACGCGCTCAACCGAGGGGGCAACCACTCCCTATCCTAGTGTACACAGGATTTCTAATGATATGGGATTTCTATGGATTGCGTACAGATTTCTCCGGATTTTGTAAAGATTTCATATGGTACATTCGGGTACATTTCACAAGCATTCTAAAAGATTTCACGAGGTTTCATGGGATTCCTCAAGGTTTCATGAGATTTCACTGATTTCTGTGATATTTTTATGATATTTCTTGAGATTTCTCAGTTGGATTTCGAAGGATTTCATCGAGATTCCAGAGGATTTCATCGAGATTTCCGAGGGATTGTACACAGGATTTCACGAGCCGTGCGCGTCCACGTTCAACGTCCTCGTCTACGTCCACCCAGTGGTACGCCCCTTCCCACTTCACACGCTTGCCATTGCCTCCTGGCGCCCCTCATGGTCTTGACGCGATTACTGCTTTTCCCCACCCCACCACTAAACTACCAAACCCCAACAGACCCCTCCCCCTCTCTCTCCAACCTCCTCCACTAACCGGTCGGAAAAGAGCAGCAGCAGCAGCAGCCTCAAGTGGCTGGTCTGTCCTTGTCGCACTCAGGCGCCACCCGGGCCTTGAGGCTAGACATAGAGGGGAGGGGAGGAGTGAGCAGGGGAAAGGGGTGTTTACGGTCGCGCCCCACCCGGTGGCGGCCCGACGCGGAGCGTGGAAAAGCAGTTTTGGCTTATCAAGCCATTTCCGACCCTGGCTATACGCTCCTACAGGCCTGGCGTGGCTTGGCGTGGCGTAGGGAGGAGTAAAGGACACCGCTACTTCCCATGGTTCCGAGAACGCGTATGGACACTCACTTCACTGTTAAATTAAGTGATTAAACCTTTCACACTTAAAAGTGTGTAATTGTCATTCAAACACTTGCAATTGTGCAACGCACTTTTTTGCACTTGCAAGTGTGCAAATCGATAGCTGTGCACTTGTAAGTGTTTAAATCCTCATTTGCACACTGAAAATGCTGCGGAAGTGTGCAATTGAGGATTAAAAACGTACAAGTGCACAACTATCGATTTGCACATTGCAAGTGCACAAAAGTGCGTTGCACACTTGCAAGTGTTTGAATGACAATTACACTTTTAAGTGTGAAAGGTTTAAACCACTTAATTTAACAGTGTTGATGTAGGTTAAGACGTGCTCAGTTCACTGTGTTGCTCTGACAATTAAGAGTCCTGCACCTACACTTATGAATAAATAAAGACAAATTATCCGACGACCCACCCCCCTCCCCCTCAATTTTTCATCTTAAGGTGGCCGTACACTCGCCGTGTCCGCATGATAGGCTTGTGCGATTTTTCGATTAATCGACAGTTCGATTTGTGCTTTTCAATAATCGACCGATTATTGAGAAGGGTCAATTTCAATTTCAAAAATCGAAATCGAAAAAGGTTTTCGATTATTGTATATTATCGATTTTTTTACCGATTTCGATTATTGACAATGTAAAATCAAGTTCGATAACTGAGCGCCATCGTTTATTGACAGTTTAAGATCTAATTCGCTCTCGGCTCGGCTCGTCCTCTTAGCTGCCTCGCTAGCAGCTGACGCGCCACACACCACTGTGCGTCGTCAGGGCACGGCACGCCAGTTCTCTACATGGCGTGGCACGGTCAAGTTCTCCGTGAACACTGCCGGTAGTGAGTGTACTTTCGACTAGGAGCATCATGGAGAGAAGAGGCAAACGGGTCTCACCCGTGTGGAGTCATTTCAAAAAAGTTGCGAGGGATCTGGAGAAGTGTAAATATTGCCCGGACATCTCAAACTTTTAATAGGATTAACACGACTTGGACGACTGCATAGAAACTGAGTTTGTCGCGAAAAATTGTCAAATCTCTTTGTTAAACCAGTTAAGATAATCGATTTTAAAAGAGCAAAGTCAAAAATCGAGATTGACAAAATAGCTCAATAATCGAAATCGAAAAAGAAACTCAATAATCGAAATCGAAAAAAGCTAAAAAAGCTATTATCGAACAAAGTTTCGATTTTCGATTTCAAATAATTGAATCGAAGCGTTTTTCGATTATTGTCGATTTCGATTATTGTCGATAATCGCACAGGCCTATCCGCATGTGTCCGTTTTCTTTTTTCGGTTGATTTTTTGGCCAGAAATGCATTCAAATATACGACTACATATTTCGAACACACTTTATGACCTCAAGTGACAAAAACCACGACTGAAAACCGACTGAAAACGGTAAACGGACATAGGCGGACACAGCGGACACGCAGCGTGTACGCCCTAGTCAAAATAATAGTCCGCATTTTGTTTGAACGCTATTGACGCTGACGGGTGTAATCGCAGATGACCCGCAGCTGAACGGCGCACCATTGGCAGGCCCATCCGCAGTCTATCCGCAGTCCATCCTCAGCCGAACCATTTAGTTAAACGGCAAATAATTATCATAGTTAAACGGTAGCCTATCGGTTTGCTATCGGTATACCATCCACAGATAAACACCTCTGTTCATCGGAAGAGCAACACTGTTATTCAATTACTGTGACGTCACATTACTGTCACATTCCTTTTAATATTAATGTCACATTCTTTTGAATGTGACAATAAAATTTAGCCCGCATATTTTGGCCGATTCACATTGAAAAGAATGTGACACTACATTTTAGACAATGTGACACTTTTCACTTGAAAAAGAACGTGACGTCACAGGAATTGAATAACAGAGAATCCGCAGCCCAGTCCGACTGAGGATTGTCTGCTATTAAACTTAGCTTTGACATTGGCGCCTCAGACAATCTTCAGACAATTCTCTTCTGGCATTTAAAATGAAAACAGTCGAACGGGCTGTTGCCGCACCGGGTCGGTGTCGAACCCTGGTCCTCCGTTTGGAAATGCAGGGCGCTTGCTCCCTTGGCCAGAGAGAGCTCGCTTTCGGAATAGTGCAGAGAAGGCACGCCAAGGCAGAGCGGTGAAGAGGGAGTGAGATAGCAATACTTTTGCTCCTCTACCTCCTAGATTGAATGCCAGAATGTTCTACAAAATAGTGATACATGCTTTATTTTGCCAATGAATGGAATTTTGACCCGAGTAGTGTTGTTACGTGTGTTTAGGTGTCAAACAGTACATCGGTACGGACCTCTCACTCCCCATTTACCGACGGCACGTGGTGGAGAGCTCGTCGCGCGGCTTTGGCGGTCCCTAGTTTGAGTTGTGTGCGGTTGTGTGCGTGCGGGTGTCAATGTATTGCGATATTTAGCTCAATTACACCCTGAGGATTAGGGCTACAATGGTGCAAAGGCTCATGTTGGTGAGTGGAATATTTTCGGAGGAAAAGCGTTCGCCAAGTCTCGGTGCAGCTGCTAAGGCTCACTAAGAGACCTCTCCATTTACAGTATTCCTCCATGGTCTCACTAGCACTGCTACTACCACCAACACTGGCAGAGGAATGCAGCAGCAGCAGGTGGTGGGCACGACACGGAACCACATTTTGCGCACCCTATAGCACTAATAATCTGCATGATGCTTCTCGACTCGTTCAACACGACAGTACAGGCAGCATGACACATTTATTTAAATGATATTAGAATAATGTATAAATTGTATCATCTACTAAAAAAACAGCGTTCTGCTTTCGATAATGTGCTGCTCCGTTCAGCGTCGGAACGTCAGTTTACGACATCCAACCACCATGCCCTTGTCCACAACGAGCATAAGCATATAATCGTGCTGATCACGTTCCTGACGGACATAAGCGGAGTAAAGTCCAGAACGACTCTGAAGTGGAACCGGGGAGGGACGAAGAGGGTGCGCAAGTCATATAGGGGGGGGGGGGGAGAGAGAGAGAGAGAGAGAGAGAGAGAGAGAGAGAGAGAGAGAGAGAGAGAGAGAGAGAGAGAGAGAGCGCTCACTGACGAGTGAGCGAGTTCATGAAGAGGACTAAGTGTGTGTGTGCGTGTTGGGGGTTGGGGCTCGCGAGCAGTCGGGTCCGTAGTCCATCGTTTCAATTATGTAGAACGCGCAATGCAAAGAACAGAGCTGCCACCGGCTGGCTGGACAGCCAACAGATTCAGAAGATCGCTCTCGTACCCTCGTCCTTGTCGCACCTATAGCGGCGCCCCCATGTTGGGGATGGCAGGGCCTCATGAGTGCGACAAGGACGGAGGCTCGAGAGGGATCTTCGGAATGAGTCGGCTGGGTCGGCGACCGCCGCCCCGCTCCGCCCCGCCCCGCCCCGCATCCCGCTCTTTCATCTCCTCCAATGTCATGGCGGCCTCAGATTAATTCGAGGGCATTACTGTTTTGACCCGCGTGGGGTGGGGAGGGGTGGAGTGGGGTGGGGTGGGGTAGAGAGGGGTAGAGAGGGGTGGGGTACGGAGGGGTGGGGTACGGAGGGGTGGGGTACGGAGGGGTGGGGTACGGAGGGGTGGGGTGGAGGGGGAGAGCGGCGGGTACTATACCGCTGTTGTGATAAGGGTCCCGTCCCGCGTCACTGCAGCAGTAGTCCCTGCCCAGTACCGCGATGAGAGGCACGATTCGCACCGCAATCAGCAGAAAATTAGTAAAACTGCGGTATCCATTCCACTGCTAATCTGTGCATGTGTCGCCCCCCCCCCCTCCCCCCCTCCTCCCGACCTTGACAGATCATCCACATCCAATAAAGAGAAAAACAAGAAGGTATGACTTCACACCTTTTAATCCCAGTCCGAAATTCCCATGGATCGAGCCATGGTAAATGGTGTCCCATGGGACTCCATTACAGTCCATGGTGGGTGTGGCATTTACCATGGCTTCCAATGCCACAAAGTTTTTTGCCGTTTCACGCTTGGTGTCGATTAACATAGCCTGCTTCATACCATGGGAAAAGCGTTGCACCAACACCATTGCATCAAGTTGCCATGGCGCTCTTTAACACATGTTGTATGTTCATTTAAAAAACGTCATCGCTAACGCTAACGTAAAAGCAGATGATAGATATTTTTTCAATAAAACTGTCACTGACGTGTAACTGACGTGTCACTGACGTGTCACTGACGTGTCACTGACGTGTCACTGACGTGTCACTGACGTGTCACTGACGTGTCACTGACGTAAGAACTGTTACGTTTTTTACGTAGCGTAAGTACGTAAGTAAGTAAGTATGTAAGTAAGTACGTAAGAGTGCTAGACTGTTTTTGCGGAGAGGCCCGCCCTCCCAGTTCTCTCTTATATATTAACCCCATTTTCTCCTAACCTCTTTTGAAGACGAACGAGATCGAGAGTAAAAGCAGATGCTACCTTTGGTATCATCTGCTAATAAAAGTACCTTTCATTGACTTGGAATCGACTGACGTTGTGAATTTACAACATATTTCATATTTTCAATTTACAAAATAAATTGTAATTTTGCCTACACATTTTTCACAGTGAGGCAAGGAGCATCTGCCACCATGAAGAAAGTCTTGCTCCATGGGTACCTTTATCATGGTACAGTCAATGGTACATAATTTGACAAAGTCTACTGTACAAGTCTGACAGGAGAATACGGAACACGAGCTGTCGCAACCGAGGAGAAGCCGAATCCATAGTCCGTTTTTATCTAGCTCTGACAGTTTCCGAGATAGCAGAAATAAATATTCGGATTTAAACGAAATTGAAATGGCCCGACTAAAATTGAGCGCAGAAGCGCCATGCCAAATTTCAGAGAGATATTCATAACATTCATAAGAAACACAGTAAAATGCCCTAATTTCGGACGAATTGAGTGGTTTTTCCTTTCTTACGTGTCGGCATGATAAAATATGAAAAATCTGTTACGATTGGAAATACTGTGGCTCGAGACACGTCGGATGATACCCATGTCGAATTTCTATCAACAGATGGGAAGCTACAGCAATCATCGGAAGAGTGTCCGAAATTAGGAACGAAAGTGCTCTAATTTCGGACACGTGCTCTAATTTCGGACACAAGCATGCATTTTGGCCTAACCGAACAGGTTTACTTTTCACTTAGGATAGCCTAGGTCACAATTCGTTGAATAACATCCAAACCGATTTTTTAACTCAACCCTGAGAGATGAAAACTGGGCAGAAAAATGGGATGGTTTTGTGAACGCCTCTAACTCTGGACAAATTGTGCTGTAACTTCGGACAAAATTCAGAGGAGTGCTAAATTCTTCCTATCTTAGCCGTTTTTTGAGGTATCTCAAATTCGGAAACGGCGTTGTAAAGGTGATAGTCAAAAGTACAATTTCGCTTCTTCCTGGTGGCGAAAACATAAGTCTTTTGGCACAAACATGGAAACAAATGCAATTCTATGCCACAGAATTGGACTGTTCGAAATTGTAGCACTTTCGAAAATCGTTCCGTACCAAAAAAACGGTTTGACTTAAAAAATAATAATTTACGTAGTTCTGTAGCCAAAATACCAAACATTCATTCGAGAAAGGACCACCCATAGGACAGCTCACACCTACATGAGCCCCGGTTTTTGGGGGAGCTTATTTCAAATCAGCAATTTTGTTCTATATGCTTTTTTTAACTTTAAATTCCTGTGTGCTGTAAAATTTTAAAGGTACTTCAACCGACTTGACGAAATATGGTACTCTATACTGCAAACTTTACGTTGCCGTCTTCAGATTTCAAATATCTCAAAAGGTCACCGAGATAGGTTGAAATAAGCACTTCTCTGCAAACTGTCCGAAATTAGGGCACAAGTCCGAAATTAGGGCATTGACTGTACAGGTTTTATTGGCATCCTAATTTCTCATGGGACATTAATTTGTCATGGGGCACACCTCGCTCACCATAGTGACAAAAAGACCATGGTAACGTGTACTGTTACCAGGTGTATGCCGTACATTGCCATGGTGATTATGAAACCCATGGGACCTAAGTTTCAAGGCAAAAGACTAATATACCATGGCGTCCTTTAAGCCATGGCATCGCAATCCATTGGAAGACCCATGGCTCCCATGAGTAGAGACGCTTCTCCCGTGGTAAGAGACCCTGATACCTCGGGTACCTACAACCATGGTGTGCCCACCCATGGTGTCCATGACGGCCTAATGCCTCGCTCTAAATGCATTAAAACTCGCCACATGCATCATTTTTAACAACCCAAGCTTATTTTGAACGCATTTGCAAAGGTACTATACTTTAAAACAATCGTGCACACTAAATGGATAGGAACTTTTTTGTGGACAAAATGGAAACATATTTGAGCGTTTCCAAGCTGGTGACAAATTTGTTATCAATTATAGACAACTTGTCCATAATGTTAAATTGTGTACAGTTGGACACCAATAAATTTTGTCCGTAGGTTTGGTAACGCACAGAAATATGGACAGCCTGTTTGCAAAATTGCCTCTAATCTGTTCGCAAAAAAGTCCATAGAACAATCTTGTTGACAGCTATGAACAAAAATATCTATAGCTGTTCACAAAATTGTAGACCATGTTATTGGTAACAATGGACCTCTCACTAAAAGCGTGAACTGTATATTCGCGAAAAATTGAATGCGAGTCCCAATTTCATAGAAAACCAAGTTCCGGAGGAAGAACCCTGGTTCAGAGAGAGTTAACCGGAAAGCGCAGATAGAGTAAAATGAAAGGTTTATTTCGTAGTTACGTTTCCAAAAATGACTTTGAAGTTCTGAGAAACTCGACTTGCAGTAAAGTTTCCGGTTTTCTCATAAATTGATAGATGTGTTCATAACAAAGTCAACAAAATGTTAACTGGGAGTGTACTTAGAAGTTCAATCTTCGAAGTTAACTTTGTGATGTTAACATTCAGGTGAACTTAGAGTTAACTTTTTTTTTCCACCCGGGAACTTTTAGAGTGTGAGCATCTCCAAAAAATGTTTCATTGCGCGCCTTTATTTTCCTTCTGTGTAGTCAAAGTCACATCATACTTCTCAGATTTTTTTGGAGATCAACAGAGTTTTTACTGTGTACCTTCCTTTTCCTGGGGTGAGTGCGGTGCAGGAGGCGCAGTCCAAAGTGAATGGGGTCTTCTCCTCCTTGGTGTGCGCGCCGACGCGTTGCCGAGCCACGCCCCGCTGTAAGCTCATAGTGAGTGCCACGTGCGACGCCTCTCTCTCTCTCTCTCTCTCTCTCTCTCTCTCTCTCTCTCTCATTTCGGAAAAAAAGGTGAAGGGTGGCTTCGCATGCGCAGCCCTGGTGGCGTGGGTGCCCGACGCCGGGCCGTGCAATGCAAAGGAACAACTTTTCCCCTGCCTTCGCCCATTCTCTCTCTCACTCTCTCTCTAACTCTCCCTCCCACCCGCACTCTGTCCAACAGTCTCACCGTACGCCTTTGCCGAGACCAGGGGTGGATTCGCACATTCTTCTTTATTTGTAAACCTCGCCTCCTCCCCTCAACCCCTTTCCACCCCTCGGGGATCCACCCTGTCCCGCCCCTACCCAACTACTCTCCCCTCTGAGCTGAATCCCTAAGTACACATTGCCTTGACTGTGTTGCCTGTGGGTGGAGAAAGAAACTGCCATATCAGGAGAGAGAGGGGGAGAGAAAGAGAGGCGGAGAGAGAGAGAGAAAGGGAGGGAGAGAAAGAGAGAGAGAGAGAGAGAGAGAGAGAGAGAGAGAGAGAGAGAGAGAGAGAGAGAGAGAGAGAGAGAGAGAGAGAGAGAGAGAGAGACCAATTTTTTAAAAATAATTCTTAACCAAGGGAGCGTGCACCATTAAAATTTTATACAAAGTTCTCGCACAGTTTCTGATGCCATAATTTTCTTTCCATCCACACTGTAAAAAAAAATCACGGTCATCGCCCGTTTATTTAGATTACGGTGTCTCCGTACATTCGGTTCCGTACCCTCTTTCTATAAGAGCCCATGTAAAAAAAAAATGTGGGTACGGTGCCAAGGTACGGAAAAGCTACCGCTATAATTTTTTGTCCGGCGGTTTCCGTTTATTGGGTACGGACTGATAACGGCGTACTGTATCCCTTTCCCTATGCTAGCCCATGTAAAAATTGTAGTTACGGTGACCAGGTACGGTAAACTTCCGTACTCCCTTTCCTAAAAATGGGGTACGGAACGCCGTGACAAGCTCCGTATCCAAGACTGATTTTTTACAGTGCATCCATCCATCCATCCATCTATCCATCCATCCATCCATCCATCCATCCATCCATCCATCCATCCATCCATCCATCTATCCATCTATCCATTCATCCATCCACCCACCCTCCCCAACCCTATGGAGCGATGACACAGTGCAGCCCTTTCCTCTTACAGAATGAAACAGTGAACGCCCTTTTTAAAGCGCTCTCCAAAAGTGTTTCATTTTTCAAAATTTTCGCAGCCGGTCCAATAAATCTCGCACTGGGCCATAGAATACCAAGAAGCGTAAAGAATATAAACATGAGAAAGAATGTGAAGTAATAGCAATAAATTGATATCAAATGAAGGGACTCGCTCTTCACAGTTAGTTTTTAAGTAATGTGTGTACTGGAAAAACAAAGGTGCTATATAGCACACTTTTTGGGGTGCTATTAAATTTTATGGGGTGTTACTGTACTGATGCCTTTGTTAAGGCACGAATAGGGCCAAAAATAGCACCTTTGGGAGGCGATAGCGCCTTTCTAAAGGCACTATTTCACTAACGCATTTAAAAGGCATTAGATATCCCCTTTGTTTTTCCAGTGTGTCAAAAGTGGTAACTGTGTGTGGTAATTGTGTGTGTGCATGTATGTATGTATTCATAAAGGGGAAGGTTAGTGACGAGGGAGGGCATGCAAATCTCCAGTCTTGAATCCATAATTTTCGGTTGTGGCATACACATGTTTCAAGATACTTTTGTCCGTCGATAGATGTATGACTATACATGTTAAAACTAAATTAATTTTAATAGTATTTGATTCATGTACTTGGTATTAACTGTTGAAGGTAAAATTGTAGACGGTTGATAAACATGTGATTAACTCCCAACTATTCTTTTTACACGATGAAATCCTGAAATGCAAAATGTCACGAAAGGCTCAAAGAGTTGTCAGCTAACTTTTAATTCGTGAGCTTATATATGTGTATTTTGTAAAGCATTTGTGCTGTAATTATAGGTTAGAAACCCTTATTGACACACATTTTAAACTCTGATTTTCTAAATAATTTTCATTGGTTCGACAAAACTCCTCATTTAGGTTGAAAGACTGTTTCCACACACTAAATGGCTATGGATTTTTTTTTTGTGGACAAATTGGAAACATATTTGAGCGTCTCCAAGCTGGTGACAAATCTGTTAACAATTATCGACAGCTTGTCCATAATGTTAGACAAATTGTGTACAGTTGGACACCAATAAAATTTGTCCTTAGGTTTGGTAACGCACAGAAATACACTGTAAAAAATTTTGTTGTTGATTAACAGCAAAAGTGTTGTTAACTTTTTAAACAACATTTGTTGTTAAAAAACAAACTTTTTGTCAAAAGTCAAGAGATCAAAAAATTTCTTTTTTTCAAAAAAGGGGTTTTGGTCTCATTACTGCGCAGAAAGGTTATTAATTACAAACTTCACTGTTCTCCGACAAAATGTGTTAGTTAAAAAGTTAACTACAATTTTGTTGTCACGTTACAACACATCCATACCGTTCCATACACATCAGTTTCTTGTTTGGGGCCATACGGTAAGAACATACGGATATTTTTAAGTGGAATACTAAAAACAACTCCTTTGTTCGAGAACAAGGTGCTCGTCGTGCAAACTCTTGTCTCCTGACAACTATTTTTTACAGTGTATGGACAGCCTGTTTGCAAAATTGCGTCTTATCTGTCCGCTAGAGATGAGCGAACATGTTCGCAGTCGAACGAACTCGAACGAACAGCGAACTGTTCGTGTTCGTTCGAACACGAACGCAAGGTGTTCGGATCCGAAATGTTCGTGGACTGATCGAACAAATTTTTGTCGCCGAACAAAACCGACCTGGTCAATCCCTCTCTAAATTTTCGAAAATGACCGTGAAAAGCGCGCGCGGAAAATGCCGCTCTCTGATTGGTCTGTTTCGACGATAAAATGTTTAACTCTGCCGATTCCGACTGTTCTAAGCTATCTCATTGCGGGAAATGTCTTTTAAAGAGGTATTAACACGAGTAGCCCCCTTTTGGCCGACGCTTTTGGCCGCTACACTTTAGACAGAATAGATAAAAAAATATTAATTGTTCGTGTTCGTTCGAGTATGAACAGTAGTTTGTTCAGTTCGGTTCGTTCGAAGAAAAAAATGGTTGTTCGTGTTCGTGTTCGTTCGAAGAATTTTAGACCAATTTTGTTCGAGTTCGTTCAAATTCGAACTGGCCTGTTCGCTCATCTCTACTGTCCGCAGAAAAATCCATTGGACAATTTTTTATGACAGAGAAAAGTCCGATGTGGGTGGAACGGCTTTTTCCCCTCCTACTTTGCTGGCCTATTACGTTGGTGTGTCGTGTCGTGGTGTGTGATACCTCATTTTAAAGCCATTTGTCTCGTGATTAAAACAATCTAACGCTCAGCACGACTACCCTATGCCTAGTAATAGTCCAGTGAAGTAAGGCGTAATAAGGCCGCACCACATCGGACTTTTCTGAAGCGTCGCTTCAGATCAGACGCTTCCGACGCGTCATTCCGAGATCGTTCTTTCTTGCTAGGACCCATCGATATGTCGATACCTACAATGCAAATAAACGTAGTTCCCGACCCTCGGGGCAAACAAACGTACTTCTGGGACCCTCAGGGCAGACTAACGTACTTCTGAGACCCTTGGGGCAGACTAACGTAGTTCTTGGTTAAAAAGATAGGAACTACGTTAGTCTGCCCCGACGGTCTCAGAAGTACGTTAGTTTGCCCCGAGGGTCTCAGAAGTACGTCAGTCTGCACCAGGGCTCGGGAACTACGTTTGTTTGCATTGTAGGTATCGATGTAGTCTCTTTGGACGCGGAATTTCGCGCAGATTACGAAAATAAGTTTTAAAATTCAAGTTTATTGCAAAGGAAAAAAATATTTCGAGAAAACATAAACTGTAATGCCTTTGGTGCCTTAGTGCCTTTTAAAGGTTCGATCTCCTACGAGGGGGAAACGACTCGGATAATCAGGCTGACATTAGAGGAGTAATCCTTACTCCGGATTACCAAAATTTTTAGAATAATCCAGAGGTAATCCGGGGTAATTCAGAGTAATCCGTCGGTAAAACTTTCAAATGTTATCCGGATTTCATCCACGGCTAATACGGGGTAATCCGGGGTAATCCGTAATCAGGCTGACACAAAATTATCCAGTCGTTTTCCCCTCCTACCTTTGTTTTTCCAGTTTTTTTTAGGGGAGGGGGGGGGGGGGTCAAATTATTGTAAAGAACGAGTAAATAGAAAATGTTAAAATAGCACTAGAGTGAAGAGAGCAAGCGTCTTTTTTTGCTTCTTTTTAAGGGCCCCGTTAGGGAGGCCTATTGCTCACGCCCGTGAGTTTTTTTTATTAGTCTTGACTATGGCCCCTTATGGACGCAGCCGATCGTGCCCAAGCGATTCGTGCAAAATAACAATTAAAAATACTACGAAAAATTATAAATTTCTAGTGATATGTGTGATGTTAAACTGTCTGTTCAGTTTTGCATAAAACTAGTTTGCATCGTCAGTTTCTATGGTAATTGCGAGCCGAGCACCCTGTACCGAGCCAAAATTGACACCCTCCGAAAGGCTCTGCCCAATAGAAATGTTTCGCGCCGAAATCCAACCAATAACAACGGCTGCCTGCTGCTTTGTACCTCGATATCCAAAAGTTTCAACGCAAGGAGTGGTCAAGTCAGAATCGTTGCAGTTTCGCGCCTTGTGAAAGGATCCTCCACCTGGACAGTTTCAAACGTGACCACTAGCTGGCCGCCGCGGCACCTGATTATTGGCTGGGACTGTCATTCCGCCTTCCAATAAGTTTCTTCGAAAGTGGGCGGGGCTTGTGACAATACCGCCAACCTCAGAGTCAGTCCTCAGCTCATGTTTTCAGTAAAAGATACAAATAAGTCTACCCTTCTGTTCCGTGGTCACGCGTGAAGGCTTCCACAGTTGTTTGCTAAAGGCCTGCAACATCATTTTAGGTCGTTACTTAATCTAAAAATAGCATAATATATTTTGTGTTGGTTTGAGTGGACACCAAGGCGGCGTTGTTTATAGCTGGCCCGCTCGGCGCCATGTTTGTGTTGGAAATGTAAGGGGGATAAGTATTACGATTTGGGCTCTCACAGAGAGTTTTGGCCTAATAATTTTAATTTCTATTTCATTTTAATGGTAAGTGTGTGGCAAATGTGAAACTAGAACACTTCAATTCTTTGGCTGGTAGTTCGATTTAGTGGTTGTCAAGGCGCGTTGTTGACAGCTGGCCCGCTGGGTGACATTATGTGTGCCCGATGTCTAGCAAAGAAAATTCATGATTAGGCTCTCACAAATAGTAGTTCTGGCTTTATATTTTTCAATTCTTTTTGAATTTGAGGTAAGAGTTCAAACCTAGGGGGCCGTTAGACGCGTTAGGGCTAGATTTTTTTCTCTCTGTTTGCGTGTGTGTTAAAACTAAAATAAAATGCAGCCAATATTTTTCATTTGATTCCTCAGTTCTTCTTTATTTTTTTCGCTCCCTCTCTTTTTCCCCCCGTTTTCCCCCCTCCCGCCTGAACGTGCGCCTTCGGCCCCGGGAATACGTAGAAAGCTCTTTGTTTTGGCTGGAGGCGTGGCCCTGTGGGGGAAGACCAGCCCCGCCTCAACCCGAGGGGGTCGCACCCTCGCGTATCCGCGGGCCACACGCCCGTAGGGGCGGCCGGCTATTATTTCGAGACCAGCACAGACCCCGTGGGTCCAGCAGGCCAGCAGGCCTGTTGTACTGTCGGGTCGCACCACTAGGGCTACTGCCCATGAGCGGAGTTAACGAGTCACGAGGAGGGCAGGAGGACGTGCATGAGCGCCTCGACGATGCCGCTATCCTTACAAAATGCAAATATATATATATATATATATATATATATATATATATATATATATATATATACTATAACGAAATTAATTGGCGCGCATTTTTTTTTGTACGCACACGACCAAAGTTTTGAGATAATCGCACGCACACTCTAAATGCGATAGAACAATTTTGTTTCTAATGTAGAAACGTTTCTGTGCACATCCAGAAAGGATGCAAATTTGTTCCAAAACCAGACAAATTGGGTACAGCTTTGCACAATTTTGTGCACCGACGAGACAAATTTGTTTCATTTTTTATGGACAAAGCATTTGTCCGCGCGAATGGACGTTGAAATACGTTGACAGTTCGGCAACAAATTTGTTGCAAACAGGGGCACAATATTTTTGAGGGACATTTTGTTATCTGTAATTACACAACTTGTGTATGAAAAGCCACATTTTTGTCCATGAAACCTGTTGTCTATAGCGCTATGGACAAACACATCGTTGCTAGTTAAAGGGACAATAAAATGTCCCTTCGCATTTAGAGTGCACAGAAAAGACAGTCGGTGACTCTAAGTCCTACACTGTTGAAGACGGTGATGGAGTACGCGACAATATTTGGTCCAGCGAGGAGATTAGGAGATTAGCTTTTGCATTCTTAGACTGTTTCGCCATTATATTTTGGAGGTGAAAAAGAAATTAGCAGTCATCAGTTTGCAGCCCACGAAACACGGCCGTTCACCACGCCGCGGTAACGAATCGCCTTCACCCTCGGCTTGGACCCTCGCGGTATTATATCAACAGTAGACTGGCTAATTACTCGCGGCAAACCTTGAGGGACGCAAAGGGCTTTAAGCCAAAAAAAAAAAGAACTAGAATGATTTAAACTCCCATTACCGGGGGGTTGATGCCGAGTCGGGGAGGGAGAGCACGCCAGGCCGTTCGTTTCGGCTACCGCCCCGATGCTGGTGGAAATTAAGGGGAAAGTTGATTATGGCGAGAAGGGTCAAACCAAACTCCTTGAGCAAGGAGAGAGGAAGAGAGGAGACGAGAATCGGCCTCCAGAAGTCTACGAGTTTTTCATCTGCGAGGATGCAGCAGGAGGTGGAAGTGGTGACTTCTTCTTTTTTTTTTTTTTTTTTTTTTTTTTTTTTTACACTTTCTGAGATATTGGTATGCAAATGATCACTGAATAATTCTCTTTCGAATTATTCTAATATTTAAAAATGTGTAAAAAAAAAGTCATTTGAGCGGTTTCGTAAATGTGTCCTAGAGGTGATCGGTTCTGTTTTCGGGTTGCAGTGGTACGGTACGCGGCTTCGTTTTTAGCTGGCGGAGGTAAGCGGTTGTTCGTTTCGGGTGGAGTGGAGCTAGAAATCGCGGCGCGGTGACTCTAGAGACTTCTGAAGCAGCGCGTGGTAGCTGGCGTGGACCAAGCAGGGACATAACATGCTTCACGCAGAATTGTTCTTGACAAGATTATACAGCGTCAAAATGATTCGCTGGTGCACACGAGTGCAAAAGTAGCCGGGCTCTCACGCGCAGACAGAAAATCTCCTCACTTGGCGTTCGGGGCCATGCGCGAAGGGGTGTCTTTGCTCATGATTAATGGACACCCCGATGACACCCCTCACCCCCCTCCACCACCACCTCACGCAGCCGGCACGCCCGTCAGCCCCCCACCCCCCGTCACGTTCCGTCACTTGTCACTCACAAACACGCTCGCGCACGGCTGCCGCGTACACGGCACCACCTGGAAGGTGGAGATGGCGTGATCAGGATAGTGTTTGCGGATACTGGCGTACCCGACTGTCTTTCTGTCTCTCTCACTCTCATGCGTGTCAAGTGGGGAGACGGAAGACAATTGGGTACAGCCAGTATACGGCCTTGAAATAGTTAGAAATAGCGTGGAAGCCGCAAATTTGTTCGTGCTTTGTGTCGTTATTGGAAAAAATGACACCTCTCATTCATTCACGTCTCTTGTCCATTTTTTGTGCCATTTTTCAGTTACTTCCAGTCGTTTTCCAGTCACATCCAGTACTATTCCAGTCTTTTGACTTCAAGGTGAAAAAACGTTTTCCTCTGAAAAGAAACGTATAGACTATTCCGGATTTCATCAATCGCAATCGTAATCTTCAAACTTGTTCACGGAATACCAAGCGGCGCCAAGCAGCCTAACTCAACGACGAAATGTATTTGTTTTCATCACCAGGTAGGAGCTATTTCGAGGGGGAAACGACTAAGGTAATCCGGCTGACAGCCGATAGGTAATCCGGCAGGGTGTAATGCGGGAAAATTCGAAGTAATGCGGTGTAATCCGGGAAAATTTAAAGGTAATCCGGGGTAGTCCGAGGAAAAAAGCACCGTTATTCGGAGGACACTCCAGCGAGGTAATCTGAGGTAATCCGGGGTAGTCCGTAATCCGGCTGACACGAAAATTGACAGTCGTTTTCCCCTCGAGCTATTTACACTCTACATAATCAAGGGACTATTTTTGTCTATTCCTGATGAAATCTGTCCGCACATCCTGCAAGTTGCAATTCAGTAACCAAGCAGTGACAAAATTTGCATCTTTTGCCGCACAAAATGAAAAAAAAATTGCAGCAAATAGAAAACATGTTACGGAATTGATTCTTGCTGAGGGTGTCACCAGATTATGGACAATAACTGGCTGGCTTTTACTGGATACTGGATCAATACGGGGCTTATATTTTAACTGGGCTTCATACCAATCGTAAAAGTCAGTCTAATCGACTGCCTAAAAATGTCTCCTGACATGTAGCGTGTTTCTATAGTTCACTGTAAAAATTTGTTGTAAAAAAAACGAAAAATAAAATAAAATACAGGTTTCGTTGTTAAATCGGTGAACAGATTTTTCCTGAAGTTTGATGAGACATTTGTGAATTAACAAGAAAAATCGCGAAACAACAGATACAATTTGTAAACTTACGGAATTCTTTTGTAAAGTTTCGGAATATTTCTGTATAAAGTTACAGAGTTTTGTAAATGAACACGAATAATAGTCTAGGCGGTACACCGATACTTTCAGAAGAATACCGCAAAAAGGACAAAAAGCGAGATTTTTGGTTTAGGGGTCGTTTAGACCCTAATCTTTGATTTGACCCGCAGCACACTCATTTTGGACCCATAGAAGCCCAAATTTTAACGCATATGTTCAAAAATGTTCAAAAATCACGAAAATTTAAAAATTGTCGCAGAGAGGCCATGGCAGACACTTTTTCAGACAATTTCGACGTGAGAAAGCGAATGGAGCATACCCCAAGACCGTACGACCTCTCATTTAGGCCCTAGAAGCCGCCATTTTAGGTAAAAGGGCCTAAATCCCTACAGAACACTTTTCACCGCAATACCCCGTGTCAGGTGTCGATTTCGCGCATAACAGCATCTGGGAGACCGAATTTGAGGTCCATTAATCAGTTTTGCCAACCTAGACCTGTTTTTGAACATGAAACGCCCCGTTCAATGTACGTTCAAAATGTTCAAAATTTTAAAAAAAGTCCTACAGAGTCTATCTTTAGTAGTTTTCCGGGTAATTTTGATGTGAGAAAGGCGATAAACCACACTGCAAGTCCGTACAACGTATCGGTATGGCCGAGATGACGCCATTCTGGAAAACGGGTGCCGAACTAAACTACTTCACGTTAGGCATCGCTTCCGTAACTTTGGGCCGAGAAAATCCTGGAAATCCCGACACCTGGAAAGTGCCAGCACTCGTCGCTAGTCGTTTTCGTAAATATTATTATATTGTGACCGAAATCAAACGCACTGCAGCGTTATAAGATTTAAAGGTACGAATTAAAGCGACAAAATATATAATGTGTATGTGTACTACATATTTGATTTCAAAAGACAGCGTAAAATGTATTTAATTGTTATTTTTCAGGGTAAGATAAACTTAAGAGGATTTAAAAGAGTCAAAAAAAAATTGTATGCAGCATACATTTGTCAGTATGAAAATAACAAAACTAAATTTCCTGAAGGTCACCGTCAACGTCCTCATTTTCAGAATCTGGGACAGCGTTTCTGTAGAAGAAATGAGCAAATGTAACTATTCGAAGTGTCGAGATGATGTATTTTAGTATGAAGAATGCAGCTACTGACGTTGGAGCAATTTCCCTTGCATTTCTTTCAGGAAAGGGCGCAACATACGCCGGCCTTCCTGCGTGCGCATCGCATTGTTGAGCAGTCAGACGCGCACCCACAGACACTCAGTTCCCGGCAGGTTTGCCAAATATGTCATCAAGATCACTCCAGTGGTGTAAGCAACTACCAAGCGTCCCTTTCTAGCCCTAGCCAACTGGAGATGGGAGATTTTTCCAATCTAGCAGCCTATCAGGCAGGACAAATTTGGGGACGGTCACTCCAGACAGATTGGAAAAATCTCCCATCTCCAGTTGGCTGGGGTTGGAAAGGGACGCCTGGTAGTTGCTTACTCTGCAAACTCAAGTGTAGTACAGTACTGCAGTAAATAGTGTGAGACCAATGGTCCTGCAGTAAAAAGTGTAGGACCCGTTGTGTCCTGCAGTATTTAGTGCAGGACACCCTGTGTCCGACAGTTTTTAGTGTAGGACACCATATGTCAGACACAGGGTGTCCTACACTAAAAACTGTCGGACACAGGGTGTCCTGCACTAAATACTGTAGAACACAACGGGTCCTACACTTCATACTGCAGGACCATTGGTCTCACACTATTTACTGCAGAACTGTACTACACTTGAGTTTGCAGAGTACACCACTGGAGTGATCTTGATGGCATTTCGCAAACCTGCCGGAAACTGAGTGTCTGTGGGTGCGCGTCTGACTGCTCAACAATGCGATGCGCACGCAGGAAGGCCGGCGTATGTTGCGCCCTTTCCTTAAAGAAATGCAAGGGAAATTGCTCCAACGTCAGTAGGTGCATTCTTCATATAATACATCATCTCGACACTTCGAATAGTTACATTGCTCATTTCTTCTACAGAAACGCTGTCCCAGAGTCTGAAAATGAGGACGTTGACGGTGACCTTCAGGAAATTTAGTTTTGTTATTTTCATACTGACAATGTATGCTGCATACATTTTTTTTTTGACTTTTTTAAATCCTTTCAAGTTTTACCTTACCCTGAAAAATAACAATTAAATACATTTTACGCTGTCTTTTGAAATCAAATATGTAGTACACATACACATTATATATTTTGTCGCTTTAATTCGTACCTTTAAATCTTATAACGCTGCAGTACGTTTGATTTCGGTCACAATATAATAATATTTACGAAAACGACTAGCGACGAGTGCTGGCACTTGCCAGGTGTCGGGATTTCCAGGATTTTCTCGGCCCAAAGTTACGGAAGCGATGCCTAACGTGAAGTAGTTTAGTTCGGCACCCGTTTTCCAGAATGGCGTCATCTCGGCCATACCGATACGTTGAACGGACTTGCAGTGTGGTTTATCGCCTTTCTCACATCAAAATTACCCGGAAAACTACTAAAGATAGACTCTGTAGGACTTTTTTTAAAATTTTGAACATTTTGAACGTACATTGAACGGGGCGTTTCATGTTCAAAAACAGGTCTAGGTTGGCAAAACTGATTAATGGACCTCAAATTCGGTCTCCCAGATGCTGTTATGTGCGAAATCGACACCTGACACGGGGTATTGCGGTGAAAAGTGTTCTGTAGGGATTTAGGCCCTTTTACCTAAAATGGCGGCTTCTAGGGCCTAAATGAGAGGTCGTACGGTCTTGGGGTATGCTCCATTCGCTTTTTCACGTCGAAATTGTCTGAAAAGGCGTCTGCCATGGCCTCTCTGCGACAGTTTTTAAATTTTCGTGATTTTTGAACATTTTTGAACATATGCGTTAAAATTTGGGCTTCTATGGGTCCAAAATGAGTGTGCTGCGGGTCAAATCAAAGATTAGGGTCTAAACGACCCCTAAACCAAAAATCTCGCTTTTTGTCCTTTTTGCGGTTTTCTTTTGTGTACCGCCTAGACTATAAAAAGTAAATTCACAGTCAGGTCGTTTAACAAAATTCACAGGTATTACCTGTTAATTTACGACATGGTTTTTTTTTTTTTTTTTTTTTTTTTACAGTGTTCCAGATCTACATTCGGCTCAACATGTCCTACCAGAGGGCGCCAGGATGGCGACGAGGAAGACGTAGGCGGCGGCGAGGAAGAGGCTCGGCAGCGTATCCATGGCGGGGATGCGGGTGCAGCGGGCGCGGCGGGCGCGGGACGGAGGCCGTGGGGACGCAGGCACTGACACTTGTGGAGGGCGAGCGGCCAAGGCGAGCGGCGCGGGGAGCTTGAGCATCGGGGGGAGGCGCGGCGAAGACTGGCGGCGCCAGCGTGCTGGCCGCCGAGCCACGCCAGGCAGCAGGCCGGCCGGCAGCGTGCACGCTGGTGGGGGAGAGGGGCATGCGCGGAAGCGTTCGGCTGCCTGATGCTGCCCAAGCCAAGGGGTCTTCAACTGCCTTTTAGCCATGTACGGATGAATAATGTTATTGCTGTTTGTACTATGAAGGTATTATCGATGATATTGAAGATTGAAGGAACATAATTCGAGTTGTTGTTGTTTTTCCTGTTGCTGTTGTTTTCGCTGCTTTCGTTGCCGTTGTCCCTTCGCTGTGAGAAATATTTTCAGACTTACGGGAAGAGTTTCCAAGAAGTGTAGTTGTTAAATTACAATTACAAATCGTAAAATTACAAGCACTACGTCTCGACTTCAATTGCGGCCAAGTAAGGGTTGTCGTAAATTTTCAAAATATTTCGTAAATCGTAATTTACAAAATAAATCGTACATCTACAAAGATATTTTGTACTGTGAAATGTTGTCGCTGCTCATGCTGGCTTTTTTTTTGCAGTTGTAGTCGCGTAACGCGTTACCGGCTGTAAGTATGCCGTATTCCCTTCTTGAATCACTTTTAAAATAAAATCAATATAAAAAATATGTAAGCCACGCAAAGCTCGAAAGACGATGGCGCAATGGTCGCGAGCGGTTTGCGATGAAGTTATGTGTCACGCCAAAGCACACGTCACGTACACGTTCGCCGTCTAAAAATTGACATTCGTGGAATCGGGCCGAACACGACCATGTGCCTGCTCGTGACCAGAGCGGAGGGTGCAATGTTGTTAGTTGCGTCTCAACTACGTGCTCTACAAACTCGGGTGTAGTACTACAAGAAAAACAAAATAATAATTAAAAAAATAGCTCAGCTGAAATTAGATGTGAAACATTAGCTCATCTATACGGCTAAAAATTCAAAACAGCGGGAAAATAGACAGCAGGCTAGCTAGAAAGTAAGAACCGTATCTTAAAAATTAGCTGCACTTATAGCTACAGCAATGAAAAAAAAAAAAAAAAAAAAAAAAATTGTAAAAGTGCTCCTTTTTTTCTACTTTTTTTTTTTGTCTCAGTAGCTAATTAGCTATTTCCGTGTACACACTCACGCCTAAGAATCTTTTTCGGAAACTGGAGTACATGTTTCTGTTTACCTGCTACGTTGTGTTCGCTGGATATCCATGTGTACGAATGTCACACACTTCTAGGAGGGCGAGAATTCATTCGTAAACTTGGCCACTGCCACCCAAACTTGTGAGTATCCCAGGAAAATTCTCACGCGTGAGTGGCCAGGTGTCCGAATAAATCCCTGCAAACCTACAAGTGTGTGACATTTCCACACTTGAGCTGACAGTGTTTTATTTAAATGTCCAGTTACGAAGAAAATTCTTCTTAATTTAGTGGTTGCAAGAAAGAAGTACCCGTTCATGCACTATTTAAGAAATATATTCACAACTGCATTATACGTACAAGAGCAGTTTAACGAATATCAGCAGCTTCAGATACCTTCGTTTATGAATAAAAGTCGAGGGGTGGACGACTCGAAATTTTTGTGTACACAGGAGAACAGAGTACGCGGAGCAGAGGTGGAGTACGCGGAGTACCCGGAGTACACCCGGAGAACACCCGGAGTACTCGGAGAACACCCGGAGTACTCGGAGAACACCCGGAGTACTCGGAGTACACTCGGAGAACTCGGAGTACACTCGGAGTACACTCAGAGTACACTCGGAGTACGGCCGGAGAACAGTCGGAGTACGCGGAGTACACCTACATTTCCCCGGGGTACAGCCGGAGTACAAAAATATATTGCGTTTGCAGAAGGTGCCGTGTAGATAGGCAACCAAATCAGCACCTGTGTCGTGCAGGCGTCCGTAACCCTCGCACGGCGCGTTGTCAACGCCATCTCTCGACTTACTCCTAAACTAATACACCAACAAAGTCAACAGTGACATCGCTGCCGTGACGCCGTCAATATTTTAAACCGATGGCCGCGGTAGTACAGAGAAGTAAGGCGATTTCATTGTTTGACTTTTACGACTTCCACACCTGTCATTCTTACAATCACCTTAGTCTTTACAGTACCCTACAGTCCCACCAGTCTTCAACAATCGCTTACAATCATTTCGAATTGCAGTCTTTGTACGCCATTTTTACGAGTTACGTACCCCTTGGGTTAGGTTGAACAGCAGATGGTTTGATACCCGACTTTTCCCCCTGGTCTGAACGCGCCAGGTCGGGTAGAGGGACGTTGGGTCGGCGGGTCATCATGTCCTCGGCAGCTCGGAAGTCGGTGCACCGACTCGACACCAGGGGCGTAATTAGGCGCGTCGTAAGGGGGGAGGGGGATGTTTGGCGAATTGCCTACCTTCAGGTTTTGGGGGGGGGGCTTTTGCCTTGTTTTTTCTCCAGATACACCGTAGATTTTCCAGCCGATTATCAGTTTATAGAACCGAAAACTGACTTTCACTGTAAGAAAAAAGTACAATTTAACTACAATTTTTTACCGTTATTTCGAAGTACAACAAAATATTGTACTAAAATTGTACCCAGTATAGGGTAAATTAGTGATGTACGGTAACGAAAACCGTAAATTCAAAACCGTTGTTTAGTTGTATGAAGTACGGTTTTTCTCACAGTGTTTCTGTCGCTTTAAAAATTCGTTTCGAAAAAAATTGAAGATTTGAGTAAGTTAACAGCTGCTGCATTACAGCATGTTACGTAAGATGCTTCGAGCGATATGTTCGATGATAAGCACGGTCTACAATAGACCTCTATTGTGCCCATCCGCGAGCGAAGCGAGCGCGAAAAAAAAAAATACGATTTCAGGAAATCCTGGTAGGCACGAAGTTTGTTAATGTTTTAGTTTCACCAAATACTTCGGTAGATGATGGTTCATGTAGAAATTTACTTAAAAATTTCTAGCCTTATGCTTCGTGTTCCTGAATTTCTTTTATCTCAGGATCACGAATTCAGCAGGTCACATGCTTAATTTTAGATTTCTAGCTGAAACGATTTAGAAGTTAGTCTCTCAGTAAAAATTGTCCGATCAGCTTGATTTTTGAACTGTAGGCTCGTTGTGCAATGGGCATTCCTACACTGCTTTTACATTTTTACTCTAACATGTCGTTCGAAATTTTATTTTTTGAACTACTGTGCATGAGTAGAATCAACAAGTCCCCGGCCCCGCCGGACCTCATCCCCTGCGCGCCGCGCCGAGGGGTCGAGCAGCCGCGACAATGGCGACTCGGCTCGGCTCCCCTTTCCACGCTGTTTTCCCGAGACAAGTCGAGTATTACGATAGAAACGGAGATTTTAGATCGAAATTTCTCAAATTTGGTCGCTAACTTTGGGCTGGCACTTCAGCAGTGAACTAAGAAGATCGAGTTCTACCTCTCTGCCAAATCTGATGAAAATCGTATAGAAAAATCTGGATTTAGGTAAGGGGCCGTGCTAATAAAAATAAAAAAAATAAATAAAAAAAATAAAAAAAAATAAAAAAAATTCTAACGCTAACGCGTTAAACGGCCCCCTAGGTTTTAACACTTACTTGAGAATTGAAAAGACTTCGATAATATTCAGTCACAACGCTCTCTTAAAACCAAATCGTGAATTTTATCTGCCTCACTTTTGCTACACAAGATGTCGCACGGTGAGCCAGCTATCAACAACGCTGTCGCGCCGCAAGCAATGATCATAAAAACCAAAGATGCCAAACAAATTCAAATTAACAATTATGAAAAAATAAAAATTCGATTTTAGGAAAACTCTGGTCTGGTACGCTCGAAGTTAATTGATGTTTTGGCTTCATAAAATACTTTCGCAGATGGCATATTTAGATACTGAGCTACAGAGTTTTTACCTTTTTGGTTAAGAAACTCAATATGTTTAGCCTCAGTGTTTTGATCAATCTCATTAGTTTAAGTCACTTGATAAATTTCATCCTTTTAGATGAAACGACTTAAAAATTAGCTTAATTTTCAGTAAAGACATGTCCGATCAGCTTGATTTTTGAACTGTAGGCTCATTGTGCAATGCTCATTCGAACACTAAATTGAAATTTTTACTCTAACGTGTTCTTGTAATTTTTAGTTTTTGGACTACTGTGCATGAGTTGAATCAACAGGTTCCCCCCCCCCCTCCCTCCCCAGCCACGCCTCTCTTCCCCGGCGCGCCGAGGCGTCGAGCTCCAACAATAGCGACCCGGCTCGGCACAGGGTGCTCGGCTCGCAATTGCCAATGAAAGACGGGATGCAAACGAGTTTCATACAAAAACTGACAGACAGATTGTCATCGGACATTCCTCAAAAGTTTCCTAATTTTTCGTAGTATTTTTCAGTAGAATTTGGTAAAGATTCCTTCGACGGGATCGGCTGCGCCCATAAGGGGCCATCGTCAAGAATAATAAAGAAATAAAAAATTTCAGCTATCTAACTCAAACGACTAAGAAATTAGTCTGTCAGTAAAATTTGTCCGATAAGCTTGATTTTTGAACTGTAGGCTCGTAATGTAATGGTTATTCGAAAACTGCGTCAATAATTTTATTCTAACATGTCCTTCAAAATTTTAGTCTTTGATCTACTGTGCATAAGTTGAATCAACAGGTTTCCCCAGCCGCGGTCCTCCCCTCGCGCCGAGGCGTTGAGCCTCTCAAACAATAGCCACCCAGCCGGCTCGGCACAGGGTGCTCGGCTCGCAATCACTAAAGAAACTAAGGATGCAAACTAAAATTGCTCAAAAACGTATAGACAAATTGACATCAAATACACCTTGAAAATTTTCTAATTTTTCAAACTATTTTTCAGTTTTCTTACGTAAAAATCGTATAGAAACAATCGTCTACTTCCATAAAGGGCCATTGTCGAGGAGGAATAAAAAATTCTAACGCTAACGCGTTAAACGGCCCCCTAGGTTTTAACCGCTAAACAGAAGTCCCAAAAATTAAGCAATTATTTCTTTTATTTTTTTCTTAATTTCTGGTTACGTAACTGAATATAGCACGGTCCTCCTTCCTCCCCTGCGCGCCACGCGGAGGGGCAGAGGGGCCGAGCGCCCGAGCACCCGAGCCTGCGACAATGCCGATTGGGGTCGGCTCGCTGGCACTCCTGGCCGCAGGGAAAACGTAGGCTAGACAATCCGCAGCCAGCTGGGGGAGGCGCCGCCGCCTTCGACAGGACGGAGCGCGTTTGAGGCGTGAGTGCCCAGTCCTGTCGTTTCTAGGTTCTAGGCTGGGACATCCACTCAACAAAAGAAGGCCGGTGGCCCGGCTGGGGGAGGCGCCGCCGCCTCCGACAGAACGAGACGCGTTTGAGGTGTGAGTGCCCAGTCCTGTCGCTTTCATGGTTCTAGGCTGGGACCTCCACTAACGACCCAGCGACAATTTATTTTAACTGAACAATATGTTAGACAGCCGAAATGCATGTGAAAGAGGCAGTTTCAGATATGCGGAAATCGTTTCCCAAAGTTTCAAGGAGGTTTAATCAGTAGGTAAAAAAATAGGATTCGTAAAATTATTTACGTAAATACACACCATTCCAACAGTTCTGTTCACCAGATTGAAGTCAAACTTACCAAAACATTATCTGCAGGTGCAGAAACAATATTTACGCATTCAGTTCGACTTATCAACGTTTTGATAACTTTATACAATGATTTAAAGTCGCGAGGTGGGAGCCTCAGCCCCATTTACGCATTCAGTTCGACTTGTCAACGTTTTGATAACTTTATACAATGATTTAAAGTCGCGAGGTGGGAGCCTCAGCCCCCGGCCGTGGCGGCTATGGTTGGGGAAGGCCGGCGCGGGGCCGGCGACACGGCGCCTCACGCGTCCACCTCAAACCAACCTAGAATATATTTGGCAAGTTTTTAATTTAGTGACGACGTTAAGTTATGTTGCAGGCCTTTAGCACACAGCTATGGAAGCCTCTACACATTCACAAGGAACACAGAGGCAGACACAGAGGCAAATCATGAATTTTATCCGTCTCACATTTCCAACACAAACATGGCGCCGAGCCGGCCAGCTGTCAACAACGCGCTTGGCAACCACTAAATTCAACCACCAGGCAAGAATTAAAGGGTTCTAGTTTCACATTTGCCACACACTTACCATTAAATGAAATAGAAATTAAAAATATTAGGTCAAAACTCTCTGTGAGAGCCCAAATCGTGAATTTTATCCGCCTCATATTTAAGACACAAACATGGCGCCGAGCGGGCCAGCTCTAAACAACGCCGGCTTGGTGTCCACTCAAACCAACACAAAATATATTTTGCTAGTTTTAGATTAAGTAATTAGGTAAAATGATGTTGCAGGCCTTTAGTAAACAACGGTGCAAGCCTCCACGCATTAACACGGAACTCACAGGTTGTCCTATTTGAATCTTTCAGTGAAAACATGAATTGAGGATTTACTCTGAGGTTGGCAGTATTGTCACAAGCCCCGCCCACGGCCAAATTACAGTCCCAGCCAACAATCAGGAGCCGCGGCGGCTAGCTAGTGGTCACGTTTGAAAGTCTCCTGGTGGTGAACCCTTTTACATGGCGTGAATCTGCAACGATTCTGACGTGACCACTCCTTGCGTTGACACTTTTGGATATCGAGGTACAAAGCAACAGGCGGACGTTTTTATTGGCTGGATTTTCGCGCGAAACATTTCTATTGGGCAGAGCATTTTGGAGGGTGTCGATTTTGGCTCGGCACAGGGTGCTCGGCTCGCAATTACCATAGAAACTAAGGATGCAAACTAGTTTTATGCAAAAACCGCACAGAGAGTTGGGCATCAAACCTATCTCAAAAAAATTCTAATTTTTCGTAGTATTTTTCATTGAAATTTTGTACGAATCGCTTGGGCACGATCGGCTGCGTCCATAAGGGGCCATCGTCAAGAATAATAAAAAAAAACTCACGGGCGTGAGCAATAGGCACCCCTAACGGGGGCCTAAAAACTTTCTGGCGAAAGCAAAAGGCTCCCCTAACGGGGGCCTAAAAATCGCATGTTGACACAAAACCATAAGGCTACTTCGTGCCTAACAAAACACGGGACCTTATTTCTCACAAGTTTTCCCATGACAGCAAAAAGCACATAGGGCGCATCGGCTTCACCTGGACGTGCTTAATGCTTTACCAGATCGCGAGCAAAGTGAGAAAACTCTGGTTTGTGAAGGCAACGAAATTTCATCCTAAATACTGAAGAAGGCGCCAGGTCGGAGTTCCCCTGCAAATTTGGACTTTTTTCTGATCTTTTGCGTGGTTTTCCTTATATTTTTTATGATTTTCATGTGCGGTATAAACTCTTACAGTATGTTTCGGATCAGAAAGAGCAACGTCCTGTGCAGCAGTGTCAGACATAATAGTCTCAGGCAGATTTTCCGGAATTTCTCTGAAGACCCGGAATTTTTGCTGCCAAACAGGCGTTCAATGCAAAATTTGGTTACCTTCGGGGATTACTTACGCGCCTGCTCGACGCATCGGCTTGGCGGTTTCACCTAACCGGAGCGACGCAGGCGTTGTCGTTAGAGGTTCGGCCGGCCCTGCGAATCGTTTAAGGTGACAACAGACACTTGGTGTTCCTAGAGGGAAATTAAATTGTAAAACAATTACAATTGGTGTGTTGGAAGAGTGTTGAAAAATGCCTTGAGTGTGGGTGGCGATTTACAAACTATGTTTCAGACAGGAAAGATATTTTAAACAACAGTCGCGTACATTGTCTCAGTCGGAGTACATTCGGAGTACAGTCGGAGTACATTCACAGTACACTCGGAGTACGGCCGGAGTACAGTCGGAGAACCCGGACCCAGAGTACACCCGGAGAACCCGGAGTACACCCGGAGTACACCCGGAGTACACGCGGAGTACCCGGAGTACACCCGGAGTACCCGGAGTACCCGGAGTACCCGGAGTACACCCGGAGTACTCGGAGTACAACCGGAGTACTCGAAGTACAACCAGAGTACGTTCAGCCTTGTACACAGGAGCCCTCCAGTCGTCCACCCCTCGATAAAAGTTCAGCAAAATTTAATGCGTGCACTTTTAATCGTAATCCCAATGTTTTCCACGCTTCCGAACGGTAAATTCTGGGCAAAAAACAAAAGCAATAAAATTTTGGAGCACGTGTATTTCTCTCAGGCGAAAACTGCAAATTCAATGCCAAATGCCCTTTAAAAAAAACCAGTGAGACTAAGGACTGGCCTCGACAAAATGCCTCAACGATGAATTTTGCTGCCCCAAGAACACTTTTTTTGCCAACTGAAGGACTCTGTTTCTGACCCAAGAACATTGTGCTATGGGGTCAATAAAACCAGTGTCGTACGCTTGGCAGTTGGCAGAAAAATGGTCCTCTGGGCAGTATCATCCATGTCGATCACGCATGCTGTCAAGGCGGTGTATTTCTATTTTCAGTGTTAAAATCTAGTTAACATGGTTGCAGGGAAAATGTTAATAGAAAGATTTCCTCCCTTCCATGTACGTTCACATTAACAACGCAACACGGATGGAAAAAAGTAGCCGGTATAGCGTGACAGTGTCCATCATACTTCGCATTCGTCATCATTTATTGACGCCCTCTCCTTCCCCATTTCCCCCGCCCTCCGTCTGTCTGTCTGTCTGTCTGTCTGTCTGTCTGTCTGTCTGTCTGTCTGTCTGTCTGTCTGTCTGTCTGTCTCTCTCTCTCTCTCTCTCTCTCTCTCTCTCTCTCTCTCTCTCTCTCTCTCTCGCCCCATCCCCTTCTCCGCTCGCCCACTTGAGCAAGAAGTCATAGCTACAGTGCTTCGCGGCTGCCAGTGTAATTGCTTGCCCCCCCCCCGCCCTCTCTCTCTCTCTCTCTCCCTCGCTCGCTCTCCGCACGCACTCACACACACACACACACACACACACACACACACACACACACAGGAAAACTCGCAGACGCTCACACACGGATGAACCGGCTATAGCCAGGCGCTGGCAGCTCCCGGTCATAATCTTTATTAAGTCCATGTTAATGTGTGATCGCGTCCACACCGGAACCTCCCGTGGGAACGACCTGCCGATAAAAGCTGCATCAACGGGAGTGAGAAACAACGCAAACAGCAAACATCCTTCCCGTATTTGTTCTGTTTTACACTGGAAATAGAAGTGCATGAATGTCGCTCTCAAAGATGGGTGAATTTATTCTCTTATTTAAGGGTCAGTGAAACTTTTTCACTTACTTTCAATGCGAGTTCGAAAAAAAAGTAAAAAAAAAATACGATTTCACGAAATCCTGGTAGGCACGAAGTTCGTTAATGTTTTTGTTTCACAAAATACTTCGGTGGATGATGGTTTATATAGAAATTTAATTGAAAATTTCTAGCCTTATGAGTCATGTTATTGAATTTGCTTTATCTCAGAGTCACTAGTACAGCAAGTCACATGCCGAATTTTAGATTTCTAGCTCAAACGATTAAGAAAGTTAGTTTTGTTTCTGAGTAAAAATTGTCCGATCAGCTTGATTTTTGAACTGTAGGCTCGTTGTGCAATGGGCATTCGAACATTGCTTTAACATTTTTATTCTAACGTGTCGTTCGAAATTTTATTTTTTGAACTACCGTCCATGAGTTGAATCAACTGGTCCCCTGGCTTCTTTCCACCCAGCACGGCCCTCCTCCCGTGCGCGCAGGGCAGGGCAGAGAGGCCGAGCATCTGCGACAATGCCGATTCGGCTTGGCTCGAATTCGGAGGCGCCGCCGTCTTAGACAGAACGGGGCGAGTTTGAGGTGGGAGTGTCCAGACCTCCCTTCTATGGTTCTAGGCTGGGACCTCCACTCAACAAAAGAAGGCTGGGGGAGGCGCCGCCGCCTTACACAGAACGGAGCGCTTTTGAGGTGGGAGTGCCCACTCCTATCCCTTTCGTGGTTCTAGGCTGGGCTGGGACCTCGCTCGACTCAACAAAAGAAGGCCGGTGGCTCGGCGGCGGCGGCTCGCTCACGCGTTCACTTCGCGTCTTAACTCGCGTCCACTTCCGAGAGATGGCGCCACTAGCGAACGAAGCGAATTTAACTATTTATTTTAGCCGAACGAAATGTTATAGGGGAGTGTGGGGCACCTGGAGACAGGGGCACCTAGAGACAGGAGCGATATATCTCAAAGAGTTCGAATTTTCACGCCGCGGAAGGTTGACGGGATGATTAGAACTGGTATGAAAACCATATTTACAGAAAGTCGTGAATGTGGGCATAAAGGTACTAGGTAAAGTTAACACTTAAGGCTGAGCTCGAGTTCCCACTTTTGCGTCACAGTTGTTCTGTGGTAAAGGTATTGCGTTTCTTTTTTTTAAATATTCATTTAGAAATTTTTATTTGATGTTTATTTTTGTTACGGAAAAATATATTTCTTTTGGTTTTTCCGTGATTCCCTGGCCTAGCGCTGGCTGTTCTGTTTGTGTGAAGATTTGTGTTTGTTGTGATTGAATCTGAATGTGCCATCGCTATTTCTCATACGTTACGAGCGCGCCCACCTTAGCCAACATCACAAAAAAAGGATGTGCTGTTCTCTTTTAAACTATGTACATGGTCGAAATGTGTTATTCAATGAAAAAATAGATGTCTTTTCAATTATTTATTGCCATAAACTACGTGGCGTGACAGAACATTGACATCTGATTCAATCCCTTTCACAGAAATTCGTCCATTCTGTTTGTTGTGTTGGCCCTACCCTGAGTGAACGCTCCGCTCGCCGCTCAGAGAGTCCCCCTCTCGCCTGCCTATGAGGCTTCGCAAGATTGAGATAGAGATAGAGTTAAAGTTAGAGAGAGCTCAGCCAATGAGAGCTGCAGGCTGCCAAATTGTATATCTCCACAAAACAGTGAAAAGTAAATATTTTCGTTTTGATTTGACACTTCACTTCCTCCACTAAATATTGCCTCACACTACAAATGAAAATATGTTTCGATTCGTTGACCCTTGGACTATTGATTGCCAGTCTCACATTTTGTGTCCTGGCTCACTGATTGGGGTAGGCTACAGCCGAAATGTGAGGGCTCCGCCCCTCCCCCAGACCCCCCCCCCTTCCCCCCGGCGGGCCTACGACCCCCCTGGGGGCGCCTCCCGCACCCCAACTCTAACATTTCCCCCCTTTTCCCAATTGCCCCGGAGGAGTGGGAAATCGGTACTTTTGCGATTTTTTTTACGTTCTAACTGTCGACGAGACGCATCCAATCGGCCCAGCGGTTTTCGCGAACATTTCGATGAGTGAGTCATCTTTCATATGGCTATAGGGTATATAGAATGAAGTCCACATCGCATGAAAGAAGGCTTTCGCACTCAGGTCATTTTATTGGCGAAATGAAACAAAGCACAAAAGCTTGCTCCTTAGTTAAGTGACAGGTTTGTCCAAAACAAATTATTTTGTGACTTGTCTGGTTAACACTTTTGAGCATTTTTCTGGAACGCGCCTCTTCTTAGACCGGACCTCGCGACGGCGGCATCAACCTTTTCCTTCAGGGATTCATCGAGGGTGGGCTTGCGGCCCAGGATGTATCCGAACTCTGTTGAAAAGGAGATAAATAGCAACGTGAATACAAGTGTACATTAGCGATGCTTGTCAGCACATTTCCTTGAGATTAGCGAGAAGCATATTAAAGTTTGTCTGTAGGACACTTGCAGACCTGTACCAAATGATTTCTAGGTGTAATTACTTATGAACGCCATAAAAATAAAATCAGGTTGACATATCGGTTTATGACTATATACTTATCCCTTTTTTGTAATGATATTTCAGTATTTAGAAATGAAATGAAATTTCAAAAGATTTTATTTGGAAATCTTGCAATATACGTCATGAAAAATTAGAAGCCAGTAATGAAATGTCAGTGAAACGTAGCTATTATTTATTTTAAACAAAGTGATGAAATATCAATAATTTTACTTTATGGTAGTGTCTTTAACGTGATGAGAATATATTAAAAAATTTTCACCTTCTTCGTATGAAGGAATACAGCGGAATACAGATACCGTATCCAGTCTGATAAGATTTTAAAGTGGTATATACAAAACTGTAAATCTCTTGGCTACAATTGTAATTTCTACGGTTTCAACCGTATAATTTGTTACCAGGCCTGCACCGCTTTTATGGGTACGGAACGGAATGACCGTACTACCTATGTCCGTACTACCCATATTGATTTTTTTTTCGAAATTTGAAGAAACCTAACTACGGTACTTGTCACGGAAAACATAATGTTTTTAAGATACAGCTGTATCGTTATCAGAGAAAACTGACTGTACCCGTTGTGTCTGTTGTATGAGGTACGAGATTTTTGACAGCTATGCCGATGTATGCGTTTACGATATAAGTACTTTCTGTAAGATAGATTTATCCAGAAAAAAATTATCATCTGCTAAAAAAAACAAAAAAAACCTCCACCCACCAAAACTGATTCGTAGCTAGCCCACGAACAGCAACGGAAACTTTTAAGCGACAGGCAGTGATGCAGCTCGGATTTCAGAGGGAAAGCAAACATCGGGAAATAGTTGTGTTGGGCAAAGACATGTTTTGGAACAACGCAAAATGGAATAAAAACTTTTGAGATTCATTCAGCTTGGAAAAAATTGGATATGGGGAAGGGGGGTTAGGGTGGGAATCTGGTTTTGGGAAAAATGTCGAGGAACGGATTTATCATGCCAATATCACACATCTTACTCACCAGCTTTCATCGGACCGATAGAAGAGCAGGAATAAACGACAGAGAAGTTTTCGTAGTCAGTGTCCACGACAAAGTAGGAGGCTTCTCGGTGGCCGAACACTAAATGACAAGTCGCAGTTGTAAGAAAAGCTCATTTCACGAAGTTGAGAGATCAATTTGGTAAAATTACAAATGACTTACAAGGAACTTCGAAGACAACATTGAGCTTGGCTTCACCGGGCTCACCAACGAGCTCAGCGTAACCTTCCTGAGCCACCTCCTTACCAAAACTAAAATCAAAATTTAAAATTCTTTACTGCACAACAAGTAGAACTTTTGTTATTTTTTTTCTTGAAGGAGCTTAACGACATCTTACACTTTCATGCTGTTCTTGACGTGAACTCTGCCAGTGTCCTCCAGGGTGTAGTTCGCAGTAGGGCACTTTCCTCCAAACTGCCAAACTTGCGAGGTTGCCTCAAGTTGGTACCAGAAGCCAACATACTATTTGGAACAAAAAGTTTGAATGAGCTTCATGTGAAGATTGGAGGAACAAGCTTTCAACCACTATCAGCGGCTCGGCTCGACCGCCTCCGTGGACCCTAGCGCCAAAACCATTGACGTTTACTGTGGGAAAACTACTCTTAAATTTATGACATATTATATAATTCATGATTACGAAATTGATTTTTAAAGTGACGACTTACAGAAAAGTAAATTTTCTACAAATTTTGTAAATTCTGGTAGTGATTCTTTGTTTTAAGAATACATCATTTTCCGTAATGCAACAAAAGAAGTCGTAAAATTACGAATCAAATAAATAAAACCCATTTACCAAATTTGTTCGCAAGTTATGACATTTTCCAGATAAGTACGAAATTTATGGCAGTGTTACCTCCTTAAGAATACGACAAGTTCAATAAAGCTTCGAGAAATGTCATAAGTTTACGGGAAATTTCGTAAACTTACGGTAAATATCGTTAATTTATGAAAAATGCCATTAATTTACGAGATATGTCTTAAATTTACGAGAAATGTCGTTAGTCTTTGACTGGTGAATTTAAAATTTTGGTGTTGTAAATTTACGATATGTATTCGTAAAACTATGAGCGCTAACCGTAAAATCAACGAAAAAATTGGAATCTTACGACTTTTTAATAACCTTCAATTACAACAGTTACGTCTTTAAAAATTACAAACGTGACTCTTAACAGTACAACAACTGCAATGGAAAATTTTTCCATCCCCCCCCCCCCCCCTCCCCGAGTTTTTACACTGTGTTGGGTCATTTTCAAACTCTCTTCTTTCCACCGATATAAAGGTACATGCCCTTACGGCGGCTGTTACGGCTCCACAATCAAAGCTAAATCACCCTCCCCCTTCGAATGAGCATGAGAAATTCGCCCCGCAAGGGTGCCGAAACCTGTCCTAGTGAGGCGGTAAAGTGCACCCTGGTCGCATTCTGGCGTTATTGAAGGCAAGTTTTGGCGTCCTAACTAGTATTTATGCGATCTAATCGCCCCCCTCACCCACACCGCCCCCAAAAAAGAAAAAAAAAAAATCTTTGCTCGCTTCGCTTGCAAATTTTTGAAAATATCGGCACTCTCGGATTACGAGAATTTCGTTTATCCTAGGCCACCTCCGTACCGTGCCCTGTTTGTTGCGTCCGTTGGCACTGTACCCATCAGTTCGTTTAAAGATTTTTAAAATTTCTAGAGAGATGTCTCACAATTTAGTGTAGATTTCAACAGTCATGGTAGCTATTTTTTTAGATTGCAGTTATGGGCAACGAGATTTGCTCATAAGTGACTGATACACGAAAGGCACGTTAGGAGAAAAGGATAACTAGCATTATCTAACTCAAAAAATAAATCTCAAATACTAACCTTTGTAGGCTCAAAGGTCTTCACTGCGTCCTTCGCACTTGGGCATTTGCCCCAGCTTAGTCCTGCGTGGCTGTGGGCCACGAGAGCCAAAAGGCACAAGGAAAACAGAGAACCGGACAACATCGTGCTTCGCTGTTGGCTGTTATGGATATTTCGTTCCTCACAGTGAGGGAAATTGAGAGAGGGTGGACTTATATACCAAACTATGAAAACGTACTAAGGCCAATCACATCTCGTAATCGTGCTAAAGTCTGACGCGGCAGCTTTCGAGTGCCAAACTCAAGATAAGCTGGCGATAACATCGCAAGCCATCTATGAATTGTTTGTGTAAGAAAGCTTATTTTTGTGGTGGTCAGACTATGTCAAAAGAAATATTAAATGCTCGAGCGGATGATAACCTTCGTGCTGTACAGCAGCTGTTAAGGGTGCGTTGATAACGGCATACGTTAACTTTTAATCATTCCACTTGCTTGGGGCTTGAGACTAGTTCCCGGTTATTTTTCCCGATCACTTTTCTAGCCCGCCCCTCTGCTTTGCAAAAGCTTGATAGTGGACTTATGCAATCGACCTTGTGTCTGGCATTCTATCTGTCCATCTGTTCCATTTGAAGTACTTGGGCTCTAGATTACATAAAGTTAAGTTATCTGTGTATCCTTGGTGTTGCTCTTGGACAAAGGAGAGCTTAGTCCAAATTTTGCCTACTCAGACAAGAAAGTAGGGAAAGAACGTATAATTATTATTTTTTTTTTTAGCGTAAACACTATGATTGTCACCGGACTTCTCGAATGTGGGTATAGTGGGCCGAAATTTTAACCATTTTGCTCAAACGTTTTTATGCTGAAGATACATCAATCGCTCAAATGAAGAACACTCGCGGATCCAGCCGAGACCTTGGAGGGGCACGAAACATTGCGGGTTGCCTACACCCAGGGGTTCAAAGATGCCTTAACTTTTAAAAAAGTGAAAAATTCATAAAACGATAAAATATTTAATATTTAAAATATTCCTGTTACAAAGTCGTGTAGCTTCCCAGCTACGGTAAAGACTTGGGAGACATGAAAACGGTGAAAAATAAAATTGAGGCTTAGCCCATGGGGGTAGGGGGGGGGGTGAATTGCCCCTTACCCGAATCCGCACTTGATGAATAAAGCGACGGTTTCAGAACTGCCCCTGCATCTTAATGAGGTGAGATTTTCAGTTGTCATTGTAAAAAATTTCCCGTTACTTAGTGGGTTTTCTCATATGCTCACAGCTGTGTTTGTATTACAGGACATTCTGTTATATGTACTCTACAACTGCTTATAAAATGTAAATTATTGAAATGGGGAAAAAAATCAACAGCAAAATCATGTAAGAAGAAAGGCCTTTCTAGTACAGTTGTGGAGATGGGATTAAGTTTAGTTGTGTGTTCTTTAAGAGGATTACAATCATGTTTATGGGTACTGTTTGTGCTACAGTTCATATCTGACACTGCTGTAAAATTAGCATGGGACCTCAACTCTAGAAACTCAAGTGAGTGCGTGGCATGCTTCTTTTGGAGCCAACCAGAAAGCACACTGTAAAATGGAAAGTGCCCCGTGTTGGCTCGACTCCGCCTACCCCCACCACGAAAAACTATCCCCTTCTTCTGGTGATTTCGGGTGACAAGTCGAGCATTCCCTTAGCAACTGAAATTTCAATTCAAATTGACAGAAAAACTGTAGTTTAAATTTCTATATAACTTTCAGAGTGAGTATACAAGTTTACACACTATAACTGCAGGTAATATAAAAATCGTTCGAGCGGATTTTTTCCTCCCGTAAGGGGCCATATAAAACGATTGACATTCGTTTCAAAGCGATTTTAGAAGGCAACTCCGTTGCCTAAAATAAAAGAAAGCTAAGGCACGGCAAGCCTAGCCAAGCGGTCTTTGGATGGAACTGAAGTGCGCTTCGCACCTGCCGAATTATATATCATCTTGGTTATATGGTTGGGTGTGTATAAATATCAGTTATATTAGTATCAAAATTTCATTGTAACATCTGCTATCAAAATGTGCATTTAAAATTTCATTGTGAAAGTG
Source organism: Frankliniella fusca (assembly GCA_029379305.1). Lineage (NCBI taxonomy): Eukaryota > Metazoa > Arthropoda > Insecta > Thysanoptera > Thripidae > Frankliniella > Frankliniella fusca. The sequence continues at coordinate 857,194 of JAHWGI010001324.1, read as the reverse complement.
AGGAAATAATTATTCTGTTTGATATGGAATAGACAGATTCATTGATTTTCCAAATTTGAAGATACCAGCTTTCTTTTTCGATTAACTTATCCTTCATTTATGGTGTGAGAGTGACCAAAGGAATATGGTCTGAAAATAAATAGGGGGAAGGGGAAAGAAGGCTCCTCATAGTAAACAATGCGCAGATGGGCAGACCCGATCGCCGCACAGGGCTGTGGCAGCGCGTGGATTGAAGGCATTGTAATGACCTAGCAGGGAGATCGAGGAGTCCGCTCGCCTCCCTCGCAGCTCGCTCGTTCGAGCGAGAGACTCGCCGGGTGCTCTGCCTCGAGCTCGCGAGAGGTCCCTCACCGCCTGCGGGGTGCTATTTGGTCGTTCTTTGACCCTCCTTTATTTTTAAATAATAAAAAATGAAACATTTATGAATAATTAGTAATGAATATCGGATAATAAGTAGTAAGTTGTGCGTCATAAGTGTACGGGCAGTGAAGGGAGGTTGAATCCTGTGCTCTGATTGGTCTATCTAAATCGGGGTCGCCCATTGAACTGCAACGCAGGTAGTGAGAATTTTGAATTTTCAACGTTCAACGAAACGGAACGTAACGGTAACGTTATCTTACGCTAGTCCAGCGGTCCACAGAGGACTGAATGATGTTATTTCGTTGTCAAGGCAAGTATAATTGATAATTCCCAGCTTCAAATCATCTTAATTGTTTCTATACATTTGTGTTAATCATCAAATTTAAGCAAGTTTGCGGATAAGTTTGTGAATAGTGCTGAAAGTTTTTCTTAAAGTTCTCCCACAACGTCGTCATTAATGGCATCAAAGGCACCATGGTGCCCATGTTGTAGTGATTATAAATATTCATGATATTATGAGCGATTAACGATATGATCAAAGTATTTTACGCCACTGTAACCATTTTTGTAACGTACACGTCAGCCTTTGATGCCGTTGGTGCCAGCTATATATTGTTGGTTCTTGTAGACTTTCTCTCTTCCTCTCTCCATATAAACATTTGGGTCAGTTATCTGCTATGCTTCTTATTCTGAGATTCAAAATCCGCGGCTCCCACTGTGTGTTTGGTTTCAATTGAACTATTCTTAAGAATAGTTACTGTTTGCTGTCAATGTGCTTTTTGTTCACTCTGTAAATGGTGTTTAATAAAAGGGACTATATCCCGCCTGCTCCCCATGGCGCACCAGACCAAAAAATGTACCTTCTCAACCACATGGATAAGAACCCGGCATTTGCCCAAGGAGAATTTGATAAGGCCCAAGGCAGAGTTGCCCACCAGCGCGCAGCGGGCTTGGGAGGCATTGGCGATGCGATCTTTAACTACCTAGGGGGGTTGATGGGCCGCCGAACTTGGTATGGAGGATTTAACGCTCAGATGAGCGGGACGAAGTCGGGCCTGTGTGAGGCTAGAAATTGATTTCCGGTCCTGTAGTTTCAACTTTCAACAGGACGTGAGTCATAGTTGGTGGTTGGCTATTTTAACCGTTTTCGCACAATTATTGATGACAAATATTGAATGAATAATGCACTGTAAAAAATGTTGGGATTTTTACTATACGCATGTATGGGATTTTTCCTATACGTCGTATGGTACCCGAAAATTCCTACAAATGTATAGGAATTGTACCATACGTCAAGGAGTGTATAGGAATATACCGAACTCTATAGTAGATTCGCCATAAATGTCTCGGAAATTTACTATACATGTGTGGGACGCACGCATTACTATGCACGTATAGGAAAATTACTTGACGGCATAGAAAGTTTACTATACACTGTTATCTATTTAAAAATTGAAAATTAATGGAATTTAAAATTAATCGCGCTGGTTGAACGAGTTCCTGTGAGGTCTGCTCGAATATATCCGAGTCAACTACGTGCAAGCATTGATAATCAAGCAGTTTCATGTTGCAAACATATGCATAACAGTTGCACAAATGACAGTCTGCTACCTGTTAGCGCCTCCGGGGCCGTGCACCCCGTCCTGCGGGGCAAGCCCCAGTCCCGGTAGAGCCCGGGGCTGGCCCGGCGGCCCGGCGGGGCGTAGCGCGCAGTTCCGGGATTGCCTACCTGGACGCGCTGGGACACGACTTCCATCGTGTCCCAGTGGTCCAGTGGTCAGCGTGACGGGGACGCAACCTAGAAGTCCGAGGTTCAACTCTCCATCCGGTAAGATATTTCTTCGTTAAGTAAGTGCTTAGTTACATGGAAATTAAGGTTAGAAGGAAAGGACGAGAGAGGGAGAGAGGCGGCAGCGAGCTTGCCCTAGGTCCATCAAAGAAAGCAGTTCTATTTTCTACTTGCATATGGCGTATAGGAAAATTCCCATACATGCATGGGAGGATTCCTAGACACGCATGGTAGAACTACGACACGCGTGTATGGGAAAATTCCCATACATGCATGGGAGGATTCTTAGTCACGCTTGGTAGAACTACTACATGCGTGTATGGGAAAATTCCTATACATGTGTATGTTAATAACTTCATAGACATTTATAGGAATTTTACTATATAAATTTTTTACAGTGTGGGGCCCTGTCCCATCTGCCGAAGGCCTGACGATGGGTGGGTATATTTTGATTTTCCCATCGACCTGTTTGTTTGAGAATTCAAGTTGAGTCGTTTTGTAATGTGGATTTTCAGGTTTCAGATGCGCTGTGACAACAAGGAGTGCGAAGAATGGTTTCACGGCAAGTGCGTTGGCCAGTTCAAGAACAAAAAGAAAAGCAGGTGGCACTGTCCCCTTTGTAGTGGACACTGGACAGGCCTGTGGTTTAAGCCCAAAACAGGTCTGCTACTAGCTTTGAATTGGTTATGTGCTCTTTCAGATTGCTCTCACAAGCTGCTCTTTACAAGATAAGTATAACTTCTAATTCGTTTCTTGTGTTTCCAGGGGTGACAGCTGATAATTCATTTGATAGGACATCTTCTATACATGGCGGCAGAACTCAATCCTTGGTGGCGACTAGCCCTTTTAAAGTTACTCCTTTGCCTGAAAAGCTTGGTGAGACGCAACATTTTCAAAATATTTTTAAAAGCGTCTCAGGGGTGAAAGTGTTATACACCCAAATTCTAATGATGTGGAAATGTGTGTTTTCAGAAGTGGTAAAATCATCGTCACAATTGCAGAGCAGCAGAAGCTCACTGGAAGTCTGCAGCACTAGTCCGTTTAAAGCTGTTAGCATGACAGGTGGGAAAAATGAGTATATACTATTTTATGATGTCAGACAATTAATTGTTATTTTCCATATCTCTTTATTTGAAAGGTGTAACATCCATTTGCTCTGCTTCTGGTTCCACATTGGTTCCCAAACAAAATGATCTCAGATCAACTGTTGAAGCTGATACATCTCTCATTTCTATGTCTTGTGGTGCCATATCTGACAGTGCTTGTAATGATACAATAGGTGAGGATTCCCTCTCTACTCCAAAATAGTGTGTTCTTAGTTTTTACATGATATTTTCTTCAGTATGCTCTTTAGTATTATTGTGGTAGACACTCCATTTCTCGTTCTGAGCCCTCAATCAGTAATGGTTAATTAATCTTCAATCCTTTATTCCAGTTACAGTTGTTGCTTCAAAGACTTCCACTATAAAGAGTCCATTGCAACCACCATTGCAAGGGATTGAAAGGCCAAATAAGTTGTGCAGCACAAGCCCTTTCAAAGTTACTCCTTTCCCCGAAAACCTGGGTAAGACATAGCATTAGTTATACTATTTCTCAAAGCCCTTTCAAAGTTACTCCTTTCCCCGAAAACCTGGGTAAGACATAGCATTAGTTATACTATTTCCCAATAGGTACCTAATTTTGTTTGAGAGGAATCATGGAGGTAAAAGTAACCTCTATAGCAAAATCTAATAGATAATGTTGATTCCATTCTTGTGTATTATAGCAGCCACAAAGACATCCTCTAATAAGAGTATTCAGCCACCATTGCTCGGCCACAAAAACACACTAGGAGTGTGCAGCGCTAGTCCATTCAAAGCTGTTAGCATGAAAGGTGAGAGGAAATATCATATTAATTACATGCCATTGAAGTTTTTCATGGGTATTTCTTGTTGTAGTGAGACCAAAGAAAAGAAGTAGGTTAAGCCTAAGCCTTTCAGTGCAGAAAGGAGAAAAGCACAAACGCTGTCTATTTCTTGATAATCCTCCAAGTATGTATTTTTTTTCCATCTATTATTATAGTTGTTGATATTTGCTCTAGTTTTCTTTAGATTTGGTATTTAGTTTTTCATGACAAAAGTTGTTATGACTGATGATTCTCCATCTCATAATTTGCATGAAGGTATTACATCTATTCGACGCTCCCTACGTACAAGCGGCTATCTTTCTAAGCGCTGTAGACACTAAGCTATCTTCTCAGGGCTGGTAGACAGATGGCTATCTTCCCGAGCGCGGTAGACACTAGGCTATCTGTATAGCCGCGGCTATACAGATACCGTAGTGTCTAGCGCGCTCGGGAAGATAGCCATCTGTCTACCAGCCCTGAGAAGATAGCTTAGTGTCTACAGCGCTTAGAAAGATAGCCGCTTGTTCGTGGGGAGCGTCGTATTGGTACTGGCTCTTCTATGATTTCCCAAACAAATGATGTTACATCAACTGTTAATGCTGATGCATCTCTCATAGCTCCATCTGGTGCTGCTACATCTGACAGTACTTCTAATAGTGATATAATTGGTGAGGTTTTGCCATTCAGAAGTAGTGTTTGCTTTTATTATTAATGTTCTATACCAACATACTCCTGTCATTTCAGTTTTAGATTATTCCAGTGCCCATCTTAGCCCTCAATCAATGGAAGAGGTGTGTGGCTTCTTGGCCTACGTGTTATCTCTTTCTTTTCTCTGACAATCATCCCAAGAGTGCAACAATAACATTTAATTCCCTTGTTTTTAAAGGATTAAGATTCCAACTTGAGTGACTGCTTTATTCAGAAGAATAAAGCAAAATCCAAAGTAAGTGATCCATCCTCAAAATCTGTGAATGATAAAACATCTTCTAAAGCAGCAGACTGGAATATATCAGGTATTGACCCCAATGCGGAGAAACAACTGAAGGTGTGTACACCTCTTTACTAAGTATTTGTACTTTTATTTTTATTTTCTTTAAATTACTAACACAAGTAGTAGTTGTATAAGTTGAGTATAATGTAATTGTCTGTATTTATTAGTCCCTGTTGCCCGCTGAATTTAATCATGCAATTGAAGCAGTTCAGCCCTACTGTAAAATCGATAGTGCCATAACAGCAGTGGTCAGGCTTCCAATGACTACTCAAGAGGAGGCTCTTGAGTGGCTGGAGCACTTCCAGGCTTCATCTTTTACTGACTTTAGGTCCTTAAAGACATGGCCCCAGGTCACAAAAGACAAAGTATTGTTCAAGGTAATTTTATTTTTTGGTTGGTTTTCATGATTTATTCATAACTGCTGCTCTGAATTTTGAATTTAAAGTTATCTTAAATTTTCTTTTTGAGCAGAAGCAGTTTCGTTGCCATCACAACACCTATCCAAATTTTAACAAATCTAAGAAGCATCATGCTAAGCATGTTAAGTGTCCTGCACAAGTAATGATCACTATAAAAAATATGGATATGAACTGGTATGTTCCAGGATTTCTTTGTAACTGACTTATTTCTTCATTTTACTCCTTAATTGCAATAAGAGAGAGCATCTTACTCAATAATGTGTGTTTCTTGCAGGACTCGTGTTATCAGCTTTCAAAATCAGCTCTGTCCCTTTTTATTGAAAGTGTTTTTTATGTTTCTACCAGCAGAGTTGAATGCTATATAAAATTTTGATAAGACATACTGAAATTAAATTTTGATTGCAGCAATGATCTGCTCTGTTGGTTCAAACATTCAGACTTACATTCAAAAATTTTGTTTGTCTATCTCATTCCCCATTTTAGAAGTGTCTGCTGCCTCCGTCATGAAGAATTCGCTACCTTTGAATTCAGTTATTAACCGTCCTACAGATCTCAACTATGTTCCTAGATAACAGTTTGCTGAAAGGATTATTTTGAATAATAGTCTTTTTTTTTCCCTAGAGCAGCAGGCAGAGTTAGTCATCTCCCTAACAAACATAAACTTGAGATTTGTCATAAATTTTGCCAGATTAAAATGTTTAATATTATATTGCCAATAAACCTGGACACATGTACTTCAAAGTGTTGGATTTGATGATAACTTCATGGTAACTAATTCATATTCACAAAACAGTGATATATTGGCACTGCTTTAAAATCTACGCCAATTTGACAAATTTATGACAAACCTTTTATTGGGTTTTGCACATGTTTTAGATTGTAGATACTCTACAAAAATTATTTCCGTTCCCATATCAGCAAACAGACCTTTATTTCTTACTTTTTTCAGAAACGGAGCAAACACAGCTTTTTGCAGAGATTAAAGTCTTGATATTTGAAGGTAAGCCATGTCTATTAGAGTTAAACAGGAGGAGAAGGTACGCTGAAGTTTCATTTTGGTTTTTGGCTGTTTGATTTTTTGTGTGTGTTTTTGGACTGGCTTTTATTACAGATGTAAGATTGTGTGTGCTTGCTGTCTTACTATCTGACTGTTTGGTGGTTGTTTTTACCCCTTGCTTTTCCCCACTCCTTGCGCATTGAAATTTAAAATTCAAACTTTTTAGCATATAACACTTATTGCATTTGATGTTTTATGTTCTATATGCTTTTCTAATATTCATTGCTTAAATTTGTTGATTTTTTTTCTCTAATCTTCTTAGAAAAATTGAGTTATTGCATTTTAAATTTGTTTAAATTTTGATCCATATGCACAATCAGTATTTTCTTCTCAATGACAATCTCCTCACAGTATTCACTGCTTTTATTGTGATGTGAATGATTTGATCTTTGATTGGAAACTGAGAATCCTGCTTTTCAAATATTTCATATTTTTTAATACACCTCCTTAATTCAAGTTTTGCTTTTGCAGGAGCAAAGATAAGTTTTTGAAGAGTCATCCTATGGAAGTAAAGATTCGTCACTGGCATAACCACCCAATCAAGGCCTCTGATGTTCTGCGATATCGAAGACCTACTAAGGCCACTAAGGCTTTATTCCATGCATACTTCAAGAAAGGTCACACACCAGCTTCTGCTTTAAGGATGCACAAGTTGGACATTCAAATGGAAAAAGGAGATTTATTTTTTGAGGATCATGCAGACGGTTCAGTTTGCCCTGATTTATTCTGCTGTTATTATCAGTATTATAAAATATTTAAAGGAGTTTATGGAGATAACTATGGTGAGGGGATGGTGTCAAAGCTGGAAGAGGTCAATGAAGATTACAACAAAAAGTCATCTGCACCTTGTGCAAAACTCTATCAGGAAGGTGATGACATTGTTGTAGCTTTGTGCAGCCCACTGATGAAGAGAGCTCATGAGAATCTCCCAACCAGTGGAGAAATAGTGCAGCTGGATTTTTCTGTAGGTATGGACCGGTTTGACACAAGAGTTGGATTCTTGATCACTCCTAGCCTTGCTGGTGGCCTTCCACTCAGTGTTATCCTGACAAGCTCCGAAAATCAGGTCTTGATTACCAGAGGACTTAAAATGCTTTAGGAGTTGTACCCTGAGGGTCAGGCTTTCCATGGAAGAGGTCTTGATGGGCCAAAAGTTTTTTTAACTGATGATGCCAGAAACGAGCGAGGAAGTCTCCAAGATGTGTACCCCTTTGCTATTTTACTGTTGTGCTTGTTCCACACACTACAAGCGTTTCTTAGGTATGTCACATTATCAGACCACAATGTCAAGAAGGAGGAACGCACTCTTATCTATGATGATTTCAAGAAACTGGTTAGCTGCAAATCTGAAACGGATTTTGAAGAGAACTATCAACAAATTCTTTCCAATGACATTTGGCTGAAAAATAATATAGCTCTCAACCACTTGAAAAAAGATTTAATTCCTAGGGCGAGGGAGTGGGCACTGTGTCATCGCCAAGATTTGATACTGCGAGGAAACAACACCACCAATTACACAGAAAGCTCCTTCCGACAGCTGAAAGACCTAATATTTGAAAGATTGAAGGCCTTTAATCTGGTACAATTATTTGATTTCCTTGTCACCAAGCTTGAAGCATACTATCAGTCCAGAATTGCTAGTGTGTTGAACAACAGGCATCACCCTCACAAGAAATCAAGACATTCTGCTCCAAAGCCTGACCTCCTCGTACCTCTGTCTTCCAAAAAGTTTTCTGATCAAATTTTTGAGGTGTCTAACGCCCATACAAAGAAGATATACACAGTGGATATGGAAGTTGGCATGTGTTCTTGTCCTGTTGGATCATCTGGCGCTCCATGTAAACATCAATTTAAAGTGGCCAAGGATTACAATCTATCAAGTGCTCAATTTTTCTCTACCTGTGGCCCTAAGGACAAACTGCTTTGCCATAAAATTATGGTTGGGTCCGTCAATGTTACCAACGAATGGTTTAAGGGTCTTCATGATGGTCCTCAAGTAGCATGTGTGCTGTCAGATGTTCCTATTGATTCAAAAATACATAGTGGCCCTGGTGATGATGGCAATAGCCCTGATGATCTGGATGAGGCCGCTAATGATTTAGCGAATGAATTAACTCACAACAGTGCTGAAGCATGTACGTACTTTTCATTTGTGCTAAATGCTTACTTAATTTCTTTTATAACTTTTTTTAATTTTTCCCCCTGTTTTGCTTACAGCTACATCTGAACTTAACAAGCAACAACAGGAAAGTGAAGAGGTGAAAGAATGGCAGCATCGGCTTAAAAATATGTGTGATAGCTTGTCCTCCAAACTTGAAGCCAGAAGTGATACCTTCCTTCCAGGTGTTAAGAAGTTGGTCACCACATATGAAAACTTAACTGCCAAGAAATCTGAGAATGCTGTCAGTTCTGTACTTCATTGGATGAGCAGCATCTTAAAGACTGGAAACAGGATTCGCTGCCAACCTCAAACCTATTCTCGAAGAAAAACTCCTCACCTTGGAGGGCGTCAGTGCAGGCAGACTGGACGTCCCCTCAAAGCCTCTAGAACAGCAGAGCATGGCCTCGCGAAGTCCAGAAATCGGAAGACAGGCCCTATGCACCCGGTACCCTCTATAAAATCTAGAACCATAGCTCCTCATTCCCTAGCTCGGCGAGTTGACTCTCTTCGTATGTGAATTTGATTTCATCAACAGCTTGATGATATTTTTAATTCCACAGGAGAGGTAAGTATCCAAATGATCAAGAATATTTCCAATCTATATTGCATTGTATTTTCTATTAATTCCTCTCTCTTTTATTTGCAGGTGGTACACTGTTAGAAAAAGATGTATGGATACAATACAATTCCCTACAAGACATTGTATGCAAACAACTTGTTCGTTAAAATTAGAAACGATAAGTTTCATTTGAAAACAGATAGCCAATCTGTGATGAATACGATCACTTCATTTACAAACGGGTCATCATTTCATCATGTAAAAACTCATTTGCATCTGAAACAATCTCATCGGTTTGATACGAACTATAATCCTCAAACAGCTAATTCGTTCTCCCTCATAACGACCCCTTTCATTTTAAAACGACTTTCATTGTTTCTAAACGATATCAATCCCCATGCAACAAAAAAACAAAATAGTAAAAAAAGGTATAAATACTGACAAAAATTGATTACATGATGAGTGTGTCGTTTGTGTACGGTTTGTTTTGTACACAGATGAGATAGCTCGTATTCAAATGAACTGTATCATTTCTAAACGAGCTTAGTGATGGTTGTTATCTCCGATGGGGTAGCAAGTTTCATTCGTATCTGAATGATCTCATCGTTTGCTAACAGACATATGTGTATGGAAACGATACCTCATTCTCAGATGACTCACTTAGAGAGTCTTGAGGTGCGAGTCAGAAGGGCGTTAGGGTTTGTTTACTGATGACCCCTTCATCTTAGAACGAATCTTTTCTAACAGAACATTGTTGGAGTACGATGTGTTTGCTATAAAAATTAACGAGTAATTCCTCGTTAATTTACAAACAGATTTCTAACAGTGTAGATGACGGTAATCATGACCAGTTCAAAATAATAAAAATATATGGCAACTAAAAAAGTTTATGCACACCTCCAAAGAAGTAAAAGGCCAATATACAGTTCAAAATAGTAACAGGTGCGATAAAGATTCTGATGATGATTTAATGATAGTTTCCGCAACAGTTGATGAAGAGGAGGAAGAGAGTGGTGCTGATGACAATGAAACAGACTTGAGAAATACAGTTATGAATCTAACAATAAGAAAAATGTAAGATAAAAGTTGTGCCAAATTTATTGTAATTGGAAGACAAAATTGTGTATTTGTTTCAATAATGAAATATTCCTAAGAAGCTTTTTTCCATGATTTATGACTGTTCAGAATGAAAATTGGAGACAAGTTCTTTTTCTCAACACAAAAGGAGATGAGATATCTTAATATCTAATTATCTCCAAATGCCAATGCATTCACAGGGGTCAATTTGTACTGTCTCCTTATTCCAGTACAATTGAGACGCAAAAGGGGTTAAGTCAACTTAACTCATTTTTCATTTGATCACATCTCAAAAACTGGTGACAAGGTGAACAATTTTGGGGTAAAATGTGCCTTGTGTGTTAAAGATTAACGTCCACTTAAAACCTCAGTTTGGGTTTAAGTCGACTTATTCCCCTCTTCCGGAAGGTATTACATGTTTCAGTATAAAACACTTGTATTTTTATTTAAATATGTTTATTTTTGTTTGTGTTGAAGTTGCAAGTAAATCATTACTGTGGAGAATTTCGAAATGCTTATTCTTCTCCACCACTTTGAACGTCACAAATGGTATCTAGGTTACTATTTAAAAAGGAAAATCAGAAAGAATACTCCACGCCATGTATTAAAATAATATACATAGGGAATATAGTAAGATCCCAAGAAACTGCCCTATAAAAAGGTCTTGTGGTGCTAAAATAAGAGGGTACCCTCTGATATTTTCAACCTTGCAATCAAGGTGAACTATATCCAATTTGCTTCAATAAAAGTAAACGAGAGACGAAATTCATAAGTTGCCTGACAGGAAATGAAGTTCTAGCCTCATACGGATCTTCGTTCCGCTCATCTGAGCGTTAAATCCTCCATATCAGGCTCGGCGGCCCATCAACCCCCCCTAGGTAGTTAAAGATCGCATTGGTGACCACTTTAAACGGCATACAATATTGCGCTCCTAAATCTGCTGCCAAGTGGCAAAAGGTGCCTTTTTTTTTATTCATTTGGATTCACTACTCTTCCCTCAATGATTATCAAACTGCAATATTATTATCTTATCACTTTTTTCCAGTATTAGGTAGATCAAAAGGCTGCAGTGAAAAGACGTGGTTAGGAATTTGCACAGCACTTACGGGGTACAGGTGGAGATCCAGCCCAAGCCCCAGAATCCTTACTAACTCATTACGATAATAAAATTCTAGCTTGCCATGGAGGATGGAAAAGAGTGGTTGGAATTGTTGAGGCTAAAGACCCTTTAGAGGTAAGAGTTTTCTACGCATTTGTCATTTCACTTATCACTTAGCAATTTCATACTCAGCATCATTAACTTCGATGTTACATTCATGCAGAGCAATCCGCTTGGACGAAATCTTCAGCGTCGCCACCATCACTCTCGATCCCGTTCCACAGACGCCAGTCGCACCAGATCAAGAGGTAAAACCAAATGAATTGCCGTGTCTGGCTCCCGCCCCCGTGGCGGTGCACTGACCGGCCGCCAGAGGGCGTGCCGACAGCGGCTCCTGAGACGGTTCACCACCAAGCCGCTAGGGCGAGCCACTGCCGCGCCGGGCTGCCGAGTGTGATAACTTCACGTTATTTATGTCTCGAGGGGTCGTCAACTGCCTTTAGCCGTGTACGGAGGAATATTGGTATTATCAGTAATATCATAGTAATATTAGGGTAATATTGTAATATTGTAGGTAATATGGGTAATATTGATGTAATATTGGCAAAAATATGGGTAATATTGATGTAATATGAAGGTAATATCGGTAATATTGAAGTAATATCGGGGTAATATCAGTTTCGTGTACGGAGGAATATCAGAGTTGACGACCCCTTGTTTATGTCTTGATGTTAACCACGATATTGGTTAGAATGTTAGAATAAATCCAAACGCGTCTTTCATGGCTGCTCACATCTCACACAATGCCTTTATTGTTCTCTGGAGGACGGGAGTGAGTACTCTATACAGACAGGCTATTCGCAGTCACAGTAGTATTATTCACACTCTACCACACGGAGTAAAAGCGTCAGTGGCTGCTGTCATATCAACACACACACACACACACACACACACACACACATTTAGAAGGATTCTGCATTTGTGAAGAACAAATTTGACCTCTTAATATTTAAACATATCATTTTTGGAAGAGATTTTACTTTTGAGTTCTGTTTGTTTTCTACGATGTGTTTTCAGACAGGCGTAGTAGATCCCACTCTATGAGCATAAGCATTCCCTCCCACAGTAGATTCAGAAGGCAGTTTTGGAGGAGCCTTTCGACATGCAGAGACCTAACCTAACCTAACCATTATTTTCGCTGACAAACACGCAATCCCAGTGAGAAATCGATCATCGAAATTACGTCTTATCGATGTTGATTTAAATGTCGAGGAGTAGTCGATTTTGATCGTCGAAACAATGTTATTTTGTCTCCGAAATCGATGTTGTTTCAACATCTACCTTATCGATCTCTCGTCGATATCGAGAATACTGATGAAATATCGACGATGCTATTTTTTGTTGTGGGGATTGTTAGGTTCTCAGTGGAAGCTTGTGCAAACAATTACCCCGCGCACATGCCTGACTTTAATACCACTACGACAGGGGTTAGTGGAAGAAGGTAGCTGGTACAGGAGGGAGCAAAAGTTCAAAAGATTCAGGTGCTTTATTAGCAGAAACAAAAATAAAAGAAACCTTTGCAAAAATCAACTCTGAATCAGTCTTCATTTAAATCACAGAACTGCCTCATAAATTAAACAAAACTTCTGCAAAACTTACTATGCTTTGCAAATTATACTTAAAATTCTGAGATCAAATAAACATTGACTTGCATTGTGAACTTACTAACAACAAGTCACTGAAGTCAAAACCCTCAAAAACACATCAATTAAAAATAAAAATATTCATAAGATGAACACTGAATTTACAAAAGTAAGCAAGGACTAGTCAATATATTCAGAGGATTCATTTTGAGATTTCTTCTTTGGTGAGGTCTTGCTAGGAGATTTAGAGGAAGACTTCCTGTTCTTTCTTTGCCTACACTCGGAACCATCAGTCTGCTTCCTATAAGCAGCATCTCTAAGCCAGAGTTGTACTCCTTTCTCTGTCTCCTTCAGATCAGTTTCCAGCTTCAAAAGAACAGCACCTGAGTTAAAACAAAAAAAACTGCTATCAGAATGTGTTGACTATCAAGAGCAGGGAAAAAGAAAAAAAAATGGAAAGATGTCAATTAGAAGTAGAAGCCTAGACTAATATTAGCCTAGGCTATGTCTGATGTATGGACCAAAAATTATTCACTTGAAGACATTGCTTGACTGTAGGTGGTGCAAGGAAACATTACACTAAAATCAATTGAATTGTGGGGACTTTCACCAAATCAGAGCAACAGTGATTTAAGAAGGCCATGATAAACCTAGTAAAAATACTATGAAGGTTTTGTTGCTTAATTTTCAAAATTTTGAAAAAATTAAAACTTTAGGTTGAAGGCAATATATTAATAAGAACATGACTCTCCATTACTCCCTAAGCAAATAAGCACTTTAACATTCATCAACAAATTTAACAAAAAACTTAATTAAGATAACATAGGAAATATTAAGAAAATCCAGTTTAAAATAAAGCAGTAATGGGTGGGTGTCATCATTGCGACCCAAACATGTGGATTTCAAAAATTTATTTTCTTTGCATTTTCTTCATAAACTAAAATTAGTTGCTTATATTGTAAGATATATATTGTTTATATTGGAGAAAATAATTAATATCTTCATGCTCGCTGAAATACACCTCGTTCTGAGTACATATTGTAGTATTATCAGCATTATAACCTAACCAGGTCACACGTAAACAAGCAGACGATGCCCTGAGTCGCAGCCACTGTTGGCAGCGACACCCTCTGATACACATGGCCAAGGCCCAAACCAAACTTTTGTTTTACGATCGCCTTTGTTCTTCCTCTTGTTTTGCTAAACACCCAATAAAAGGGGCGCGAGCTCCGAGCTCGTCGCCATTCCCCACTCATGCGACCTGGTGTCTACATGCAGCTTTGCTCTCCCTTTCCCCAATACTACATTGGTGGCAGCGGTAAAGGACGAGGAGGAGATAGGAAGCGAGGCCTACTAGTGCGAGTGCGCGCTAAAGTAGAATAGGGACCCGGAGAGGCCTACTAGTGCGCTCCGGAGGCGAAGAGGGTCAGGAGCTTGGCGAGGCCTACTAGCGCGCGCCGAAGCAGGAGAAGCAGGACTCGGAGGAGCCTCCTAGTGCACCCGAGGAAACAGATAGGACTCGGAGAGGCCTTTTAGTGCGCCCGAGACAAAACAGATAGGGAGTCACTGAGGCCTATTAGTGCACAGTGAAAGCCGAAGCAGGCCCGAGGCCGCCGAGGCAGATAGGAACGCGTGACCCAACCCGAGGCCTTTTAGAGCGCGGAGAGGGATTGCGTGAAGGTCCTTAAGTCAAAAGTTGACCGAGTAGTATGTTGAGAAGCATTTCTCAGCAGAAAAGCCTCAAACAACTTGACGACACGAACGCTGAAAAAGAGAGAAGGGAGGGAAGCCCAAGCGAGACATGGAAAGTGAAAGTGAGAACGAGTCCGAGCATGGGCAGCCAGTTCCCCATGCACAACCAGAGGTCGCCCAAGACGTCAACGTCCAGGGGCAGGACGGCGCCAACATGCAGCCCCAATTTCAAGACCACGTCGGTCGAGGACGAGGTCGCGGACGGGGACGTGGACGTGGACGAGGCAGAGGAAGAGGACGCGGACTCGGATGGATCCGGGAGTTCGTTATCGCGGAGCATCCTGTGGCTGCGGATAGAGGAGCCGGACGACGGGGACGCCCTCAGCGAGAACGACGACCTCCACGACGTCTTTTGGAAGAAGGACCGGACGGACAAGCACCACAAGTCCCGAGGGCACCGCAGGCGCAGGTAGGCGCCATGGACGACGACGACGAGGCAGCTCACCACCGACATCACCGACAGCGGCAGGCCGAGCAAGGACAGCACGACGACGACTACACCGACTCCGAGGAGGACTACGACGACGACGACGGACAAGAACCGCCAAGACGCCGACAGCGACGCCATCCCAACCGAGTCTGGGTCCGAGAAGGATATCAACCAGGACCAGGACGGGGAGAAGCAGAGCAAGACTTTGACGGACGACGGCTACAGCATGAGGACGAGCAGGAGGAACGGCAAGATCACCCAGCCACCAATCGGTTCTTCATGCAGCTGCTGGAGAGAATGAGCGCGCCCAAGCCTAAAAAATATAACGAGGCGCCTAAATACGACGGAGAGGCAGACTACTCCGTATATCAGCTGCAATTCCAGACAATAGCAGAAGCGAATGAATGGGATGAAAAGGACAAAAAGACGGCCCTGGTGCAGGCGTTAACGGGTAACGCTACAGATGTGATTGCCAATTTGCAGCATCAGGAGGTCCCCATCACATTCAAGAGTCTGGATGAAGCGCTGGTCAAGACCTTCAGTAAGACGGCGTCTATGTGGGAGCGGAAAAAAGACTTCAACACGCTCACGCAAGACAAGGACCAGTCAATCCGCCAATTCGCCAGGCAGGTAGAACGTCTGGGGAGGTCCTACCTAAGGAACATGAAGGAGGCGGATATCCAAGAGGCCTTAGTAGAGAGATTCATCAAGGGTCTCACGGACAAGAAGGCAGCAGCACGGCTGGCGTTCGCTGCATTGCCCACGCTGGATGAGGCGATGAAGACTCTCAATAGGGGACTTAGCCTCGAAATCGATGAGCCCCCGTCAAAGAGAATCCGCCTCACCAAGACAGAGGACGACGACAAGGAGGAGGAGGAGGGGAAGGCCAAAAAGAAAGACGTAAAAGTCAACATGGTCTTCCCGTCGGAACCGTCAACATCAACAGCCGGCCAGGATGCAGACACCAGCGGCCAGAGAGGACGGGGCCGAGGACGCGGTCGCGGTCGGGGCCCAGGACGCGGGAGAGGATCCAGCAGGGGTCGCGGCGGGTACTCTGGAGGGTACAGCAACAGCAACAGCAACCCCGATCAGTATATGCAATGTAGATTCTGTGGGAATCTGGGGCATAGGATGGCCAATTGCAGGGCCATGGCAAGAACCAATCAGCAGGCTACGTGTCATAGCTGCGGGCAGCCAGGGCATTTCATGAGGGACTGTAAAAAGAATCATACAGTTAGCAATGCAAAGTTTGAAATGCCTAATGTCCCGCCAGACTTGTATAAAGCCACAATGCAGTGGTTCTTGAGTCAGGGCTTCCAGAGTAAAAAGCCACCCCATGTACCCAAGCCTGAGGACGCTCAGGAAAACTAGAGCCAACTTCCACTGAAACGGTGGCAATGGAGGTTGATGAAAATATTATTAACGAAAAGACTGATACTGTACAAACTAGTCTTAGTGTAAAACCACCGGTGATTTCTCCAGACATTCCTGTGTTAAAAGAATGTTATAAAAAGTCTGAGAGTCACCGGGAGGTCGACTTTGTTCCTTGTTATATGTGCACCAATGTAAATACTGCACCCATGATTGACTGTAAAATTCTGAATAAAAACAAAAGTGGATGTATAGACACCGCAGCAGTCATTACAGTTATCCCAAGGACTAGAGACCTCCCAATAGCAAAGCTCAGACTGAAAGGAGTAACATCACACAAGGCAAGCCTATATGGACCGGCTATGACAGAGTTTGAAATAGGAGGCAGAATTTTCAAACACGAGACATATGAGGCAGATATCCAAGAACACATCTTGGGAATAGACTTCCTGCATAAATTTGATGCAGTAATAGGAGTAAAGAAACAAGTCCTAAAGATTGGCGAGGGGCCTAACAGAGTGGAAATACCATTTACGTTAGGAGAAACAAAAAATGCAAATATCTATACAACAGACAGGGTAGCCTACACAGTGAGAGCAGAAAGCAGCTTCACACTTAGGCCTTTCGTGGAGAGAGAGGTTGCCACAGTACTCAGGACGGATACGGTAACTGATGAGTCGGTTAGGGGAAGAACTGACGCCTGTCAGAGTAGTGGGCACACTCAGGGTCTAGACTTGGGTGAGGGGGGCCACACCCAGAGCAGGGTGGTTCTCAGCACTCAAGTAGTGGACCAAGCAGTGTCGTCAGACTCTGAAGGAGATAAAGCAAAGGGATCCCTAAAAGAGAACAGCCAGTTACCAGGGGAGACTAAGCTGGGATTATTTATATCAAATCCAGCATTTGGGAACAAGGTTTCCAAACTACCACCAGGGGTGGTAGCGCAATCAGGCATCCTACCCTGTCTAACCGCGCCAATCTCAGTGACCATACAGAATCTGGGAGATAAGTGTGTTACAATACCAAAGTACGCAGTACTAGGGGAGGTATTCATACTACACCCAGACAAGTATGAAAGGGAGTTCGATGAGGACTTCGAAAAAGAAGGGGAATATGACGAAGGGGAGGAAACAGAAATGGATAAGGATACGGATGAAATAGCCCAGGTGAACGTGGTCAACCACGACACGACTCCATTCTCTGACGCAGAAATCAACGCTGTCCCAAGTCTTCCAGAGATAAAGGAAGGTGAACCACTTCCAAAAGACTTGCAGGAGTTGGTGGATAGATGCACACAGCTATCTGCAACAGAGAAACAGGAGTTAACTAAAGTGCTAAGGAAGCATCACGACATCTTTGCAAAAGATAACACCACGTTTGGCAAATGTCCCTGGATAAAATTCAGGATAGACACTGGTGATCACCCACCCATTAAACAGACAGCCAGACCTATACCAATTCACTATAGGCAGGCAGTAAGGGAGACTATAGAAAAATATTTAGCTCAAGGTGCTATAAAGCCTAGTCAATCGGCATGGGCTTCTCCTATATTGTGTGTAATGAAAAAGACAGGAGAAGTAAGGGTCTGTGTTGACTATAGGGCTTTAAATGCAGTCACAAGAGTCCCCGCCACGCCTATACCGAGGGTACAGGATCTGCTACAACATATGGGCGGTAAAAAGATGTACCATGCTTTTGATTTGGCACACGGGTACCACAACCTGGAAATTCATCCTGATGACCAACCCAAAACGGCCATAATATTACCGGAGGGTCTGGGACTTGCACACAGGCAGTTTGAGTTTACCAGGCTAAGCTTTGGACTGGCCGCAGCACCAGGTGCCTTCCAGTATATTACGGACCGAGTCATTACCCCAGCAAAAGACAAAACACTCGAAAATGACTTAGGTGACACAGTATCAGTTTACCTAGATGATATCTGCATTGGAGGAGACGATTTCACACAAATGCTCCAAAGATTAGAAGCATTGTTCAACAGAATAAGAGCAGCAGGCTTTCTCCTAAAAGCCAAGAAGTGTGAACTCTTCCAACCGGAAGTCTCGTATCTGGGCCACATGTTGTCTGAAAAAGGCATCAAAACGGATCAAAACAAAATAGACAAAATACTTAGTTGGCCGGAACCCAATAATGTGAAAGAAGTAAAATCTTGGCTTGGGTTAGTACAATACTACTCCAAGTATGTTCCCCATATGGCAACGATAGCAGCACCCATCTTTAAGTTGCAAAGACCGGGGCAAGTCTTTGAATGGACTGCAGAGTGTCAGGAAGCTTTTGACAAAATCAAAAAGCTACTGACGACAGCACCAGTATTAGGCACACCAGATGTGACAAAAGGACCTTTTACTATCACCACAGACGCTAGTCTTACAGGTCTTGGATGTGTCCTTAGCCAGGAACAAGATGGTAAAGATGTCACCATAGCATACTGGTCTAAAACTCTGAATCCAGCACGACCCATAGGGAGCTACTAGCAGTAGTAGAGGCCATAAAAACATTCCATCACTACCTAGCAGGAGCTCCGTTCGTGGTGAAAACTGATCACGCAGCATTGCAGTGGTTGAAGAATTTCAAAAATCCAACAGGCAAGCTTGCACGATGGTTGGAAAGGCTAGCTCCTTATAAATTCCAGGTAGTCCACGTAAAAGGTAACAGCATAGGGCATGCAGATGCTCTATCCAGAAGGCCTTGTGATAATTGTAAGAAGTGTGACCGCCTGGAACAGAGAGACAAAGAAGTATTAGTGTGTCAGTGCATCACAGACACAAGGTGCGAAAACAACTGTGCAAATTGTCTATTCGAGGAAAGGAAACTGATGAAACTCAGCATCGACAACATAAACGTTAACTGGACTAAAGTAGTTCCTGATGGTATGAGCCCAATAGACATCCGAAAGGCTCAGTTGCTTGATCCTGATATAATGCCTATCATGATAGCGGTACAGGATCAGAAGAAACCAGAGTTTCAAGAGATTGCAGAAAACAGCAACAAAACCAGGTCACTTTGGTTCCAGTTCAACTCATTAGTACTCGAAGGCGGAGTCCTGTACAGAAAATTTGAACACCCCAGTGGTCTGAAAGAAAAGGAGGAATTACAATTGATTCTCCCGTCAAAACTAGTCAAAACAACAGTGAAAACTTACCATGAGCAACTGGGTGTAGGTAATCATTTCGGAGTGACCAAAACGTTGGCATATTTAAAAAGATTCTTCTGGTGGCCAGGAATGTTCGAGGATACTTATGAAATAGTATCACAGTGCAAAATATGTGCCAAGTATAAAGGACCAAAACAGCACACCAAAGTTCCATTGAAATTGTTCCAGGAAGGAGTCCTACATGGACGTTGGCATGTAGACATCTGTGGGCCCATTAATCCTAAAAGCAAAGAAGGACATGAGTACATATTAGTTGCAGTAGAAGCTTTCTCTGGATGGCCAGTGGTAGTGCCACTGTATAAACAAACAGCAGACGAGATAGCTCAAGCACTGATAACTCATGTATTTTCCATATTTGGTGCTCCACAATCACTGCTGACGGACCAGGGTAAAGCATTTGACTCCACACTATTCCAGGAAATAATGGAACTTTATCAGATAAAGAAGTTAAGAACAACGGCATTCCATCCTGCAACAAATGGAAAAGCGGAGAGATGGATCAAAACGCTGAAACAACACCTAATGATGTTGGTAGAGCAAGACAGAGACAATTGGCCAAAATACCTGCCTTTCATAGCACAAGCATATCGGAACTTACCTCATTCATCACACAAGTTTTCTCCTTATGAAGTTATGTTTGGAGCTGCTATGAGAAGTCCACTAGATGCAGACCGAGGGTCTCCACCAAAGAATATGGACATGCACAAACTCTATCCAATGTGGGTTAGAAAGACTATGCAGAATATTCATGAAGTTGTTGCAAACATGAATAAGAAAGCTGCAAAAAGAATGAAGGCATATTATGACAGAAATGCAACACTCTCACCGTTTGCAGAGGGGGACCTGGTATACCTCTACTACCCCAGACGAGTTAAGGGCATATCTGCCAAACTCATAACCAGGTGGGAAGGTCCTTACAGGATAATCAATCTGATAAATGAATGCAATGCAAGAATCGAACGGGTAGATAACCCAAGTAAAAGGTTAATCGTCCACATAGACCGGCTCGCACGATGCCCGGAGGAAGAGACGGATGTAAACAAAGGAGACGATATGAGAAATGCGTGGCTACTCTTCATAGAATAGGCACCGCCATATTTAAAAAGTTGAACAGCGCGGAAATTCAAAGCAAGAGCACTAGTTGCTATAGTAATTGTTCAAACAAGGACGTGGAACGCCAAGCTGTAGCGTCGAGCGAAATTCCAGTAAAACTAGTAAAAAGAGTGAAATCTGCAAGAGATGGCAGAAAAACAAAACGTAGAAGCAACTTTCTTAGATACAGGAAGAAGGAAAAGCACTTTCACCCAAATGAAAGTGACTACATCTGGATGTAATGAAGACGGCTCAAGAAAAAGAATTGTTAACTTGGGAGGTACGGGCAAAATTAACGAAAGTACTAGACCAGACCAAAACAAGCTGAAAGAAGTGGTTGAAAGAATGAAGAGGAAATTCGCACAAGACCAGGAAGCAGTAAAAGCAAAAAAGGTAAAAATTGTGACAGAAAAACCACTGATTAAGAAAGGAAGAGTGACTTTCAGAAAAGACAATCCGAAACAAGTTGAGGAGAAGAAAGCACAGAGAAATCAAAAGACTACTACACCAGGTATGGAACCCACATGCTCTAATTTCATGGATTGGGACCTGCCACTACTAGAGGCGGATAAGACACTCTCAATTCCACTGAGAGAAGCAGAGGAATCTAAAACGCTACCATTTCCTCCACTCAGGAAAATAGTTAGTCTACCCACCCAAATAAAATTGCCTGAGTCGCTTCTTAAGGATTTGCAACTAAGTGAAGATTCGGACGAGGAAGAGGATAGCCTGAATGCTGAGATAAATAAATTGGAAGTGGAGGTAAACAAAATTAGTGTGGAGCCAGAACAGGAAAAGAGCGCAGTGACGGAAGAGAAGGAAGAAGTAGAAGAAATGGAGAAGGAAATTGAGGAAGAAATAATGAAGGAACAGCAAGCAATCAAGGAAATAGAAGAGCGGCTAGCTAAGATAAAGGAAAAAGAGCAAGAAACGGGAAAACTCACCTGTGGAGGGATAAAGTTAGACATACCATGGAAACTGACTGAAGTTGAAGATATCCCAAAAGCAAACGGAAGACTTCAGTGGATAAATGAGTTACCCAAGAAACTCGAGGAAACGAAAGGAAACCTAAAAGTGCATCCGCAAGATCCCCGGAGAAACAAAAGGTGCAGAAAGTGTCACAAGCGTTTCCATGTAGCCAAGGACTGCCCAAATAAAAACATGCTCAAGACCGGACTGTGCCATAAGAAAAGTGATGAGTGAATAAAGTGTTAGTTAAAGTGATAAGTGTTAATAAGAATATGAGTGCCATGAACAGTGATTTCCAGTACCAAAACAAATAAGATTCATGCCAAATGTTAAATGTTCAATGTTAAGTAATGAAATGTTACCTTCGTTATGTTGTTATGTTCCTTTGAAGTAATGATGAATAAATGATAAGTAAAATGAAGCAGGTGACTGGTTAATAAATATATTCACATATTAATAAACAGAGCACAAAGGAATGCAAAACACGAAAACAGAGAAAAGTTGAAATGATAAAGTTGACATGATAAAGTTGAAATGATAAAGAGCCAAACAAAACAAAGAGGCTAAATTAAATTGATAAAGTTGAAATGATAAAGAGCCAAACAAAACAAAGAGGCTAAATTAAAAGATGATAGGGAGTCCCGGCCCAGGAAACATGCAGAAAACAGGAACAAAACAGGGAAAAACCGGGAAGGAAGGAGGGATTCTGGAAAAGATAGGAAAAGGAAAGAAAAGTTACAAACAGAAAACAGGGAGGAACAGACATCCACCAACACCAAAACAAAAGAACTAACCTCACTCCTCGGTCATGGGAGAGGGCGTGGATGTGGAGTCGGAGGCCCCTTCCTCCAGCTGCATGCGATGCATCTCCAACTGCAAATAAACAACAACAATAACTAAAAGAGTAGGGGATATTCAAAAGCATGGCGCGGAAGGAAAGGCTTACAAAAGGCACGCGTAAGCAGCGAGCGCAGATGTAAGGAGAATTGGGGCCGTATAAAACAGTTAAAGGAAGTTTTCGGACACAAAATACGTAAGACCCGGTAAGCACGAAAAAAGGAAAAGCGTAAGGAGCACATTGGCCACATAATAAAACTGGTTCTCCATCTTCAGTAGCGCGGTGATAGTTAAAGCACACAACGGGGGACATGTTGAAAAGTAAACAAACTTACGACTAGCTCCGCAACAATCAAGTTGTGGTCGGGGATCTCGGGCCGACCAAGCCCGTGGGGGTAGTTAACATTTGACGGAGGAATTGACTCCACCTCCATCATCTGGTCCCCTTGGAGCAGTACAATCTAAAAAAAAAAAAATGATGATGAATAATAATGATGGATACGGATAAATACAGTAAAATAAATTCAATAAGAAATGCAAACTCACATAGCATGGATCTAAGCAGCACCCGCACATCATGAAACTGGGGGCGCTCAGGTACAGCGAGGGTACCTCCAAAGTGTATTGAGTATAACTCGGGCTAACCACGGTCCACAAGGGATTCAAGTGAACCGCCTCGATGCATTGAACACAAATCTAAGCGGAAAAATCCGAAATGAGCACCAGAAACTGAAGACGACAGGGATCGAAAAGAGCGTCACCAAGCGTCACTTACTCGTTGGAAGGTTTCCTCGCCAGAAATCTGGCCTGCATAATGCTGAACAAGTAGCACACAGACCATGGTGGAGAAAACGGTGAGAAAAATGAGTGATGACGCGAAAAGTAAACGGATGGGAACGGATGAGCAAGCACGGTAAAACACAAAGGGACGCTAGACGCTGACGGACAAAAGACGCGAAGCAACAGCGCACAGGAGACGCTCGACAATCGAACAACGCGCACATAGCCAGGGGAAGTTTTCTTGGAAAAAGTGGAGGGGGTAAGGAGCGACAGCCGATCAGAAGCAAGGACCGGAGCGAGCAGTCCGGCAACGCGGTTCGCATTCGGGAGACCCGAACGCAACGAATAACGGATCTGACAGATGGCAGATTCCGAGGCGATAGTGAAAATTACCCGCACTAGTGCGAAGAACACTATCAGAAGGAGAGGAGTAAGGAAGTCAAAGAAATATTTCCAAAAGAAATCGGAAATTCAAAATCAAACACATCAAGACGACGCAGAGCAACCACAGGACAAGAGCAACGATGATCAACGGAGGCAGAAAGAGACAACGCTGGATCAGACACGCAAAACACCCTTTGTTTACAAGCTAAGTATCCCTTAACCTCAAGAGGTTAGAAGTGTTCAGCAAGTTAAAATTTTAAGGTGTCACGTAGATAGGATTAGCTAGAGGGTAGGAGACACCTAGGGCAAGCAAGGCAAGCCCTAAGGCAGTTGTAGAAAAGTGCAACATTTACTGTTCCAGAATTCATTGTGTGTTACAGGTAACCTGTTACACCCTTACAGCAACTTCAAGATCTCAAGACCTAATCATATTCAAACTGGTACGGAACCCCGTGGTTGACACCCTTGAAGGACTTGACTACTATTAAGCAGGATTAATAGTGGGCCGGAGTAGGGGTCATACTAATGCATTGCTACATGCTAGGGGGAAAGTCAATTCATTTTTGTTTGCGCACTGAGTCAGGCCAGTAGGGTTGAATAACCCGTAGGTTTGCACAAGGTGGAAGTCAACAGGTTTAGTTAAGGATTTAGATTTTGCAAAATAATTTATTCAATTGTATAACGTTAACGTTAGTTCAGTGAATCTTGAATTGTAAAACCAAAACTTTGTGACGTAGACAAAGGCGAATTTCAGGATGTGATAAAAATTTAAATTTCTTAAGAGAGAGGGTCCTAAAAAGAGGGAATAATGTAGTATTATCAGCATTATAACCTAACCAGGTCACACGTAAACAAGCAGACGATGCCCTGAGTCGCAGCCACTGTTGGCAGCGACACCCTCTGATACACATGGCCAAGGCCCAAACCAAACTTTTGTTTTACGATCGCCTTTGTTCTTCCTCTTGTTTGGCTAAACACCCAATAAAAGGGGCGCGAGCTCCGAGCTCGTCGCCATTCCCCACTCATGCGACCTGGTGTCTACATGCAGCTTGGCTCTCCCTTTCCCCAATACTACAATATCTTTACCTATGACCCGCGACTTGAAATTAAAATTTTATCAAAATTTTAAACATGATGTGGAAAAAAATCTCATAGTATTTTTACTAAGTGTCTAATGAAATACTACTTTGGTTTTACTGTGTGTATTCCACATTCAGAGATGAACCTGGTCACCATGTTACAATGGTGAGCACAATCTCAATCTGAACACAGTAACTGCTATGCTATGAGTTACTGTGTAAAGAACGAGTAAAATAATAAAAATTAAAAAAAAAAAAAAAAAAAAAAAAAAAAAAAAAAAAAAAAAACAGGCCACAATACAAACCTTTAACAGCAGTCCATAAAGCAAGATCTTGAAATGCCAGCTTTCCCTTTTGCCCCCTTAGACTGTATAACTTGCCAACTGAGTTTCCTAAAAGAGCAGACATAACTCTCCTTGCTGAAGCCTCCTCCCTCAGAGGATCTTTGGACACATTAGTACTGAGTAAGGTTGACTGGAAAAAGAAAGTTACATGTATACAGGACAACGGAAGAAAATATAAACAAGAATGTAAGTAAGACACTTACTAAGTTACAAATATTATCAGGATCCTTTTCTAAACACTTTTCCATTGCCAGCACCGCATCATTAGACTTCAGGGGAATTGTTGGCACACCCTGCAATTGGGTAATTACCTTCTCATTTGGAATGAGGTGAAGATTCAACTTTGTTTGGTTTGCTGAAATTACTTCGGTTTTTTGGTTGATTTCATTGAGAATAAGAAGCACATTCTTTTCAAAATTACCTGCAAAGAAAGCATGGTGTCCAACAAAGTAGAATGTTTCACTAATAATAATAATAATAATAATAATAATAATAATAATAATAATAATAATAATAATAATAATAATAATAATAACAATAATAACAACAAAATACAGATAGCTTACTTGAGTATTGTGGTTTAGATTCAAGGATGTCTTTGGAAGCTTCAGCATTGCTAGCTGCATTCTTATGCGAGTCACCTGGGGGCAAGTAATAAAATTATTAGAATGGAGAACCCCAGTAACAAAAGTACAGAGACTGAATTTGTTGCTATCTATTAATGAGACTAACTTGAAAAGGCTTTTACTCCAAACAAGTTGCACACAACCCTTGTGGCTTCCTTGCTAACTCCAAAGGTGCTTTGGATGTCACTGCCTCCACCTGAGCAAGATGAACTTTGTTTAAAACAAGAAGAAAAAACTCGTAGATTTCATCTAGATTTTAAGAAAGCACTTACTTGGTGAAGCTGTAGCAGT
Source organism: Frankliniella fusca (assembly GCA_029379305.1). Classification (NCBI taxonomy): domain Eukaryota; kingdom Metazoa; phylum Arthropoda; class Insecta; order Thysanoptera; family Thripidae; genus Frankliniella; species Frankliniella fusca. The sequence continues at coordinate 831,030 of JAHWGI010001324.1, read as the reverse complement.
TCCTTTAAGGGGGGTAGAACTGCCTTGATCAAACGACGACTCTAGGTTATTGTCAAAATTATCGTCCAAATCATTGTCCACACAAAAAGTTCCGTTCAGGTCATCTGTCCTTTCATTCCTCTTTGATAACTCTGAAACTGGACGTGCTTTCCAGCTGGGAGAGGTGCAAACAATTCTCTCTTTAGACTTCAGTCTTTTAGCTTCGTCCTTCTTTTTCTTTTCCTCGACTATTTTCTTGAAATCAGCAAAATTGTCTGCTTGTGATCCTCTGTTACCTCTTGACACTTTCAAAGTATTTTTATTTTGATCCTCTTTGCTGGATACATTATGCTTGACGATTATTTTAGAGGGAGACTTCTGAGATGATTCGAACTGACTAACTTGACTAGAAAAATTCAACTTTGGTGCAGACCGCAACTTCTTGGAGGTTTTCTGCTTTAATGGTGGTTCATCTTCGTCATCAGAGGATAACCTTTTTCTTACTCGATGCCCAAAACCCAATTACTTCTCCGTTTCATAGCTGGAGTCCTCTAGGCGCTTTTTCAAGCCAATATGTGCATCAAGATATTTATCTGAAATAAAAGTTGGATGAATAAGCATAAAGTTATTGGAAAAGGTATGTTATTAGAATTAAAAGGAAGTTATTCTGAAACTTACTATATGCAGAGATGACTTCACATTTATAGTCCACCCATGTCTCATCAGGTTCGACTTGTTTCAGAACTAAACTCTTAAATTTGGAGGGGTCCAGCTCCTGATTACAAGGCCACTTGCAAATAATGTTACCATCCATATCAGTGTCAAGCCACTTCCGGCAACCAATCTCCAGGACACAGTTGTCTTCATCCTCCCCTTTCTCATCAAATCGAATAAGCACAAACTGAAAAACATAAATACAACTTGTCAGTCATTGCAAAGGAAGCAGCAGGATTCCTGCATTCTAGTGAAGCAGAGGAGTTGAATGCGACAAAGGGATTGACACAAAAATGTCACCATCTCTGATGAGCCAACATTTGCTATGTATGACTTCTAAGGGGAACAGTTCGGTATCTTCATTGAGTTCTGAGACCTTAAAAATGCCCAGACATGAAGAATGGAGAGGGTAGTTATAATAACTCTCAGCTACATTAAAGCGCCGTGCACAAAACACAATATCATTATCACCTCTAAGAATGATATTCTCAATAACAGCAACACCACCATCATTTGTCATAAAACAAGAATCCTTTGGACCCGACTTAAAAGAAACACCATTCACAGACACTCTTTGAAATTGGTTGCCACACTGACGTCTTGGACCATCGCGAAGAGGCTGGAAAAGCTGCACTTCATTCACACGACTCTTCAGAGCTATTGATTTTTTTACAGTTCTCTCTGAATCGCGTTTCACAATTTGTTCCAAAGGTTTGTAACCTGAACGCAGGGTCTGCTTAATGTTCTTCAGTTCATTTTCATAGGGGAATGCACCAAAGGAGTCCAATGTTCCATGCTCACGGCACTCAGCAGGTAAATGTGTCAGGGAGTGGACATTATAAACAACAAAGTGCTGGCCAAAGATTGCTGCACTGTACTCAACAAATGCTCTAATTAAAACCTCTGCTTGGTCAACAAATAATGGCAAACAGTGAGAACTAGACGATATATAAATAGAGCAGTGAAGGAGCAAGTATAGGTCATAGATTTCAGGCTGAAGTTTATCTTTAAAAGCAACAATCCCATCATAAAGTAAGAGTCGCCGGAGCTCTGTGGCCTTATATTTAGTAAAGTCTTCAATCTTTCTAGGTTTACGATTAAAGTCCCTGGGACAGTCTTGAACAAAACTTAGGAGCACTGTAGAAATTTCTTGTACCGTTCCAGCACCCGGATTCCATGGACCTAACCAATTGAAAATTGCATCTAACAATCTAAAAAAAAGCACCCTTGTAGACCAGATGCATAGAGTCTAACCTGAACTGAGACACCATACCCACATTTATGAATTCAAGAGGCGACCTACCAACATGATGAAGCCTGTCAGATTGGTCATGGAATGACTGATCTGTTCTCAGTCGACAATTATCAGGAACATTTGCAAAGTGAATCCTACCCAAACTATATTCCCCAACGACACAGCATTTTTCACAAGAACCATAGCCCCCATGTCCAATGCAGCACTTAACCATAGAACGTGCAGGTGCATCAAGAATAAAATTTGTGACCTCAACTGCCACAACTTCACCATTGTTTTCATAACCAGTCATTTGTAACTCAGCCACTTCAACCACAAAGTCACCAAGGAAAGAGTCAATATCTCTTGGGTCACATTAGAGTCCTAGAGTGACAGAGAAACGCCAAGGCTAATAATGCGCGCCGCAATTCCTCATACAGCTTCCCCTGTGCGCTAAACATGGCGGCCTGTAGTTTACGTTCTCGCGGCGGCGTCTTATGCAGTCCCAAGTCCTTTGCAGTGGAAGAGAAACGCTAAACTTGTCTTACTCATCTGCTGTTGAAAACAGTACGATTTCTTCATCACATTAAACGTTTGTTGAGTGTTAAAGTCTCCTCAGACTCTAAATTCGATCATCTGCTAGCAAGGCTAACAGCCAAGAGAACGCTAAAAATGGCGGTCATGGAAAATTCTCTGAGCGGATGAGTAAGACATCGTTGGCGTTTCTCTGTCACTCTAGGACTCTAGGTCACATGTGCCAAAATAGATAGCAATTATGAAGGGAGGATCATCGCTGCCATCTAGTTTGCCTAAGATCGGCCAAAATTTCTTGGAATTCACATTTTTGTTCAGAGGCAGTCCATCGATATTTATACTTATCTTGATGCGCCCATACACATTAATATATTCACCCAATTCCATTTGGTCTAGATTGACTTTGATACTTTTGTACCACATGCAAAAACCATCACCAACATGAATTGGAGCATCTCTTGAAGTACCCAATAAAGTTTTATATGACTTCTTCACAGTTTTAAATACAAAGGACAATTTCCCAAGTAATTCATCGACCTTCCTCATTGACAACACCCCACCACTACTAGCCCATTCCCTTAAACACTGATTCAGATAAGCCTCCTTTTCTGCGGCTGTCATGTTGTTGACATTTTCAACAGGATTGTGGACGGCCCCATCTTCAATATCACTATCAGAAGTCCCAGGATCATTGTCTGATGAATCACTTCCAGAATGTTCATACCCTACTCCAAAATTTGCTCCGTTTTCTTCATGAACCTCGCCTTCACTTGCTGTACTTTCTTCGTACTGATCATTAGAGTTCACTGAATTATCTTCATTTGAGCTTAAAGTTGATCTTCCGTCATCATTAGAATTTGCTGAGATATCTTCACTAGAGCTTGAAGTTGATCTTCCATCTTCAATACTGCCATCTGAATCACTCTGCTCGAAGTCATCCCAGTTGCCTCGATTTTCCAATTGCCGACGGACGTCTAGAATAGCATTCAGACGATGAACTGACCTCAGCGCCCGTCGCCTAAACCTCCGCCGGACAGACTTCGGCTGCTACAAAAACACACAACAACAATTAAGGAGAAACACAGAGCATTAGCTCCAGAACACCTTCAAAATTAAAATTTTCCAGCTCAGAAAATACTCTACATCTAACGAGGATATTACGCGCAGCACAGCGCTGAAAAAAAAGGTCAGGAAAAAAAAATAAAAAATAAAACCAACTGAAACATGAACAAGTTTAAGTTAACCTGACCTTAAAGGTGACCAACGAACAGGCGTTCGACGGCTCAACACAAAATTAACCACTCTCTCGGGGCAACGCACGACTCGGAAGAGACGAAAGACAAATGCAGCAAAATAAAATAATTTCCCAAAAGAGCCACGACACCGCCAGGTTAACTAAGCAGCTGAGCCTACCGGTGAGCAGCCAAACAAACTCAAAGAACTTTACAGTTTCACACGAAAGACAACCTGTTGTAGCTTACTTACTGGTTCGTTTCCCGACATCTTCGATATTGACGGTCAAGCGAGACGGCAGCGATGTAATTCTTCACCCCTGACTCAACGTCCCGCCGCCTCCGCCTCCGCCGTCTCTCGTCTCGTCTCCCAAAAGCCGGTGCCGGTGCCGGTAAGATGGCGTCGAGAATGCTCGAGAAGCTTCAGTGGCGGGAAATGGGGAGCACGGAGTGGGGGTACCGTTAAAGTCAGCAAGCAAACTAAATACAAACATATTTTACTTCGATTTAGATATTATATATTATTTAAAATAATTCAACCCTCTCGAAAAAAATAGTTCTTTTTTTTTTACGTGATAATACTTTTCTTATTTTCTTATTTACCATCTAAAATCTAACTTACATGTTTCACCGCAGAACGACGTAAACCAATGACGCAACTGTGATGATTGAAGAAAAATACGGTTGGTTTAATTGGTCTCAAAGAACGCGGCACTTTCTCTTCAAAATTTTATTTTCGCATAACAAAAAGAGAAAGAAAAAAAAAAGAAAAATCGGAAACGATAAAATATATATATAAATATTTGTGGACATGACCTACACGCGAACAAAAACGCTGGCATCACTTTGCGGCGAGGCGTTAAAATTAAAATTGATGAAATTTGCTGTTTTCTCGCCCAAAATGACATACAGGAGGGACATAAAATGTACGAGTCAACACTTTGCTTTTCGCGGAAAGCATGTCAGTATTGAATTGTAAAAAATGGTGATTGAAATCACGTTAATGTCAAAACAACGTCGAATTTACGTCGTACACACTTTATGAAATATTCCGCCAAAAATGAGCGGAATGGCATTGAACATCCAGTAGTAGGGTTGTGGACAAACCAGCGAAAACTTAATCAGATCTTATACTTGGTCGAAATCTCGTTGATTTCATACTGCCTATCGACTATCGACAAAGAGCCGATTTTATCAACATCGATAAGACGTAATTTCGATGATCGATTTCTCACTGGGAATAGAAGGGGCATTCCAGCCCATTTTAGCGGGTCCCGAAAGTGACCCTTGACGATTTTGCCTAAATTTTGGTCAAATGTTGTCTATCAATAGCAGAAGTTACCCACAAAATTTCAGCTCTCTGGGTCAATTATTTCCGGAGATATGGATTTTTCAAGTTTTCAGCGTTGTTTTTTGGTTTTTTATTACTCATTTCTGAAAATAGGTAGAAAACGTTCTTTAATACCGTCGATTGGGCCTGTACTGTGGTGCTCCAAGGAAAAGGTGGTGCTGAATCCGAATCCGCGATCGACAGCCACCTCAAGACCTTCCATCCTGGAGATTTTGGTAAATTTCGGTTTTTGCAGGCTTTACGGGCTTTGCAAATCATTCGTACGCCCGGGTCCAAACTTGAATGTCCCACATCGAAAAACTATTCTCCAGACATAGAACTAGAAGTTAGCAGCGGCAAAGGTCGGTATTATGGGTCTCGTTTAGGAGCTACAGCGTTAGGGAGGTAACCATAGTAGCCAATGTGGTTAGAACTGACCAGGGGAGGGGAGGGGAGGAGGTGGTACTGGCTAACACAGGGGCCAGGAGCCCTATTCCCTATCCCCGCTACCGTTCGGTTCGGTAGGATTTCCTCGGTAGTGACGTCACATTCGGTTCGGTAGCCGAAGTTGCTATTCCGTAAGCTTCCGAAGGCAGTTACCGATCGGTTTGTCCACCGAATCGTCGACAATCCTACCGAGAGGGTCTGAGGTGTCGGTAAGGACTTACCGAAGATCAGAGTACCTTTAAATGTTGGAGTTTTGAGGCCAAAATTGCGGTGTTAAATGGAGGTATAGGTATTACTCTATGAATATGTTCCAGTGAGGTAAAATATGACTACACCATTTGAAAGAGGATAAAAAACTGATTCGAAAACACCATTTGTTGGAGTTGGAGTTTTGTTTTCTACTCTCCGATCAAATACTGGTAAAACAAATGTGCAATAGTGCACACTTAAAGTGTGCTTCCTGGCACTTTGCGCATTTCATGGTGTTTAAACATATTGCACACTACGTGGTGTGCAAAGTTTAGACGTTTGGCAAGTGTGCAAAGTTTGCACACTTGGTTGTGGAAAATTCTTAATCATAGTATAGCAAAAGGTATACCAAGTGTCGAAATGTTGCAAACTACGTGGTGTGCAAAGTTTAGACGTTTGACAAGTGTGCAAAGTTTGCACACTTCGTGATGTTTAGTTTTGCTCGACACCAGGAAGTGTGCAAAGTTTGCACATTTGAAAAGCACGCCAATTGGTGTGCAATATTCTACATTTGTTTTATCAGTGAAGACATCAACAAAATTTAGCAGTTTAGCGTAACTCTTTTAGCAAAAATAGATGGTCTCCTTTTGTCACCAAATTTGGTTTACAGCTTCTTATAAGTTCCCTTAACATTCTGCTCTCATTTTTTGGGAGGGTAATATTCACCATTTATTGTATTGATTTTTTAAAGTTTTATGTGTATGTTTGCGCCAATGTCACCAGAGATGTTATTCTGGAAAGGTGTAAGAAATCAAATTCAGTCTGACAGCGGTTGTGTTTTTTTCATTTTTTTACTCCATATTTATTGTATATATTTATTGATTCTGAAACATAACATTGTTTTATTTTTTTCCTTTTTTTCTCCAGGATAACATCTTTGGTGACATTGGCGCAAACATGTAGATGAAACTTTTAAAAATCAGTTCAAAAAATTATGAATATTACCCTCTCCAAAAATTGAGAGAATGTTAAGGGAACTTATAAGAAACTGTAAACTTAATTTGGTGACAATAGGAGACCATTTATTTTTGTTATGAGAGTTACGCTAAACTGCTAAATTTTGTTGATATCTTTGATCGGAGGGTAAAAAACACAAATCCAACTGACATTTGAGTTTTTAGATCAGTTTTTTATCCTCTTTCAAATGGTGTAGTCATATTTTACCTCACTGGGACATATTCATAGAGTAATACCTATACCACCATTTAAAGCCCCAATTTTGGCCTTAAAATTTTAAGAATTCATGTCTCCTAAACCGTTTTGGCTACAGAGCCCGGATTGGGAGTGAGTTCATATCGGTTCATATTTCATGAATACATTCAATTTTCGAGAGTAAAAAATAAATCCAAAACCAGACCCGAAATCTTGGGTCAATGAGGTAATAGAACTAATCCTGGTAACATTAACTCCTCTCGTAATTCCCGGCACTTTATGGCAGCCTAGACATCAACATTTCTGGATTACGTGCTGGAAGTCAGTGTCAGAGAAGTGGTGTCTTAGTTCTGATTGGCTGGCTGCGCGAGCATCGGCAACGTTGCCCGAAGTCTCCCGACGTCGCCTCGGTAACGACGGTAACAACCGTGTTGAACCGAATCGTTACCGAACGACATACGGAATCACTTCTTCGCTCGGTTTCGGTAACTCTACCGCGCGGCAAATCGGCTAACCGAAACGAGCGGTAACTTGGTCACAAGATAGGGAATAGGGCTCCTGGGGCCTTAAAAGAGACACAGACTTAGACGGCCGAATCAATCTTAGCGCCTGCTCAACGGCAACCCACACTCACGGGCGTACGCCTGGTTGCCTACACTGGTAAAACAAATGTGCAATAGTGCACACTTAAAGTGTGCTTCCTGCGGCACTTTGCGCATTTCATGGTGTTTAAACATATTGCACACTACGTGGTGTGCAAAGTTAGTTTCGACGTTTGGCAAGTGTGCAAAGTTTGCACACTTCGACACACGAGAAGAACAACCGCCTACCTCCGTTGCCTGAAAACAAAACCGCGTACCTCCACGACCCGAAAACAAAACCGCGCACCTCTGCGACCCGAAAACAAAACCGCTTAAATTACTTTTTTACACATTTCGAGATATTGGTATCAAACTGATCCCTGAAAAATTCTCTCTTGAAATGACACCAATATCGCAAAATGTGCAAAAAAGTCATTTAAGCGGTTTTGTTTCCGGGTCGCAGAGGTGCGCGGTTTTGTTTCCGGGTTGTAGAGGTATTCGGTTTTGTTTTCAGGTAGCGAAGGTAGGCGGTTGTTCCTCTCATGTGTCGACTTGGTTGTGAATCGGTATTATTGATACGGGGGTTTTATAAATACCGGTTGCCTGGTACTTCCCTTTTACGCCGTTCCATGATACCGGTAAGGGTGTAGCTCGATGAGGGGTTGATAGGATAAGTAAAGCACAGGGATTCAACTTAACATGTGGACCACCAAGCACTCACTTGTCTGACGGTGTTGACTAGTCGGGGGCCGGGACACGTCTGCCCTCGTGTCGCGCACGCACGTCAGCGCAGGGCGCTGCCGTGCTGACGCATACAGTCGTCGCTTGTTCGTCTTTCGCGGGAGTATTTAAACCACTGACATCTCCCCCCTTGGGAAGATGAGCGTCCCGATCATATAGAACGTCGAAAAAGCGACTTAGTTAAAACATTACTGGCAGATAATTTTGAAAAGCTAATTTAATTTAATCTTGCATTTAATTCGCGTGTGAGTGCTTGATGGTATTCCGTTTTGAATTTATTGCCTATTGTTTACAATTCTAATTAAAGATAAAATCCCTAAAATGTAATCCCAAATCCTAAATTCCTAGACTTCTAAAACGTTAACTTAATGCTACTCGCGCCCCCCTCGTTTGGAGAACGCGTCCTCGCGGTCCGCACGGCGTAGATCTGGGAGACGTTGGAATCTCACTCTCTTCTCGGTCGCCCGAGCCGTTGCCATGTGCTGCTTGCGGGTTCCTCTTCACGCACGTCGGAGACCCCCTACTCAGTTCAGAGGCCCCTTCATGCTGGTTTCCTCGAGGAAAATCGTGCCACCACAGGTGTTCTGTGGTGCACCCCGGCCGCTGTGGGTACCGGTTAGCGCCCGTGGCGTCCCCCGTAGTAGGCCAGAAGGATCAGTCCAGAGCAGCTGTTGACGCGCTGACGGCTGTTGTGTCGAAATGCTGATCACGCGTTTCGCGCCGACTGCATGGAGTGGCAGCGCGTAGCGGAGAAGCGAAAGATGAGCACGCCTCCAGAGCGCAGCACTGTGCAGGGCTCCCCTATCAGGTAGGCAGGCCGCTGAACACCGATGTTGCGCTGGCAGTGAAAACAGGCGCGCTGCCGCACACTCACACAGTGCAGTGTCCGCGACGGTTGTTCTGGGCCGCGATGCGCTAATTGCCGGTGAAACATGATGAATAGCGCTGATTGAGCATTGCCTACTCGGTAGGATAACTCCGGACGGCCACGACCCCCACAACAGTAAACAAATCTAGTTCCGAAACCAAAACAAAATAGCAACAAAGAGCGTTGGTGGTCGCACAGGACAGGACAAGGGAAAGGAAAAACAGGAATGGCCAGTTTAAGAGAAATTTACCTAATGATTTCAACAAAACAAATTTAGTACCTAATTTTACGAAGAAGCCAGGGTTCCGTGACAGAAATCACATTGCCATTCACAAGTTTCTCTCGAATCTCATCCAAGAATGACTTCCTTTCATACCGCAAACATAAACGAAGGATCATCAACAAACATCCTAAATGGTTTCGTCCTGGCAACATTTTGTGGTCTCTACAAACACAAGAACCATAGAACTGATGACAGTGCTGATTTTCCTCGATTAAAAACTGATGGGTGGTACGACAAAGAGCCGCACTCAGAGTACTGTCCATCAAAAACTTAGAGAAAACACAGCGAGCCATCACTTCTAAACGCACTTCTTTCCAATCAGAACGTAATTTTACAGAACGTCCTCGAAACCTCGCAAGACTTGGACTTTTGGCTCGCGCAATCCAATCAGCTTCTTCCCCATTAGTTACCTTAAACGACTGATAAGCATTTTCGACAGTCGGAAAATTTTGTCCATTAAGGCGTACACGCCAAGATGAAAAATTCGACATATAGGAAAAATCACCACGGAATTCAGTTATTAACACATCGTTGCTTTCTACATTCTCAAAATGATACAAACGAATGTAATTTAGTCCAGATCCATTAAAAACATCGTTAACAATTTCTATGACTCTTCTAAATTCTAACTGGTCCAACCCACATCCGATTCTTGGTATCGCCACTCGGTCGTCACCACACCTCAACAAATCTTCTTTCAAATCCAGCAAACACGCCCGTAGATCTTCGTACGTTGGCTTGTCGTAGTACCTTTCCTTAGTGATCAGGTTGTAAATCACTCGCCCACTAGAACGAACCCAGTAACAATTCCCGACTTTAGTTTCCATTTCAGCCAAATATTTTCGTACAGGGAAAGACTCTTCAATGGACCTAGCAAGGCCTGCACTCATTGACAAATCAGCCGAAATACAATGCGCAATAGGATAGGCGTACGGTGCATTCAAAACATTGCCGGGCAGATGTATAATCGCAGGTGAATCAGGTATCCTAACGACAGATGTTCGGGCCGGAGATACAGATGTTATCGTGTTCAACCGGAAAGTCTTAGCACGCCGGACGTAGGGCCGAATATTCCGTACATGGTACTCACGAACAACATGTTTCTTTTTCCCTGAAACAGTCCGCAACGTCTTCAATATGAAATAAAATCGATCAGATTTCTTCCCGATGATACGGAATGGTCGTGTATAGTGTTGTTTTTTCCTAGGCCACCCGAGCTCCTTATTCTCCTGAGCGACTCGGACTAGCTGACCAACATCGTATTGAACGTGTTTCCGTTTCTTGTCATAGTACTTTTTGTATTTTTCTTGTGATGAACGAATTCGGACTTGCAAATTTCGTAACTGAGCTGCGTGACAACGAAGCTTTTCTGGCAACGCCATCTCAGTTTCCAGGAGCAGTTGAAGCACTCCTGGTACAAGAGGTTTAAATCCATGAACAGCGAAAAATGGACTGCAGCCGATCGTGTCGTGGTAATTCACATTATAAATAAAAGTAGCAAACTCTAGATGATTATCCCAATCATCGCCAATTTCCAGTAGTAACTGAGCCAAAATATTTTTGAGAGACTGAATAGTGCGTTCCACTTGACCATTGCAATGCGGAATTCGGCGAAAAGCGTTATGAGAAATTTTCCAGCTGTCCAAAACTTTTTGAAAAGCAAAAGATGTAAAATACGAAGCAGAGTCAGTCGTGTATGAATCACACACACCATACAACATCGAAAAAGATTTTAGACAATTTACAGCATTTTCGGTATCAGCATTTTTGACAGGTCTAGTCCACATAAACTTAGTATAATAATCGACAATTACGCACACATGCATGTTCTTGTTCGACGTCAAGGGCAATGCACCGATGAAATCGCATGCTATCATAGCGAATGGCCGCTTGCTTATAGCAGGTTTTAGAAGACCTGGCCTTTCGTTATCCTTGCGATGCAATTGACAATATCGGCAACTCCTGTAGAAATTTCTACAATCTTCTGATAGAGAAGGCCACCAAAAGTATTCCGTAACATTTTTAACCAGATGTTTTGTCGCTCTGTGTCCCCTGTTGTCGTGAAATTCAACCAAAACATATTTAATACAATTTTCCGGAACAACTAATTTTGGACTGCCTCGGACTAGTTTGTACAACAGATCTTCTCGCACCACAAAATTCCTTTCCGTTCCATCTTGCTGATCTAATTTCTTGAGAATATCCCTGATAAAACGATCTTTTCGCTGTAGGTATTGCAGGTAAAGTAGATCCGTTGCCAAGATGTTGGTAGCCAGCGTTGCGTGACGTTTGTTCTCCTTGTCCAGTTTTTCTGCGTTTTCCAAGGCTTGTTCTGCACGGGCTGTTCCTGCTCGCGTGGTAACCGCAACTATCGGCAAATTCGAGACAGTGTCTGGAAAAACCTCGTCAACCATTTCCTCCACTGTCTTATCAGCCTCGTCCACCGGAAAACGAGATAAACAATCCGCATCAATATTGGATTTTCCAGGCCGGTAACGGATCGTAAATTTAAACTGTGATAAATATAGGATGTATTTGGCTAGTGTACCTTCCGGTTTTGGCGTCCGCATGAGCAATTGCAAAGATTGATGATCCGTGAGCACCTCTGTCTCGACATTCCTATTTTGCAAGTAACATCGGAATGTAACAAAAGAGCTGAACATTCCAAGTAATAAATGGGTAATTTCGTTTCTGACGGTTTCAACTTGCGACTCGCAAATGCCACTGGACAATATCCGTTAATTTTTCTGTCCATTTGATAAAATGCAACTCCCAAACCTTTGTAAGACGCATCCACTGTGACACGATTATTAGCAGTTGGGTCAAACAATTTCAGAGATAAAGGACACGACAGATCGGATTTTAACGTATCGAAAGCTTCCTGTTGCTCGTTGCCCCAGCCAAACTCTTGACTCTTTTTCATTAACTCCAAAAGTGGAAAAGCCTTTTGAGAATAATTTCGGATAAATTTTCTATTATACCCAAAAACGCCTAGTGCTGTCCGTAACTCGTCAGTGGTTTTCGGTGGTTCCATTCTCTTGATAGCTGCAATTCTTTTTTCTGTTATTGAGACGGTTTGTCCATCCACATTAAGGCCTAAGAACACAACTTTCTTCTGAAAAAATGTACTCTTCTTTATGTTCAATTTTATTTTATTTTCTCGTAATAATTCCAAATATTCTCGCAAATTTTCGAGGTGTTCTTCAAATGTTTCTGTACCGAGGTAAGTGTCGTCAAAATAATTTACGAGCATTTTCTTTTTCTTTAATTTCATAAGGAGATGATCCATAGCCAGAGCGTACAGAGCAGGCGCAACTGACAAACCCTGAGGTAGGGATTTCCAGCGAAATCTTGACCCCGATGGCGAATCAAACGCCGTAATATCTCTGCATGAAGGATGAATTGTTAATTGTGTGTATCCAGAACAATTATCCGTAACAGAATGCCAATATTTTCCGTGAAAACTGTCAATTAAATCTTGTTGCTCAGGAATAGGGTACTTCAAATCTTTCAAAATCTTGTTCAATTTTCGAAAATCTTGCACCATTCTATAATTTGGTGTTGACGGTGTATGCCCTTGCTTTGGAACAATCAAAATCGGAGTGCAATAAACAGACGTACAATATTCCACAAGGTCAGAGTCCAAAAGTTTTTCTATGTATTTTTCCGGTCTTGTTCAACTGCACGTGGATTTTTCCGAGCGAAAGACATCTTCGCGTTGGCTTACCTCAGAATAATACCGACTCACCGTAAGTTCATCGCAGCGTTAGACCAACTGAACGTTAGACCATCTGAGCGTTAGACCAACTGAGCGTAAGCGTAACACAGCGAAAGTCCAACTCAGCGTTAGGCAAATTGATCGTAAGACGAAGTGAGCGTTAGACCTAATGAGCGTGAGCCGAACTGAGCGTTACCGGAAGACCGCGGAAGTCCAACTCAGCGCTGCGTAACTAAGCGTTAGAACAACAAAGTGTTCGAACATTTAAGTGTTGGCCGAACCGAGCGTTAACAGAACTCAGCCTTAAACTAGTTGATTTGAAGACCAACTGAGCGCTCGTCAAACAGAGCGTTGGCAGCTTTGAGCTGAGGTTTGACTTGTGGTAAGAAAAAGTACAACTAAGGCGAAATGAGCGTGAAAATTATCAAAAATAGTACATGTTGGCGTTCATCTAGCACAGCGTTGGTAATTCCGAGTGTTATTTAAATTTATAGTTCATACAGAAGACCCTTAATCCACCTAAGCGTTGGTGTTTCTTGGCGTTGGCTGATGTGGACGTAAGTTCCTGTGGGCAATGCCCATCCTGCAATTAGTATAAGCGAGCGATGACTACCTGCCCGGGCGGACAACACAGCGTTAGTCAAACGGAACGTTAATCAAAAAGGCCATTAGGCATTACCTATTTCGCACAAGTAACAGTTTTCCCAACTGGACAATCAGGCACATTTGCCGTAAAAAAGCGAAAATCTCTGCCTAATGAGCGTAGGAAACACTGAGCGTCAGTCCCGCCTCCAGTTAACATACATGGATGTTACCTTTTCAGAGCATGTCGCAGACAACGCGTCAGTAAATCTGAGCGTAGGACTAATCGGCAGTTTGTAATTGTGACCGTTCGCGCAACTAAGCATTAGTGTATCTGGACGTGAACTGATCTTTATTCCGCCCCCACGTGCGTCGAGAAAAATGTTAACCGAAATGGACGTGAGTCCAACTGAGCGTAAATCCAACTGGACGTGAGTCCAACTGAGCGTAAATCCAAGTGGACGTGAGTCCAACTGAGCGTAAATCCAACTGGACGTGAGTCCAACTGAGCATAAATCCAACTGGACGTGAGTCCAACTGAGCGTAAATCCAACTGGACGTGAGTCCAACTGAGCGAAAATCCAACTGAGCGTGAATCAAACTGAGCGTAGATCCAACTGAGCGTGAATCAAACTGAGCGTTAGTAAATCTTCCTCTTGGCTGAACTGAGCACTCTACCAGGTGACTGTTTAACCCCGGGCGCTTTTTGTACTATGCAACCCGCCCGCACCGCTCCATCCGGGACTGCATACCCATCAGGCGCCGGGGACCGGCTCCAAGCGCGGACGCTCCGTAAGGGCCCTCTCACGGTTCGCGCGGTCTACGGCGGGCGTTACAGGAGAGAGGTTCGCGGTTTGCGCTTGGCGGAGCGCAGCGCCCGCGCTTGGAGCCGGTCCCCGGCGCCTGACGGGTATGCAGTCCCGTACAGAGCGATGCGGGCGGGTCGCATGGTACACAAAGTGTCCGGGGCGCGGTCCGGGGTTAATCAGCCTCCTGGTACAATCTGAGCGTTTGGCCAACACAGTTATGGTAACGACCCTCGTTAGCCCCTGGGAGACAGCCCATCCCGCAACGACCCGACGCGCAGTGGGTTGCCTACCAGCCCGGGGCCCCCTAGTGGTTTCTGGTAATGCTATACTTACCAATGGCAGAGAGTGGTGACTAGGGCTCTTATTTGTACCCGGGTATCGGGGTAGGAACCGGGTCGGCGGGTTTTCCCGGGTACCCGGGTAAACCCGGCGGACCCGCGCCTGTAGGTAGGCAAATTTACCTGCCTGTATGCCATTTTGCCTATACTTGCAGGCGCGGTTCCAACGGGGTACCCGCGGGTCGGGTTTTTAAGAGCCCTAGTGGCGACGCGGCGGTGGGCGCGCACCGGCGCGTACCCATCGAGGGGTCCCCAAGTACGGTCTGCCGGTGATACACGTGCTGTGGGCTTCCTGGTTTTCCTAGGTTTTCCTTTCGGTTTTCCAAGTCTTCCCAACTTTTTCCTGGTTTTCCCAATAACTGATTTTCTAGAATCTTCTGAAGGCTTCCTAACGTTTTCTATGGTTTTCCCTCATTTTCATTGGTCTTCCCTAACATTTTCCAGGCTTCCTTAAAATTTCTCGGTTTCCCCTCAAGTTTTCCGGTCTTCCCTAATATTTATCGGTTTTCCCTTACCATTTGTTGCCCACGATTTTAATTGTTTTCTTCGGTTTTCTGTGGTCTTCCTGGTGGTCTTCCCTGTCTTCCCAGTTTTCCGGGCGGCCGGTGTACGCGCTCAAACCTAGTGGCGGACCCCTCGGTACCCACGTGTCCCATGGACGCCTTTGAAGGCGGCGGTCATGCGCGTCAAGGCAGGGGCGGACTGGCCCGGGTGGGTAAACCGGAAAGCCCGGTGAGACCCTTGGGCACCAGCCCTGGGCCCGAGCCTGGGCCCTACTTTTTCTGCTTAGACATCAGAGCTCTGCAAAAATGGCCTCCGAGGCCGACCCGGTGTCAACTCGTCAGGCGGTTTTGAGCGATTTATTAAAAACTCAAATTGAAAATAGCCATTTTCATACTTTTCTGAGTTATTAGAACCTCAGGGGAGTGGGAGGGACGCGCCCCGTCGCCCCTCTGGATCCGCGCCTGCGTACCACGGCAGAACCCACGGACTCGCGAGTTACCCTCGCGAAACCGCGAACCTCCCTCCTGTAACGCCCACCGCCCACCGTAAACCGCGCGAACCGTGAGAGGGCCCTTACGGAGCGTCCGCGCTTGGAGCCGGTCCCCGGCGCCTGATGGGTATGCAGTCCCGGATGGAGCGGTGCGGGCGGGTTGCACAGTACAAAAAGAGCCCGGGGTTAAGTAGCCACCTGGTAGAGTGCTCAGTTCAGCCAAGAGGGAGATTTTCTAACGATCAGTTTGATTCACGCTCAGTTGGATTACGCTCAGCTGGATTTACGCTCTGTTGGATTTTGGCCTCATTTGGATTTTCGCTCAGTTGGAATCACGCCCAGTTGGATTTACGCACAGTTGGACTCACGTCCAGTTGGATTTACGCTCAGTTGGTCTTACGTTCAGTTCGTTTAACACTTTCCTCGTCGCACGTGGGGCGGAATAACGATTAGTTGCGTGCACGTCGAGATACACTAATGCTTAAATGCGCGAACGGTCACAATTACAAACTGTCAATTACTCTTACGCTCAGATTTACTGACGTGTATGTGGT
The DNA here is from genome assembly GCA_029379305.1 of Frankliniella fusca. NCBI lineage: Eukaryota > Metazoa > Arthropoda > Insecta > Thysanoptera > Thripidae > Frankliniella > Frankliniella fusca. Next base: position 814,691 of record JAHWGI010001324.1, on the reverse strand, counting down.
GCCACGCTCAAGGGACGAAACGATGACAATAGTCAATTATCTTTTGGTCTTATGCGCAGTCGGGCACATTAAAAATTCTGGAACGCTCAATATATTATGTAAGGGGAGATGTACTAATGTTCACTAGCTGTAACCCTGGAAGGAACAAATGCTGAGTTGACCAAACGCTTAGGACGGCTAATTATCTTTGTGTACAACGCGAAGTTTTCTTTAGTAGAGTTACACTAACGCTCTGTTTTACTAAAGTTGAGTTTTCGACACTTGTAGTTGGGGACGTCCTAGCAGAAACTCACCCGTAGGTTGCCAGACACTTTCATTGGCTCACGACCAATAAGATAAACGGCAAGTAAAGTGTTTGTGGATCTAGTCACGTTAATATGGCAGAAATAACAGTTAAACCAACGTCCAGTTACGGGAACGCTGAATCTGACTAACGCCATACGACTTAACATTCATGTGGCCTAACTCTCACTTGGTCAGTCGCTCTAAGTAACCAAAGCTTTAGAAGGGCAACGCTTAGTCGATCGAACGCTGAAATTAACGAACGTTACTTGTGGAACATTAGCAGCTGGCTCAACATTTAGTTGTACTTACGCTAAGTTATCCTCACGCTGAGTTAGTCTTACGCTGAGTTCGGCTAACGCTCAGCTGGCAAAACGCTCAGTTGGTCTAACGCTCAGTTAGCCTAAAGCTCAATTGAACTTACGCTCAGTTGGGCTCACGCTCAGATGGGATCACGCTCAGTTCGCCTAACGCTCACTTTTTTTAACGCGCAGTTGTCCAAACAGACAGAAAAACTCACGCCTAAGTGGATATGACCCTATTTTTCGGCAAAGTCCTTTTCGTCGACACTCATCCGGTAATTCCGTTGGCGAACGATTTTATTTGGCTCATAATGAATTCGGATCGGTGGATATTTACACCGACGTAATTCAGACACATCTGAGATAAATACGTCGCGGAATGACTCCAATAGGGCTTCCGCTTTTTCTCTTTCTGCAGGGCTTAACTCTTCATTAATTTGAAATTTAGGTAGAGATGAACCATTGTTTGAAATTTTGATACCATTTATACATGAGCGTATACCTGTAAACGTACATTCATTTTCTTCATCCACTGCCAATTTCCAATTTGGATCCAACCGAACTATTCCTTCTCCAAAGTTCGTCACTTGTATGCATTGGTCACCAGATGGCGACAAAATAAAATCAGAGACGCGAATCCCGCGCCGCACTAAGGACGGATTACCAACAAAAACAGTATCAGTCAAAATTTTATGGGGACCAACTCGGACTTTCACTGTTGAAATTGTTCCAGGAGGGACGATTACGGCAGATTTAGCATAAATAAATTGTGGACCAGTGTAAATCTCGTCCACTGAAATTTGGTTAAAATTGTCAAAGTCATCAAATTTCTTCACGAAGACTCCGAACGGAATAGTACGAGTAATACCAAATTTTTGACGAAATGTCATGGTTCCAGAGTCATAATCAATTAACGTCCTTCCTCTTCTTAGAAATTGGTTTCCTAAAATAATAAGATTTGCCGTGCTATCGTGCATTTTGTAGACAAAAAAGTTTTCCTGGAATTCCAGGTCTTTGATCCAAAAAGTCCCTTTCCAATACCCAAACGTCTTGATTGCGGTACCATTAGCAGCAGACAACTTTGCACCTGTTTTCTTGATTTCAGCTGTTGGATACAAATCCCTCAAAATTTTATCTCCGATCAAATTACAACAGGCACCAGTGTCAACCAAGGCACCATCAATATAGGCATTGTTAAAACGAATTTGTATATGAGCTATCAGAGATGTCTCGTCAATATCACCCGTATGCCATGGAGAACCTACTGTGTGAAGATACTTTTCTAAAGATGGATGACTCTTGAAAATTTTTCCTGGAAGTCGTCGACGGCGCGTTTTAGTGGAATGATAACGCTGTAATTTTTTCTCTTTCTTCCCATTTGTCTCTTCTCTCTCACTGAGGTCATTCCCCAACACTTCAAACCGGTTTTTTGTCTCAAATTTGGCAGAACTTTTAACTGCATTTTTGAATTTCGCGGGCTCCCTTTGTTTACGTTGGTCTTGATGAGTCGGCTGTCTCGTGGTAGGTTGGACACGGTGTTGGCGTGATTTTATCGCGCCAACGCGATTTCTTGGAGTGTAGTCGCTCATTGCTCAGTGGGCCGTCGTATCGGTTGTTTTGGCACTTCGGCCAGCTGTGAGCTGGTCGGGAGTTTTCCTACCCTCCGGTGAAAGGTCGGTCAGCGCGTGCTAGCCTGCCCTCTGTCCGGCAGTGGTACCAACGCGTCTCGTCCGGCCTCGGGGAGATTACCCGGAGTCGGGCGGGGCGCAGCGGAAAAGGACGGTCCAACGCGGGGATGAGGGACAGGGGGAGGTTGGCAGCCGTGCTCGGAGAGAGGCGTCATGCGACGCGGAGCACGGGTGGCTTGGGAGTTGGTGAGGAGAGTCAGCGGGAGAGAGTCAAGGAGGGGAGTCGAAGAGAGTTGGTGACGGACAGTCGGTGACGAGAGTCGAGGAGAGAGAGACGAGCTGGAGAGAAGTGGTTGTGAGAGTGAGAGAGACTAGTGAGTACGGAGAGGACAGTAAGAGAGTGAAGTGATTATTCCGCGAGTAACATAGTATATTAGCACTTGTAAGACTTTGTAAATTAAGCTGGTTTAGTTCAGCTAACGTAAGTAGACAGGACCCAAACGCCAGTCGGAAAAACAGATGTCATACGTCGTTAGTAGATTGTTAGTAGACATAAGTAGACATAAAATTCAGGGCCGCAATTGTATCTGTACACAAGCTACTGGGTCCTGCCAGCGACCCTAGAAGTTGACAGGACCCACCCCATATCCCTCTGGCAAGCGGAACACAAGTCGCATGTAACCTCGTAGTTTTCCGTTAGTAGATGTTAGTAGACGTAACAAAAAAATTGACAGAAAACATAATTCAGCACATAAAATAATTATAGAGCTCCCGGGTCCCGCTAACATCCCAATTTTCAACAGATAAGTGCCATTGGACCAAAAACACATTTTCCTCACTTGACTTCGTTAGTAGATGATAGTAGACACGTTCGTTATGATTGTGACCCTTTCTGACCCGCTGTCGGGAAACAGAGGGCAAGTGGGTCCTGCCAACTTCTGACATTTTACCAGACTTGTGCCATTTCACCCAAAACACATTTTCTTCACTTGACTTCGTTAGTAGATGATAGTAGACAAGTTCGTTTTGTGTGTGACTTTCTCTGAGCCTCTGTCGGGAAGCAGAGGGCAAGTGGGTCCTGCCAACTTCTTACTTTTTACCAGAGAAGTGCTATTTCACCAAAAACACATTTTCTTCGCTTGACTTCGTTAGTAGATGATAGTAGTTACGTTCATTTTGTTTGTGACTCTACCGTAGCCACTGAGAGTGATGGGAGGGCACCTGGGATAAGCCACTGTCTTACATTTTGCCAGATGAGCGCCCTCCGCCTATCGATGAGTGCATGCTTGTTTATTCTTGTCCTTTGGTTTCCGCCACCGGGTCAGGGAGGGTCACAATCAAAATGAACGTGTCTACTATCATCTACTAACGAAGTCAAGTAAAGAAAATGTGGTTTTGGTGAAATGGCACACATCTAGTTAAAAGTAAGAATTTGGCAGGACCCACCGCTCCTTTGGTTTCTGACAGCGGGTCAGGGAAGATGCCCCCTCGATCAACTCATCCTGAGGTGACTGTACGAAACTTTGTGTACCAGGAATTTAATTCCTGCTTCCCCCTGCGCTTGTGCTCCACGGGTAGGCCGCCAACTTCACACGAGTGCTTGGCGGATTGGCCTATCCAGTTTGTCGCAGGCGTTCCCCCTCGCTAACGGCCATTGTGTGGGCGCCAGGAGGGTCACAATCGTAACGAACGTGTCTACTATCATCTACTAACGGAGTTCAGTGAAGAAAATGTGTTCTCTGTAAAATGGCACTCGTCTGGTAAAAAGTAAGAAGTTGTCAGGACTCACTTGCCTTCTGTTTCCCGACAGAGGCTCAGAGAAAGTCACACACAAAACGAACTTGTCTACTATCATCTACTAACGAAGTCAAGTGAAGAAAATGTGTTTTAGGTGAAATGGCACAAGTCTGGTAAAATGTCAGAAGTTGGCAGGACCCACTTGCCCTCTGTTTCCCGACAGCGGGTCAGAGAGGGTCACAATCATAACGAACGTGTCTACTATCATCTACTAACGAAGTCAAGTGAGGAAAATGTGTTTTTGGTCCAATGGCACTTATCTGTTGAAAATTGGGATGTTAGCGGGACCCGGGAGCTCTATAATTATTTTATGTGCTGAATTATGTTTTCTGTCAATTTTTTTTTGTTACGTCTACTAATATCTACGAACAGAAAACTACGAGTTTACATGCGACTTGTGTTCCACTTGCCAGAGGGATATGGGGTGGGTCCTATCAACTTCTAGGGTCGCTGGCAGGACCCAGTAACTTGTGTACAGATACGATTGCGGCCCTGAATTTTATGTCTACTTATGTCTACTAACAATCTACTAACGACGTATGACATCCGTTTTTTCGATTGCCGTTTGGGTCCTGTCTACTTACGTAAGCTGTTTAGTTCTATATGTAATCGTGCTTTTGGTTTGAATAATTATCGTATATTCTAACCCCTCGCCTAGTTGGAGAAAAACCCTAACCAACCTTTAAAGTTGCATCACATATTTTCGGACACCAAAGCAAACACAAACAACACACAATTCGAGTTGTTGGCGGGTGCGCCCCACCCACACGTTCAAAAATCTTAACCCCGCCGACAGTTGGCGCTGCGGACAGGGTAATTTCTTGGGGCGGTTTGTGTGTTGTGTTGTCCTGTGCGTTTGCTTGAAATACTTTTAGAGTTTTGTTCAGCCAGCTTATTTTATGTACGGATTACAAGTGCTAGTCTTAGTGTCGCGAGTGTAAGCGTACGTGCAATAATGTGTTGCAACTTGGTGTACAAGTATCGCGGAGACTCTTTTGAGGAGCTGTGGGTGCTGTTGCACATGTATCGGCCGGTCAGCCGTAGTGAAGCTCTCCGTGAGATCGCAAGTCTGCGGTCAGCGCCGCGCTGGCGCGCCGAGAAGCAGCCGACGGAGTTCCTGCTGGACTTTGTGGAGCGGGTGCACGCGCCCTCGACGCCCGGCGCGCTGTTCGAACTGCTGCGAGTGAGAGTGCCGCGGCAGTACGCGCTGGAGATAAGCCCTGAGCTGCTCATGGCCGATGCGCTGCCGGTCTCTGTGCAGCCCGCTGGCGGCTCGCCGCCATCCTCACGGCCGCCTTCGTCATCGAGCTCGCGGCCGAGCCCGACCCCGACGCCGTCCATGAGGCCGTCTGTGTTTCCGCCGCCAGGATCGGGCGCCGCGACGCTTCTGTTGGGCGGCGCGCCCGACGCCCTGCCTGCCCCGGAGGAGCGCCTGCCTGCGGGCGGGCACGTGCAGTGTGAGGACGACCATCTCGTCGATGACACCGCGGCGCTGCCCGTCCTGAGCACGGGGACGTGTCCGCCCGTCCTGTCCGAGAGGCGGCTCGTGCAGGCCGCCGACCCACGAGACGCTGCCGCCGAGGGGCCGGCCGGTCCCCACGCGCCGCTGCCGGCTGCACCGGCACACATCACGGCGTCAGCCGCCCTGGAGCGCGGCGACGCCCCTGCCGCCCCCGAGGTGGCCGCACGCAGAGTCGCCGTCACGTTGCGGCCCAACTTCATCGAGGCCCTGGACTTCGCGGGGGCCCAACCGGGCCCTAGAGTGCCTTTCACCCAGCTGCGCCCCGAGCCCCGGTGCCCGGACCAATCCGCGCCGCCGCCGACGAGGCCGATGTCCAGGCCTGATTCTTCTCCATCCGCGGCGCTGTCGGCGGTGCCGCCAGCGTGCCGCGGCGGGGCGCCGTCCAGGTCCACGCGCTTGGAGATGTCCGAAGTCAGCAGCGGGGCCGAGGCCGAGGTTCGATTCCCAGCGGCGCTCGTCGCCGCCCCGGAGAGGAGGGAGAGGTCGTCTCCCGTGACGACGCTTGAGCTGCGCGCCGCCGCCGCCGTCCGAGCAGACGCGGCTACGACCCGATGCATCGGCGACGAGGGGCGGGCTGGCCCTTTCACCCGGGGCCCGCAAACGTTGTGGGAGCCCTCCTGTGCCATCCCGGCCCGGGGCCCAGCCCGCGCAGCAGTCCAGCGTGCTCTGCGAGGGGACGGGATTAAGTCCCTGTTTGCGCTCAGTGACGACAGTGATTATGAATGGGAGACAATTTCAGAGAAAAGTGCTCGCGGTAACTGTGGCAGCCCTTTTGCCTATTGATTGATCATGGTTCATTGATTGATTTTCTGGAAATGGTTTGATTATTTAAGTAACGGATGTTGGTTTTCGATTGTTAGTCATTTAGGATAGCTTTGGTTTGGGGTTAATGTTGTCGACCACACACGGGTTGGTGTTTACGTTCAACCACGCGATAAGGTTAACGTTTTCAGCTTATGTACTTAGTGTTTTGAATTTCAGTTTGTAAGTTAATAATTTTCATCTAGTTTCATTGTGGTCTGGTTGTATGTTTAAGACTAGATACTTGTAATTGTTCGTTGTAGACATAGGCGCCGCGTGAATGTCGACGCCGACGCTGATCCGGCCAGCGACTAGATCTTCACGGGGGTGCGCAGAGTGCCACCCAGGGTAACGGATACCTACTGTAATTGTTGTATTGTAATTGTTGGATGTAGACTTAGCAGCTTCAGGACCTACCGCTTTCTGTTTGTCACGGCGCAGAGAGCACGGGCTGGGTGACGGATTCACAGGGAATCCCAGGGACCTACTGTGTTCGGTGATCAGTAGCAGTCAGGGGTGACGAATTCACAGGGAATTCCAGGGACCTCCACTACTGTCAGTCGCGGGCGGGGCGGGGAGCTGCCGTAAGTTACGTGCACCTGCGAAGGGCTTCTCATTGTAATAGATTTAGATTTCGGGAATTTCTTTGGGGTATATTATTTGGTTCGTTTTAAATTCTATAGTGTATTTTCTTTGAAATGTGTGTATTTTGTGCTATTGTAAAATTGTGTAATGTGTTTCAAGTGCAATGTGTCCGGCGTAGGAAATTGAGATTATTCTGTGCTTATCGTTTAGTGTAAGATGTCATGTGAAGAAAAGTATTCATGGATTTTGGTATTTTTGTCAAAGGTAAAATTGTGTTGTGAAATTGTGTTATTCTAAGAACTCGAATGCCGAAATAGGTTTTGTTGCGTTTATATTTGGACAGATTTATCTTGCCATTTATTTTCCGGGTGGAACCCCGGAGGGGTGGAGAATGTTGGCGTGATTTTATCGCGCCAACGCGATTTCTTGGAGTGTAGTCGCTCATTGCTCAGTGGGCCGTCGTATCGGTTGTTTTGGCACTTCGGCCAGCTGTGAGCTGGTCGGGAGTTTTCCTACCCTCCGGTGAAAGGTCGGTCAGCGCGTGCTAGCCTGCCCTCTGTCCGGCAGTGGTACCAACGCGTCTCGTCCGGCCTCGGGGAGATTACCCGGAGTCGGGCGGGGCGCAGCGGAAAAGGACGGTCCAACGCGGGGATGAGGGACAGGGGGAGGTTGGCAGCCGTGCTCGGAGAGAGGCGTCATGCGACGCGGAGCACGGGTGGCTTGGGAGTTGGTGAGGAGAGTCAGCGGGAGAGAGTCAAGGAGGGGAGTCGAAGAGAGTTGGTGACGGACAGTCGGTGACGAGAGTCGAGGAGAGAGAGACGAGCTGGAGAGAAGTGGTTGTGAGAGTGAGAGAGACTAGTGAGTACGGAGAGGACAGTAAGAGAGTGAAGTGATTATTCCGCGAGTAACATAGTATATTAGCACTTGTAAGACTTTGTAAATTAAGCTGGTTTAGTTCTATATGTAATCGTGCTTTTGGTTTGAATAATTATCGTATATTCTAACCCCTCGCCTAGTTGGAGAAAAACCCTAACCAACCTTTAAAGTTGCATCACATATTTTCGGACACCAAAGCAAACACAAACAACACACAATTCGAGTTGTTGGCGGGTGCGCCCCACCCACACGTTCAAAAATCTTAACCCCGCCGACAACGGTCTCTCCCTTCAGCGACAACTCGCTGACGCGAGTCCGACTGGACATCGCGCGCGACAGAGAACCCGACCGCACTCGGTGACGTACACGAAACAAGCACGGGTTTGGCGCGCACGGCCGCCGCATACGAACCCTGCTTCGGTTGCACTACTCTTGTCACTTCGAGAAAATCATAAAAGCCACGATCTACACTACCAGTAAACAACAAATTAATTGGCTTTCCAGGGCGTGACTCACCTACATGTGTTACATCATCTCCTCTAAAAATAATAACAGGACAATTGTACAGATCTGAAAATGCCACTACATCAGCAAAATCACCATAACGATTTTTGGACATTGCAAACTTTTTGTATGCTCTTTTACTAGCAAAAATCTCACCACTGCTGTCAACAGCAAAATTTTGAAAACGATCCCAATTTTTGAGCACATAGTTTACTAATTTTATCTTAATTTCTGCAAAATCACCTTGCCTGCCAAAAAGTCCATAACTTAAACACCGAAATAAACAGTTGCCGTCATGAACCATCGTTACTGTCTCATAACGAGGGGCTGACGATACTGTAGCTGACTCGACACATATGCATTTTGCTTCTTTCCTTTTCTCCGTCCACGACGCTTCACTGCAGCTCTCGTAGTGATCGTCCGACTCTTCACTGAAATCGGAACTGAAATCATTTTCGGTTCTTCGTTCTCTTCGAAATTCAGAATCCTCGGAAGAACACGAACTCGACGACACACTACGTCTACGTCGCCTCTTCGACTCCATTGTCGCTCTTTTCCAGTTTTGGTATTCCTTCCATCTTCTAAGAAAAATCTCACACGCCTCGTTATAGTATTCTTCAGGCCTCAAGCCCCAATGGTCCAAGTGCAACGCGTTGATGCCATCTTTCCACACGCGTAACAGGCACATGTCTAGGTATACCGTTTTCTCTGCAACTGAACATCCTAACACAGACATACGATCGTTGAGTCTCTTTAAAAATTCCATACCATCACTATCAGCATTTAACTCAGGTAAGTCTACACATGGCTTGTGCAACAGTGCACCCTCAACGTTACAGTAGTATCTCATGGTGATAAACTAACTTAAATTTACACGTCAATCGGCTCTGCTACTGCACCCTACACCAGGCGAACGCACTAATACCGCTGACACAGCAGACTCCACCGCTCGAGCGCTCGGCCACTCACTGTTGTGTGGACGCTCTCCTACACAGCGAGGAATTTATTCTAGAAATACAAATACCTTTTTTTTTAAAAAAAAAGAAAAACCATTGAATTTTAACACTAAGCTATTACAATTAATATAATCCACACAAACACACTCACGCATACATACATACACAATCATACAGGTTGCCTTTCGTTACTTATGTATAAGTTATCTGGTATTGGACTTTCGCACTTTCCAATCACGCAGTTACCTCGACAAAAGAACACTCCAGGTCAATTCTTTTCGGCACCCGACTTCATATGCCACGAACATACAGGCGCGGTTTTAAGGGGGGGGGGGCGAAGGGGCGATCGCCCCCCCCGTCAGCCCCAAAATCCGCCTGTAAGTAGGCAATTTGAGGTACAAAACCCCTGTATATAGGCAATTCGCCCCCCCCCGTCAGCCGATCCGCCCCTCCCGTCAGCTCGACTTAAAACCGCGCCTGCGAACATAACATATGGGAGGAACTAAACGACGGACTTTCGATGAAAATCAATAGATTCCTTTACCTATCCTGGCCAAACCTGATACACAGGGGAACTATAGGATAGGGAGACGGTACAGACAGGAGCACTGCTAAACTTAGGTTTTTAAGCCAAAGTTAAGCCACGCACCACCACCAAATCGGTATTATTGATACGGGGGTTTTATAAATACCGGTTGCCTGGTACTTCCCTTTTACGCCGTTCCATGATACCGGTAAGGGTGTAGCTCGATGAGGGGTTGATAGGATAAGTAAAGCACAGGGATTCAACTTAACTTGTGGACCACCAAGCACTCACTTGTCTGACGGTGTTGACTAGTCGGGGGCCGGGACACGTCTGCCCTCGTGTCGCGCACGCACGTCAGCGCAGGGCGCTGCCGTGCTGACGCATACAGTCGTCGCTTGTTCGTCTTTCGCGGGAGTATTTAAACCACTGACATTGTGGAAAATTCTTAATCATCCCGCGCGAAAGGATCTGTAGTTGGGACTCGTCTTTTCAACCAAAGTTTAACTTCATTCATAGCTGCAGTTATAATGTATTACATGTGAAGTTCAGAGGCGCTTTAATTGCAGACTGAAGTATATTTCTAAAAGTAGTCCGGTGTCTAATAAGTATTCAGTTTAAGTGTAGTTCACCAACTACAGTTCAAGTCGAGTTTTTCTGAGTTTTCTATAATTAAACTGTAGTCTCACTGCAGAAAAGTGTATTAAAACTGTACCTAAACTGTAGTTTTTCTACATCAATTTCGCAGGTTCACAGTTGAAACTATAGTTTTGCACAGTTTGGCAGAGTTCACCTCGGAGTTCACTACTACAGTCCGAACTACAGTTGTAAAGTACAATTTAAGTGTAGTTTCTAAGGGTAGAAAAAATTCAAAATTCTAATTTACTTTTTTCGCCCATCCCTCTTCCTCTTTACCTATCTATTTACCTTGGTAATGAACATTGTATTCGACGGAAGTTATCTTACGGAACGTTGACTTTACCTTGGATGCTGACTGGAGTTGAACCTCGGACCTCGTAGTTGGGAGCCCGTGACGTTGACCACTGAGCCACTGCGACACCATAGCTCTAGGTCTGCAGTAACCTAGTGTGATGCCCAAGGTTCCAACCTGGCGGCTGACGAGTCCCACTACAGTTTGAATACAGTTGAACTACAGTTTCAATTCAGTTTCACTGTAGATCCCCTGTTTTCTAACTGTTTGCTCTTCCCCACGTCGATAGCCATTCAACTCTCCAGTGCTATGTGAAAGTACTCATTTTTTGTTGTCCTTTTCGAAAACGCTCAACAGTACGGTTGTTCTCAGAATGTAATCAAGGCGTTTTTATTGTGTTTTGGGATTTTTAGCTTATTTGATAGAGATTTTGATTTCACGGTGAACGAGTGTTTCACGAAGCGCAAAGGCGCTGAGTACTTTTAACAAAATTTCGTTACGCGATTCCTGACGACATACATAATCAATCTCTGATATCCCGGAGTATTTTCTTCGTCACTGGAATGCCCAGGAAGTGTTTCAGAAATTGCAGTTTCTTTCAAGCGTGACACCAGTTATAAGTGAAGATGTAACCCTTCATCTCATAAAAGAAACAGTTAGTGAATTTCATATTTTTGGCTAATTTATTTTTAGTGTTCACGTAGTGTGTACTGTACTACAAGACCATACCGGACTTGTGGTTCCTGATAGACAATTGGACACACTTTAATTACAGTAACAGTGTAAGAGCAACTCAGTTAAACAGTATACATTTAACTAAAGTCTTCGACTGCTGTAAATCTTCATCTAAACTAAATCTCCAACTAGAGTTCAAACAGTCCACAAAAAGTACGCTTTCAATACACAGTCCAACTACAGTTTCAGCAACAGTCTAGGACGCAGTTCAGAGTACACTATGGCTTGCACTTTAAAATCGCTTTTATGTACTCTTTCAATGCATTTCGGAGTGCAGTTTTAAAATGCAGTTCAGCCTGTACAGTTTTAACTATAGTTTAAGTACAGATCCTTTCGCGCGGGATAGTACAGCAAAAGGTATACCAAGTGTCGAAATGTTGCACACTACGTGGTGTGCAAAGTTTAGACGTTTGACAAGTGTGCAAAGTTTGCACACTTCGTGATGTTTAGTTTTGCTCGACACCAGGAAGTGTGCAAAGTTTGCACATTTGAAAAGCACGCCAATTGGTGTGCAATATTTTACATTTGTTTTACCAGTGTAAGAGTAAATTTATTTAAGAAAAGCAGTCCGTTAGGGTCGACCTCTCCGATTTGGACGAAAATTGGTGGAAAGCTTCCTCACATGAATAGCAAAAAAGGACACGAAGGATTTGTGCGAAAACAATTTTTTCTTGGAACTGTGGGCAAATTAGTGTTTTTTGCAGTGTATTTGGTCTATTTGTCCTGTGGCTAGAGTTTTCGTCTGACTTGGACGCCATTGACAATTCTGACGTAAAATTATCTAAGGAACACGGTGGTGCCCTCGGAATCGCTCTACGACCCTTAGTTTTGATGACACTGCCAAAAATATGTCCAAAAGTACCCCAAAAAAGAAAATTCTTGGGGAAACAGTGAAAAAAACTTTTTCGGGACTATACCATCAATGTTTCTGGCAGAAAATCATCCGCTGAACTTCATGAGCTTGGTCCCATATTTTTAGCTCAAACCGTTTAGAAGCTATGAGGCATATTGCATTTCCGGTGACCATTTCCACCTCCCGGATCATCCCGGGGGTGTCATCGGGGACCTCAAGAGGTACCCGACATTGGTACCCGATGACAGTCCCAGGATGATCCTCGATTTCCGAGACGATATCGGCCCCCAATCCTCCCCGGTCCTAGGGGAGGTGCGTGGCACCGTGCCTTGGCGAAGGGAGGCAGAGTTGCTGCCACCCACACGTACGTGTTGGGTGGGTTCCCTACCCACATAGACGAGCCGGCTGGCCGGCGGGCGCAGGCTATGCCGCTGCCTATGGAGTGGCAGGAGGCAAAGCGGTCACATGCACGTACGTGTTAGGGGAGCCGGGGAGAAATGAAAAAGGGAGCCCCCGAAACCCGTTCGCGACCTTGCGCGGAGGACGTCGTCGGTCGTTGGGGACACCTTGAGGTCACCGATGACATCCCCCGGCGATGGAAATAGTCGCCCGAAATGGAATCAGCTACTAAACAAACCCTGTACGTGATATTGCGTGGATGACGTCATGGAGGACCTCCAGGGGTCAGCGATGACACCCCCAGGATGATGTTGGGTGTCCACGACGACATCGAATATGGGTTCCTTGACAAGAGTAACCTCCCTAACTCATCCTAAGGGCAAAAGATGGCATAGTTTGCTAAAAATCGTGATTTTTTTTGTAGAAACTACACGAAATTGTAAATGTTCTTTAACTCATAGCTTCTAAACGGTTTGAGCTAAAAATATGGGACCAAGCTCATGAAGTTCAGCAGATGATTTTCTGCAAGAAACATCGATGATATGGTCCCGAAAAAGTTTTTTTCACTGTTTCCCCAAGAATTTTCTTTTTTGGGGTACTTTTGGACATATTTTTGGCAGTGTCATCAAAACTAAGGGTCGTAGAGCGATTCCGAGGGCACCACCGTGTTCCTTAAACAATTTTACGTCAGAATCGTCAATGGCGTCCAAGTCAGACGAAAACTCTAGCCACAGGACAAATAGACCAAATACACTGCAAAAAACACTAATTTGCCCACAGTTCCAAGAAAAAATTGTTTTCGCACAAATCCTTCGTGTCCTTTTTTGCTATTCATGTGAGGAAGCTTTCCACCAATTTTCGTCCAAATCGGAGAGGTCTACCCTAACGGACTGCTTTTCTTATATAAATTTACTCTTAGGCAACCAGGCGTACGCCCGTGAGTGTGGGCTGCCGTTGAGCAGGCGCTAAGATTGATTCGGCCGTCTAAGTCTGTGTCTCTTTTAAGGCCCCTGGCCCCTGTGTTAGCCAGTACCACCTCCTCCCCTCCCCTCCCCTGGTCAGTTCTAACCACATTGGCTACTATGGTTACCTCCCTAACGCTGTAGCTCCTAAACGAGACCCATAATACCGACCTTTGCCGCTGCTAACTTCTAGTTCTATGTCTGGAGAATAGTTTTTCGATGTGGGACATTCAAGTTTGGACCCGGGCGTACGAATGATTTGCAAAGCCCGTAAAGCCTGCAAAAACCGAAATTTACCAAAATCTCCAGGATGGAAGGTCTTGAGGTGGCTGTCGATCGCGGATTCGGATTCAGCACCACCTTTTCCTTCGGGCACCATAGTACAGGCCCAATTGACGGCATTAAAGAGCGTTTTCTACCTATTTTCAGAAATGAGTAAGAAAAAACCAAAAAAACAACGCTGAAAACTTGAAAAATCCATACTCCGGAAATAATTGGGCTGAAATTTTGTGAGTAACTTCTACTATTGATAGACAACATTTGACCAAAATTCAGGCGAAATCATTAAGGGTCACCTTCGGGACCCGCTTAAATGGGCTGGAATGCCCCGAAGTGTTTTAGATGAAGATATTACGAAAGCCCCAGCCACACAACCTAAACGCAACACAAGCAACACCATCATTTCGTTACTAAAACAGTTCGGACCCAAATATTTGGGCTCCGGGCCCAAACATTAGTGTCTGAACCCAAATTTTCAGGTTCCGGTCCGGCTATAGGGCTCGCCAGTGGTGACGTCACGCACCGTACAGTCGCGCGACGCCTGGTTCCAAGCGGACCGGCGCTCCCATAAAAATAGCATGGGCCCGGTCGCACTGCCTGTGATATCTGCGTTGTTTTCGTGACTGAAACGTTTGTTAGCTGAACATTGCGTCGTGTTGACATCTGGAAAGTCCCACGATTTGTTTTGATCCCGTACATAAACCATTTCAGGCTCCTAGATCTTAAAAATACCATTTATAATACGTCGTCAGTCGGTGCGCCCGGAGCGACCGTGTTATATCAAGTCGCCAGTGTCACGGTGAGTGAATTGGATGTAATTGACAGTAGTTTTGAGCTTATATTATGAAAATAGACGTTCATTTTCAATACCAAAGTGGTGCTAACTGCGTATTTCGTGGTTAGCAAACATTGCTTGCATTCATACTTGCCATTTTTGCTATGTTAAACAGAAATTCGTTTGCAATCATGGTACTTTGTTTTATACCGGAGTGTAATTAAGGATTTCCGCCTTCTAATTGCCACCCAGGCATCACAAATCAACTTGTTACTGAAGGAAAATGAGGATTTGAAGAAGAGACCAACAAAATTGGACATGCTTCTCCTTCAACACGAGAAGGAGGAGTAAGAAAATAAAGTGAAAGATAAGCAGCGGTTCTCTTTCCATGACATAAAAGATGATGATGACACTAGAGTCAGGCACTACACAGGCCTACCTAATAAAGACGCGTTTGAAGTCTTGCTTTCTATCTTGCAAGCTCAAGAATTTAAATACTACAATGGGTGGGTTGTGAAGTCTCTCTCTGTACATGACCAGCTGTTTATAACACTTCTAAAATTAAGAAGAAATCTATCACATACAGATCTAGGTGATGGATTTAAAATCAGCAGAGGCACTGTGACAAATATTTTTCTCACATGGCTGCACGCCCGCCACCAAGCTCTTGTACCAAAGCTCTTTGGTAAAATTCCTTCAAGGTTCAAGAATAAGGAGTCCTTACCTTCTTCCTTCAAGAATTTTAGCAGTTGCCGAATTGTAATTGACTGCACTGAAGTGACCACTGCCTGCCCAGAGTCAATGTACAAAAGCAATAAAATGTTCAGTCTATAAAAGAAGAGAATAACTTTGAAGGGACTTGTGGGAGTGGCCCCAATGGCACCATCACCCATGTCAGCAGTTTGTATCCTGGATCTACCTCAGACAAGGCAATTTTTGCAGACTGTGGTATTGGGCGACGGTCACAAGAGCAACAGATCACAAGCGCAACGGGCCGCAAGCGCAACGGCTCGCTTCCGCAACAACTCACAAGCGCAACAGCTCACAAGCGCAACGGCTCGCAAGCGCAACGGGTCACAAGCGCAACGGCTCGCTACCGCAACAGCTCACAAGCGCAACAGCTCACAAGCGCAACGGCTCGCAAGCGCAACGGGTCACAAGCGCAATGGCGGAGATCCTACTGTTGGGTGGCTCCGACTATAGACGAGGCCGCGCGCGAGAGCGAGCCATCGATCCCAGTGTGAGATGAGAAATCAACCGTGCCCTCGGCCGTCTCGCTCTCCAACCTTATTTTACGTCTCCCGCGCCGGTGTTTACCTTAACGGTTTAAACTGAATATAAGAGATAAAAAGTAAAAGCTACTGAATGGCAACATTTAATTCATGATTGTAACGTTAATACGAAATTTTGTACGAGTGTATCGTGAATCGCCGGCGGCATATCGGACCATGAAGGTCGAGTGCCGACCGAACCGACCACAGTATTTCGCTTCATTTACAATACTTCATGTATTTTACTCTACTCCTGTAATTTGTGTTAATGGTTGTATGGTTACATGGGAAGCAAGCAGCGGACAACGTAAAGGGTTGGACTTTGCTTCTTAGCTCACTCCTGTTCAATGATTTTCAACGACGTCGCGAATGTGTTTTTTTGTTCTTCCGGAGGTGTTTGTATGCGCATTGATAATAATCTGCACCGTGGAAAAAATCTCTTTTAAATTCTAGACTCCATCTCCATCAACTAATCCATCAGGACTTGCACCCATAGCACCACTTGTGTGGAGCCAGATACCTGCACATAAATTAATATTAGCAGCACGTTCCTCAAAATAAAAATAATTTCAGTTTCCATCATTAGTTATTTACATACCGGTAGGTGAAACAGTCTTTCCAGTCTTCTCAGTGAATTTTGCAATGGCAGTATCCTCATGATCTCTGCCCCAGATAACAGCAAGAACCTTATCTAAACATGCAGGCTGCAGCAATGCCTTTAAGATTGAGGGTGGAACTTTTCTATTTTTTTGCAGAGGCCTAAGAATGGGTCCAAACTTAGTTGCAGTAATTCTTAATTTCCTGACAGCTGCCCATAAAGGGTTTGAAGACTGTGAAATTGTAGCTTCTGCAAGAAATTGAATTAAATGGCTATCCATCCGCAGAGCCTCCTCTAGGTAAGTCCTTTTGGATTCAGCTGTCTGGTAATGACTGCTATTCAAAATAGTATCAACTAAAGGAAAAATAGAAGCATCAGCAGAAGGAGGCGCTACATCATCCCGCTCAGGCTCTGGGGAAAGAAGCCACCTCAATCCGGCACCACCACCTCCACACTTCTCTAAGTCAGCCAAGACTCGCCCCCACACCCCACACCTAAATAAAATTAGAACATGAGAATGGCACACACACTAACAATGTCATAGAGAAGAGCAACAAGAAGATTCATTTCAACCCAACTGCCAAGCTTTCCATAAACTTTCCACTACCAAAGAAATAAACTTTCCACTACCTCAGAAATAATATTTAAATTTTAAAAAAAAGTTACTGACCACTTATTTTCTGTAACATCTCAAGACAAAGAAATCAGCAGATTATTACACATAATTTGATTATTTAAAAAGACAACCTAAGTTTGTAAAAACATTACTGTACTTGTACAGCTTAATTTGGCTGTTTAAGTGCTACTGTCAAAGATTGCGAGCTCCCCTCAACTCAAAAATCAGCAAACTAAAAGTTGTAAAAGTACATACAGTAATGTTTTTGACGAGACAATGCAGTAACTGTAATTTTTTGTCACAGTAATTGAATCGTTATTTTGTAAACCTCATCTGGTAGTGGAGCACTGTAAGGCTCATACTGTTCTGGGGTACAGGACGTCAATGGGCTTCCCCTCATCCTCAGCCGTTTCCTTTTTACTGTTCCAGGAACAGAGGATGTCAGTCACTGATAAATTGTTGTGCAAAAATATGAGGAGAGCAGCCATGTGGGAACACCTGGTTAGCCCTCTCTGGCACTGACAGCGACCCTCAGTAAACTCATTTCCTTTAAAATCCACCTGTAAAATAAAGCCATTACAGAAATTGCAACAAATAGAATAATTAACAAATTGACAAAAGTGATTAAGTCAGAAAAAAAAAGAAAAAAAAAGGAATGCTCGCCGTAACTTCTACATTGGTCTTCCTCTGACTTCTGGTGACTGTCCCTCCGCACCGCCCGGCCTCTTTGTCGTACGTGTAGGAGAGAACATGTCTCGCCTCGACATGCTGCTCGCCTCTTTTGAGAAGATTTTCCACCTCAGGTCCAAGAAATTTCACGATAGCGTGAAACTTAATTACACTTGGTGCGAGACATCTGAAACATAAACACACCAAACAGCCCAATAACCTGTCTTCAAGACAGTTTACAGTACTTTCGAGCCCAACTAAAGATCAACACTTTTTCAATGGCTCGTAAAAGTTAAATAACACCTAAATAATAGTTGGTAGTCGATTTCAAGTGAAATCATCTTAAAATATGATGTGCAAGATGTCAAAAGCACTCACCTTCGTCACACTCAGCAACAAACCTTCACAAACATAAGCTATTATCACGGCGAATTCAGGTAGATTCCACTTCCGAAGCCTTCTTAAAAAAATTGTTGGACTTTCCTGATGTCAACATGACCCTATGTTCAGTTAAGAAACGTTTCATTCGCGAAAATAACGTAGATATAGCAGGCGGAACACGCGGCCTCATGCAATCCTCACGGGAGCTCCGGAGCGCTTGGAACCAGGCCGGCGGACGGCGGAGGCGTGGTGGGGCGAAGCGTCACGTGACCGCTGGCGAGCCTTATAGGCCTTGTCTTTCTTTTCGCGGCTTGAAGAAGGGGAGTCAACATCTGTAGAATGAACACAATTAACATTCGATTAGTTTGAATCTTACAGAATTTGTTAGGTGGCAAGAAAGCAGAAATAATGTTACAATCGCGACTGTCGCTGAGGTACAGGGTTGTTAACGATACAAATATATATATATATATATATATATATATATATATATATATATATATATATATATATATATATATATATATACGCGTTACGTTACGATTATTTTTGAGTTATTGTATCGCGTTACGAATGTACGAACGTAACGCGTTACGTTATGAGTATCTTTGTAACGTCGTTATGATACAGTCTTGCGACAGAAAAAAAAAAAGCTTTAAAAAGAGGCAATTAGTGTGGCGGCATCAAAAGAAAAAGAATCATGAAAATGCTCAAAATGCTTTAAAGAATTTCAGATGGAAGTTAAATCTCTACAGCAGTGTAAAATCAGTGCTTTGAAAACTGATAATGGGGGTGAGTACACTGGGACTGATTTTGAGAATTATCTGAAAGAGAATGGCATACTGCATAGAACAACTGTAGGGTAAAAGTACCAAACATGGATCAGGTACCAAACATGGATCATTTCTGTTTGGCGGGTTCTAACGGCTGATTGGGTCGACTGAATTAAAAATTTCAAAGTTCCTCAGGTAGACGACTACATATGCAACAATGTGTGTATGTGACATTTTACTGTCTGCTCGCTCCCCTGCCCGCTGGAGCTCGCCGAAAAACAGTCTGCACAACAGACCTCGTCAAAGCGCGCAAAAAGACAAGGCAAGATACATGGCTCTACTTATTTCCTATTTGTAAGAAAACTAACCGGAGGAAATACTTGGTACTCGATGAGAAGACACTTTAAGATATGCCTTTTAAGACTCTGAAGGCTTTGATCCTTTACCTTAAGTATTTTGAAAATGCGGGTAGGGGTAAAAACATAGAATTCGAACCGTCCTCAAGTAACTTCTTTAGTTTGCGCCTCAATATCAGTCATTAGAAATCGTTCATGCGTGATGCCACTTTGCACACGGCAAAATATGACCAAACTAAAGGGATTGATGCAAACAAACAGCACAAATTTCCAATAGGAAACTTTTTACAAGCGCTTACATCTTCCATTGCGCCTTACGAGAGGTCCGGGTAGGCAACCTGGCGCACACATCAGATCTCTTTCCACTCTTAGCGCCTTAAGGATCACGTGACTGAGCAAGAAAATACAATAATTTCAAAAGCGTATTTTTTAAGTTTATAGAACAGGTTTCAGGCAACATTTCTACCACGAATCGGAGGGTCTATGTCACGTGGTTAGTTAGGAGGATATATAGAAAAGAATCGAATTTCTCGTTAAAGAAATGCCACTTTCCCAGGCCCTATATCAGCCCCGAAGATGCAAATGGGCGGAAGCAAGTTGTAATTTCGTGAGCAGAATAGTGAGAGAAACACGTTGGTATGAGAAACTATTTATTTCGTAGACAGACGAGCCTACAAAACGTATTCAAAAAAGCCTAAGTTTTGATCCATGTTTGGGTCAGCGTCCAAACATGGATCACAACCCCTAGAAGGGGTAAGGGGTTGTTTTGGGATAAAACAAAAAAAGTTGCCTTCCCCTAACACTGTTGTGTATCACATATGTGAAGGACAACAGTCTAGCTTGGTGATCCATGTTTGGGTACCCCCACCCAAACATGGATCAAAATTGGAGGTCATGGAAATTCCCTATAACTCCGAAAGTATTGGAGCTAGGAACTTTATTCCCTCGGGATATCTCCCCTGGGGGTTCAAACTACACACCGATGAAAAAAAATTATGCTCATCACACCTTTATCGATCCCAAAACTGTGGTTTTACGAAAAATGATCCATGTTTGGTACTTTTACCCTACCGAGGAATCCTCAACAAAATGGACTTGCGGAGAGAGCTAATAGAACACTAGTTGAAATGGCTCGGTGCTTTCTTATCCAATCTGGATTGCCTGATAATATGTGGGGAGAAGCTATCAGCAGTGCATGCCATATCAGAAATCTGTGTCCATCTACTGCCATTGATAATAAAATCCCTTTGGAGCTGTGGAGAAAAGATCAGTGTTGTTGAACATTGAAATGTTAATTGAAATGTTAAACAAAATTCTATAATGTTTGTGTTGGTAAGAATGCTAAGTTGGCAGTATTGAAATGTATGCAAAGACCAAAAATAAAAACACTTAACTTTCTGTTCCGGTGAAAATGCTGTGGTTAATAATGTATCCCTCTGAGAACTGACACTTAAATGAAGAAATATCTATTCAAATAATCATCAATCTATTCATATAAATCGACAGGTTATGGACCCAGGGTACGCCCGATCCTAAAAACTATAATCTTTTAGTGAGTGTGTCTCATAAGTGTTAAGAAAACTGTAAAAGTGAAAGTGATGCAACATGGCCGCCGAAGCAAGCACGGCCACGCCCAAGATCGACAGTGAAGAAATTGCCGGAATTACAAAACTAAAGAACAGTTCAACATTTCCTGAGAGGCATTTTGATTTCAAGATTATTCTACAATCAAAATCATTAATGAGCTTCGTGGATGGCTCGTCGCTGCTATCAGAATGTGGTACCGACCAAGACAAGATCAACAAATGGAAGACTCTGGATGCCACCACACAAACTATAATCCTTGGGACTGTCGAGAGACAAAACCAAATACATCTCATGTCCTGTGAGAACGCCAAAGCAATGTATGATACAATAATAAGACTGTTTAAGAAGGGCACAACACATGATAAATGTCAACTTCTGCAAGAACTCTACAACTTCAAGTACAATGAATCAAAAGATGTTCTCTTCAATGCAAGTGCTCTTCAGAACATTGCCTACAAGTTGCAAAAGTTAGTTGAGAATGTATCAGAAGAAATGATTATGTCTAAATTGATAACTGTGCTACCATCAAGATTACATCATTTTGCAAGTGTCTGGGATGCTACACCAGAGAAAGACCGTACAGTCGAGAAGTTGATTCAGAGACTGGCGATGGAAGAAGACCGAATGAAAGAAAATAAAGAGCCTTCAGTGTCCTTCAGAGTTGAATCAAAAGGTAAAAACAAATCTGACATTGTATGCTATAATTGTGGTGGAAAGGGACATGTTAAATCCCAGTGTAAGAAGAATACAAATAATGCAAAAGATAACACAAATAGTAATCCAAGCTTTAAACCCTGTCCTATCTGCAAAAAGCTTGGGAAAACTCTCCATCATAAATTAGAAGATTGCTACTTTAAAGATAAAGCATGTGAAGTGTGCAAGCTTATTAATCACAAGACTGAAAATTGTAAATTTGCCAAGAAAAATGAAGAACAGAAGAAACAAAACAAGAAAGAAGATAAAGACAAAGATAAGACAGTAGCTTTTCTTACCTTTTGTAGAAAAATAAGAAGAAAATGCAGACTTTGAAATAGTTGTAGACAGTGGGTGCAGTCAAGTTCTTTTAAACGAAGAAAATGTGTTTGAAAACATGGAAAAAATATAATGAAGAACTTGGTGTTGCCAAGAAAGGACAAGCCTTGACTGTTAAAGGTCGTGGAAAAGTTCAACTAGACAAATGCAGCTTCAAGGATGCACTGAATGCGCCTGAACTTGTACGAAATCTTCTCTCAGTTAGTTGTTGTGTTACTAAATCAAACAATAATTCAGTGTATTTCAACAAAGGTGAAGTATACATTCTTAACAAAAACCTAGAAATACCAAAAGAAAATATTGTCCTGAAAGGAAACAAAACAAAAAATGGTCTTTATGTGGTGAAAATGAAAAAGGATAAAGAAGAAGCATTAATCACAGAAGAAAGAAAAATAGAAGAATGGCACCGAAAACTTAGACACAAAAGTGCTAGTCAGATGAAGAAAATTCTAGAACTGTGTGACGGAGCCAATTATAAGATCAAAGATTATGTTATTCAATGTGACACCTGTGCAAAAGCCAAAATGGTAAGACTTCCGTTCAAGAAAATCAGAGAAAGAGGTAAGAGACCAATGGAAATAGTTCACATGGATCTGTGCGGACCTGTAGAACCCACAACATATGACAACAAGAACTATTTTCTAGTCATGATTGATGACTATACACATTTTTGTATGGTGTATTTACTACAAACAAAACCGGCAGCTGAAGTTTCAGAAAAGTTTAAGATGTTCATACAAGAAGGAGAAGCAAGATTTAATACCAAGACTTGTCTACTGAGAAGTGACAATGGTGGTGAATTTAAAAACCACATCCTGTCAAAATGGTGTGAAGAGAGGGGAATCATATCTGAGTTCACTGTACCACATACACCTCAGCTCAACGGAAAAAGTGAGAGAATGATTCAAACCTTGCTGAACAAAAGTAGAGCTATGATTTTTGATGCAGGATGTAAGAACACTGGAAAAACAAAGGTAGGACTTAATGCCTTTCTAGGGGTGTGAAATTTTAATGCCTTTGCAAAGGCACGAAATCGTTCAAAGGCATTAAAATTTAACACCTTTGGGCAGTTTTAATGCCTTTGCAGGGGTGCTAAGTTTTAATGCCTTGGTAAAGGCATTAAAACCCTTCTCGTCCTACCTTTGTTTTTCCAGTGAAGGAAATGTGGGGTGAGGCAGTATTGACTGCTACTTATCTAACAAACAGGAGCCCTACCAAGACAACAGATGTAACTCCTGCAGAGAAGCGGTTCCAACATAAAAGAAACCTCCAATGTATTCAAGTGTTTGGTCAAAAAGTCCATGCTAAGATATTAACTGGTTTGAAGAAATTTGACAACAAAAGCAAAGAAGCAATGTTTGTTGGATATACAACCAACTCATACAGACTATGGGATCCTGAAACCAGAGAAACATTTGTGAGTCATGATGTGAGATTCACTATGACTTTCTTCGATGAAAAAAGGCCTGAAGATACAGTCAAGTTTTCTATCTTTGACTATTATGAAGATGGAGAAGAAGAAAATCCTGAAGAAAACCAAGAAAACTTAGAAGAAAACATTCCCATTGCTGAAGATATTCCTGTAAATGAAGAAGAAAATTTTCAAGACCAAGAGATAATAATTCCAGAAGAGAGAAGAAGAAATCCTCCAAGAGAAAGAAGACTCCCTAAACATCTTAAAGACTACGAATTAAACCTTGTGGAAAACCAAGTAATGCTGACATATGCAGAAGCTGTGTCAAACGACAACATATGGAAGAAGGAAATGCAAGATGAGAAAGAACCGCTCATGAAAAACAACACTTGGACAACTGTCGACAAGAAACTCGCACAACACGCTAACTGGCAATGTACTTTTTCGTACATGTGAAATGTACGCATATAAACGTGCGGATTTATGTAAAAAATCGTGCAGAATTATGTAGAATATTGTACATGAATCTGTTTATTATTGTGCATTTTTTCGACATGTAATAAATTCTGCAGATCTATGCACAATATTTTACATAATTCTGCACGATTTTTTACATAAATCCGCACGTTTATATGCGTACATTTCACATGTACGAAAAAGTACATTGCCAGTTAGTGTGAAGGCAGTGAAATACTCACAAGTGGGTGGGTTTTTCGAATTAAAGATGATGAAAAATATAAAGCAGGGTTAGTTGTAAGGGGCTGTGCCCAAGACAGAAATGGGATGGACTTTCAAGAAGCCTTTAGCCCTGTTGTTGACACAACCTCTCTATGGTTGTTAATTATTGCCATTGCAGCTAAAAGAAAGGGGCATATTCAAACACTGGACGTAAATACAGCCTTTCTAAATAGAGAGCTAGAAACACCAGTGTATAAAGATTCCAGAAGGATTTCCTCAGGAAGATGGAAAAGTATGTCTGCTTAATAAGTAACTATATGGCCTGCGACAAGCACCATGTAGGTGGAATAAGAAGTTCACAATTTTCCTGAAGAATCAATGTATGATACAATTAAAAACCGATCAGTGTGTTTTTAAATCAGAAGACTGTAAATTGTTTCTCGACATACATGTCGATGATGGCATTGTAATGGGAGAAGACATTGAAAAAATTAATAAATTGATGATAGCTCTCAAAGAAGAATTTGAAGCTACAATTGTGAAGAATCCAAAAATGTATATTGGAATTGAAATCTGCAAGACTGAAGAAGGAATCTCACTGTCCCAAAACATGTATGCTAAAACAGTATTAGAAAAGTTGAATATGGAGAAAAGTAGCCCAAAAGCAACTCCTCTTGTATCCGATGCTAATGTTGATGAAACCGATTTAGAAGAATCATCAGAAAAAGAAAGACTATTTGACTATAGAGAAGCTATTGAGGACTGCTCTATTTGTCATGCAAAACGAGACCTGATTTATCATTTGCTGTTGGATATGAAAGTAGGTCCATGGAAAATCCTACAACTCAAGACTATGCCAACGTGAAGAGAACTCTACGCTATCTTAAGAAAAATAAAGATCTGAAACTTTTGTATCATTCAAGATATATGAGTGATAATTTAGAATTGTCAGCATTTTGTGATTCTGACTATGGTGGAGATGTTAAGCCAAGAACCAAAGATGACTCCAAAGAAATCAGAAGAAAAGTACCACTGGATTTGTAATTTTTCTCAATGAAGGACCAATATCTTGGTGCTCAAGACGCCAGAGTGTAGTTGCTCAATCGACCTGTGAGGCTGAGCTAATTGCAGCTAATGATTGTGCCAAAGAACTTAAGTATATGCACTGTCCGTGCCCATACGGCCAGGGTTCGGCCGGGTACACTGTACCCAGGTGACGCACCCAGCGCCGGTGACAGACCGGCCGCCCCGGCGGCCGGGCTGTCACTTATACCTGGACCGTGCACAAGCTCACGGCCCAGGTCCCCCCTACCGCAGCGTGAGCGTACCGCCTCGCTGCCCCCCGCCCCCGTGTTAATAGTGTTGTGTTGGTTGTGTACGGTGTTATAGTGTGTGTACAGTGTTTAGTGTATAGTGTTGTGTATAATAAACAACGACCCAACCTCGTCCGTGTGATTTCCTCACCCCGCCTCCGTACACAGCAGTATGTAAAAGAACTACTTCAAGAATTAACAAATCCAGAAATCAAAACAACTCTGCACATTGACAGACAGCCAGAGTAAGTTACCATCACGCTAATCAAGGCTTGAAAAATGAAGAAGAGCAAACATATTGAGATAAAGTTCTTCTTCATTAAAGATGAAGACTACAAGAAACTCTTTGAAATGGAACACGTTCCGTCCGATGACAATGTAAGCGATATTTTTACAAAGCCCTTGTCATTTGTTAAATTCAACAAGTTTTGTAAGATTTTGCTTCTCTAAATGACTGTTATTTTGTAAGAATATAATATACAAAATAATCTATAACCAAATGTTATTAATAATTTTGCATTATTTTGTATTCATTATATTTTATATTTTATACTTTTGTATTCGTTAATTTTGTTATGCACAATGTTTAAATAAAACAAACATCCCGAATTTAGTTCAAGAGAGGGTGTTGAATATTGAAATGTTAATTGAAATGTTGAACAAAATTCTATAATGTTTTTGTTCGTAAGAATGCTAAGTTGGCAGTATTGAAATGTATGCAAAGAACAAAAATAAAAACACTTCACTTTCTGTTCCGGTGAAAATGCTGTGGTTAATAATGTATCCCTCTGAGAACTGACACTTAAATCAAGAAATATCAATTCAAATAATCATCAATCTATTCATATAAATCGACAAGTGCGATATCCAAGGGGAGTATGCTAGACTGAGAGTTTTGGGATGTAAAGTCTGGTATTTGATTAGTCCAAGTGGAAAGAAGTTTGATAGTAGGGCAGAGGAAGGAATATTTGTTGGCTATGACAGACAGTTTAAAGGTTATAGGATTTATTTGCCTAAAACTAAGCAGGTGATAATCTCATGTCATGTCCGTTTTGAAGAAAATATTTTTCCTACGAAAAGTGCCTGTAATGCTAACAACATTAAGCACCGTTTTGATGAATGGATATGGCATACTGATGTTGTGGATGGAGAAGATCCTGAAGTTCAAAGTGATGGTGAAAATGAGGATGCAGAAAATCACCAGGGACTGAAAGAACTAAATAGAGAGGAAGCTGAACAAGAAGAAGTTGTTGGTGCTGAAGTCATGAATAATGAGGGGGGAAATGTTGAAGTGGAAAATGTTTTTGTCCCCAGGAGGTCAGCTAGATTACATAAACCAAAGTTATGTGAACTTGTCATGAGCATGCTATGGTGTGTAAAGTCAATAATCTATGTACTACCAATTCAGTGAAAGAAGCGTTAAAAGAAGAAGATGATTGTAAATGGCAGAAAGCTATTATGGAGACTGAGCTGGAAAATCTCACAAATAAGAATGTATGGGAGATTGTTGAGAGACCAAAAAATGCAAATGTTATTGATTGTAAATGGGTTCTGAATGTGAAAAAGGATTCTAATTGTTACAAAGCTAGATTGGTGGCCACGGGTTTCTGGCAGAGGTCTGGAGTGGATTTTTCTGAGGTTTATAGTCCCATTGTAAGACGGAGATCTGTGATAATTTTACTTGCCTTATGTGCTGAAAATGAGTGGTGCTATGAGCATATTGATGTTGAATGTGCTTATTTAAATAGCAGTCTGGATGAAGATATATTCATGGAGCAACCAGAATATTTTGAGATTGATGGTAAGGATAGGAGGCAATTTGTTTGTAAATTAAATAAGAGTATCTACGGTCTCAAACAAGCTGGGAGAATGTGGTTTAAACACATTACAGGTGTTCTGAAGAGTCTAGATCTTAAGCCATGTCTGAGTGATCCGTGTGTCTTTGTGAGTAGATCTAAAGAGTTGTTTGTAGCAGTGTATGTGGATGACATCTTGATTTTTGGTTTGCAGCCTATCCTTGATGCATTTAAATCCAGAATTGTGAGTGTATTATATGTAAGATGTTTGGGGAGTGATACTCAATTTTCGTCTGTGTGTTTGTGTAAGCCTAACAAAGGAACAATTGTGTTTGATCAATCCAAGCAGATAGGTGAGATATTGGAGTTGTTTGATGTTACTCATGATGTAGGAGTGTCAACGTCTTTGGCATAGGAGTGTGAAATGGGTTTTGATGTTTTTCGCGCTGGTGGGGTCGCGCGCTCATTGGCCGGCAGCTCGCCGAAACCAGGCGAGCCGCTCCAGCCCTGGGGCGCTCCGGGGTCGGGCCAGGTACAGCTAGAGGATCTGCGTCTCACAAGCTGAGTCCGACGCGGCCGGCAGGTGGATGGGGAGCCCCGGACCGCGCTTACGCAGACGCGGCGATGCAGCTTACCCAGACCCCGCCGCTAATCCCCTAACTTGTCCGGATTTCTGTCCCTCGGTCAGCCCCCTAGTGCCGCTTCATCCCTCCTTCCACCGTGACTAGCGCTTTGACACAAACGAATAATTTGAGTTTGGAAGGTTCTCTTGAAACCAAATGTGTTTGTTGATTGTGTTCGTTTCTACTCCTAACAGTGAGAAGGAAAAAAAAATCAAAATATAGTTTTTACCAATTACACGAAAAGAAAAATTTCCCGATCCTGAGGAATGTTCCCTTCCTCAATTTCGCGCAGCCTTCTTCGATAAAAAGGTGGATGGTGGAGAATCTCAGCCCAGCCCAGAACACCCAGAACAATGCAGAATGCCGATAAGTTTGAAACATTATTTACTGTAGGTTGGAGGGACAGGGTGATGGCGAAGGGGGGGGGGGGCTACATTCATCCCTACCTCTCCGCCCATCCGAGGAAGAGGTGGGAAGAGGTTGCCTAATTGGGAGAGATGAAACGGACGACACTCCACACTCTAAAAAAAAATCAGTACAAAATTTTGTAACATTGATATGAAGTTTTTTTAGTAACGAGATTACAAAGTTTTGTAACATTATATGATACAAATTTTTGTACCAAGATGTTACAAATATTTGCTTCCTAGTTACAAAATTTTGTAACATTATATGAAACAAATTTTTGTGTTGATGCCTTACATATATTTGTTTCCTGATTATAGAAGTTTGGCCCTGCGTCCAATTGCCGACATCCATCATTGGTACTATTTTAACATTTTCCTTTCAGAAAGTCAATTCAGCTTATTCAGAATTGATTTGATGTGCGCATGAATCATACTCGGAGACACCTTCGCCGGATGGTAATCACAAGCGTTATTCAAGCTCGCTTTGGAGACGAAACGTGAAGTCATAACTCCAAAAATTAGTCAAGGTCATATAGACATGACGTTGTTCGTTGTAACTTCTAAGGGGGAGGACATTGCTGTGTACCCAACTAGGGTTTTAAAGCTCGGTAATATTATCGGTAAGATTCGGTAAGTTACCGTAACTTACGGTAATATTACCCTGTACCGGTAAGATTGGAAATATTTGGAAATATTCACAAATGGGTCTATTTTAGACCTGCGTAGATGGCAAAACTGGAATAGCCATGCGCTGTGCTGATGTTGCGCCACTGTAATTTATACTTGCGCACACTGTAAAAAAACAAGACCGTAGTACGGAACCAACTACGGTGTCCCGTATCTTCGTTTTAGAAACTGACTACGGAGCGCAGAGTACGGCGCCACCGTACCACATTTTCGGTGGGTAGAGGTCATAAGTACGGGTCTGCCGTACCCCATTTTTTGAGTACGGTGATGCCGTACTTGGCAGTCCGCACGATGTACTGAACCCCCCGGTGGCGGCACTTAGCCGCCACAACGCACTAAAAGTGGCAACACGCCTCGTACCTTTAATAGGGTTCGCGCGGTCTCCACCGCAGCGCTGCGATCGCTAGTGATGCACCCCCCACCACTCCTTGCCGCCGCCGGATCCGCTCGGCTCCTCCCGGAGCCGGCCGAACAGAGGTGGGATTCGGTTCGCTGCGGTACAGGTTCTGCGGTACCGCCAGATTGCGGTCCGGTCCCGGTCCGGTCCCGCCGGGCGGTCCGGTACCGGACCGTACCGCACCGCCGGTCCGGTCCGGTCCGGTTGCGGTTCCAACCACACTAGTACCGCTGGACCATCGGTCGAACCGGGAACCAAGGCGACTTGAGCGCTGGCACTCAGCGCTCTCAGCGGCAAGGAGCGGCCAAATCATGTACTTCTGTGTACACTTTCCTTGTATTTCTTGTATTTCTAATGTAGTTTTCGGAATTTTTCTCGTATTTTTGTGGAGCATTTTTAAGTATTTCTCTATATTGTAGAGTATTTTCTTTTTTTGTGTGTGTATTTCTGTGTACGCCTTTTTTTCGAGTTGGTCGCCCCTCACTCAGCGGTGCGGATAGTTTTTAACAAAGTCGCGCGCTCGTGCCCGTGCCTTCCCGGTTCGGTCCGGTTGCGGATCGGGCGGACCGAGGCGGACCGGCGGACCCGGTGGCCGGTGCCTCGCGGTAGCTCTGTCGGCGTTGCTGTAGCTGCGCACAGTGGGCGCCCAGGCGAGCGTAGCTGTGCGAGAGAGAGGGGACTACGGCTGCCAGCTCGGGCGCGCTGACTGTACCGGCCACAGTTACCGCAGCGAACCGAATCCCACCTCTGCGGCCGAACAGGGAGGCTGAGCCGAGCCGGAGCGGAGCCGGCGGCGGCAAGGAGTGGTGGGGGGTGCCTCACTAGCGATCGCAGCGCTGCGGTGGAGACCGCGCGAACCCTATTAATGGTACGAGGCGTGTTGCCATTTTTGCCAGCGAAGTGCCGCCACCGGGGGGTTCAGTACATCGTGGCAGTCGGTAACGGGGATTCGAAAATTTCTAGTACGGTGCGCGCCGTAGTAGGGAGGCACCATTCTACGGTGGACACCGTTAAAGGAATTAACGGTGATTTCCGTAGTTTTCACCGTCATTTTTTTTTTACAGTGCACTCGCTGGCCCCCTCCAACCTCTTCCCCTCGGTCTGTACCTCCCTGGAAGGTCCCTGGTGTCGCCGGCCCGGCACTAGCAGGCAGTGACAGGCAGGCCAGTGGGATACCCCGTGATTACGGAAAGTTTTATTATCTAGATGGATTCGATCTTTAAATAAGAAGTAAAAAATAACAACACTGTAACTCAAAAGGTGACAAATTTGTGACCTTTTGTAGCGACACATCGAAAAAGGAAACATCCCCTTTTTGTTTCCCTTTTTTCGGAAACACATAAATGTGTGACCTTTTTCGGCGACAATTTTGAATTACAAGACATTATTTATACCGTGCACTAGGTCGCGTAAATAGGAGTGGAGGGGAGGTAGACTGACTAAAAAAAACTTGTGCTTTTTGTAAGAAATATAGATAAAATATGTTTGGAGCTTTGACAACTTTTCTTGTTATAAACACATTATTTTGACTCCCAAATCGCAGTATCTATGGTAAAAATAACCTTATCATGCACTTTATTTACTTCGGAAAATATTATGCTACCTGTAAATTTCATAGAATAAATTAAAAACAAAAATTTTCGCGATTATGCAAATCTTTCCGAATCTTTCCTTATATTACCGTAAGTTACCGTAATATTGAATTTGACCGGTAATTTTAAAACCCTATACCCAACCAAGGAGACGGATCAGGGACATTGCGAGCGTTCAAGTTGAACCAATTATTACTGGCGCACGGTTTACGATTTGAACGTAAAACCTGGACAGGCACAAAAGGATTTGTCTTATAAAACCTAAAGCGTAAAATTAAATGTTAGTATTTAGTCAAAATTTGATTTTAATGCGAAAGAATCGGTTTCGCATGTGACGCTCTGACCGTGACGCCACGTATGGGCAGTTCTTGGCGAAACGCACGCACTTCAAGATCTCCCGTGTCACAGAGTTTTGCCGTCCTTGGGCAACAAAAGCAGTTCTTCCCTGCCCTTCCACTAAGTTGAGAAGAAAAATACTAAGTAGTTTGTCTTGCGCTTTGGATTTCGGTAACCGCACTTTACAGAACCAAATGTTACAAAATTTTGTAAACAGGATAACAACATTTGCAATGCGAGAATACAAAAATTTGTAACATTTTAAATTACAAATTTTTATATCAAGTTTACGAAAAATAATGTCCAGTTTACGACAACGTAGAACCAGTTTACAAATATTTGTAACATTTACAAAAACTTGTAACAGTTACAAAAATTTGGATCAGTGTTCTAAAATTTTATACTTTGATTATAGTTGTTTGTAACAATTACAAAGTTTTGTTTCAAGATTACGAATATTTGAATTGTCATCATAGGTTACAAATTTTTGCTTCAAAATTGATACTAGAAATTGTATTTTTTTTTAGAATGTTTCTAAAACCTGTGCTAATTTGGTAAAGAACGAGTTTCCTGCTTGATGCAAAATTAATTTTGTGTTCATATTGTCTCTTGTTTCTACTTTCAGCGTTAAAACAAGCTAGGCCCGCCCTTCTGCCAAACGACGTTGCCAGCTCCTCTTCAAAGGTTCACACTTAACCCTTATGCACTTTTTTTGTGCATAAGTCTTGCAGGATTTTACACAACCATAGTTATGCACAATTTTTCCTGCAAAACTATGCTTAACTCTGTTCCTTATGCACAAATTTGTGCAGAATTATGCACAATGTGTAACATAGTTATGCATAAAATTTTGTACATAACTATGGTTGTATAAAATTTTGCATAAGGGTTTAGTGTGTTCGTCAGCTCCGCTTGACCGTGTACGGAGGAATACGGAATATTACATGTATTACTGGTAATATTACACAAATTTTACAGTACTGACGTCATAATCCTGGAAAAATGGGTAATATCAACGTAATATTACCTGTAATATGGGTATTATCAATGTAATATTTCAGGTGATATCATCTCGTGCACGGAGTAATATCGGAGTTGACGAC
The DNA here is from genome assembly GCA_029379305.1 of Frankliniella fusca. NCBI lineage: Eukaryota > Metazoa > Arthropoda > Insecta > Thysanoptera > Thripidae > Frankliniella > Frankliniella fusca. Next base: position 782,352 of record JAHWGI010001324.1, on the reverse strand, counting down.
CCTTTGATCGCTTCGCTGTGCTGGCAACTCCGTTCGGCCGTGGGCGGCCTAGCTTGGCCTGCCGGCGGCGTTATGGAAGGTTATAAAAATATTACTTTAAAAATTCTAACGCTAACGCGTTAAACGGCCCCCTAGGTTTTAAAACTAGCCGCAGAATGAGAAAGAACTTAGGTCAGAACTATCTGTGGGAATCACATCACAAATCTTATCCGCTAAACAGAAGTCCCAAAAATTAAGCCATTATTATTTTTTCTTTTTTTCTTAATTTCTGGTTACCTAACTGAATATACCACGGTCCTCCTTCCTCCCCTGTGCGCCACGCGGAGGGACAGAGGGGCCGAGCACCCAAGCCCCGAGAGCTGGCGACAATGCCGATCCGGCTTGGCTCGCTGGCACTCCTGGCCGCAGGGAAAACGTAGGCTAGACAATCCGCAGCCAGCTGGGGGAGGCGCCGCCGCAGCGCGTTTGAGGTGTGAGTGCCCAGTCCTGTCGTTTCTAGGTTCTAGGCTGGGACCTCTACTCAACAAAAGAAGGCCGGTGGCCCGGTTGGGGGAGGCGCCGCCGCCTCCGACAGAACCAATGGACAGAACGAGGCGCGTTTGAGGTGTGAGTGCCCAGTCCTGTCGCTTTCATGGTTCTAGGCTGGGACCTCCACGAACGCACCAGCGACTATTTATTTTAGCCAAACAATATGTTAGACAGCCGAAATAAATGTGAAAAAGGCAGTTTCAGACATGCGGAAATCGTTTCCCAAAGTTTCAAGGAGGTTTAATCAGTTTCAAGGAGATTCAATCAGTAGGTTAAAAATACGATTCGTAAAATTATTTACGTAAATACACACCATTTCATGAGTTATGTTCACCAGATTGAATTCAAACTTACCAAAACGTTTTCTGCTGGTGCAGAAACAATATTTACGCATTCAGTTCGACTTGTCAACGTTTTGATAACTTTATGCAATGATATAAAGTCGCGAGGTGAGAGCCTCAGCCCCCGGCCGGGGCGGCTATGGTTGGAGAGGGCCGGCGCGGGGCCGATGACCCGGCGCCTCACAGCGTCCCATCTCAAACCAACCTAGGATATATCTGGCAAGTTTTTAATTTGGTGACGAAGCTAAGCTACGTTGCAGGCCTTTAGCACACAGTTCTGGAGGCCACTACACATTCACAAGGAACTCAGAGGCAGACACAGAGGCAAATCGCGAATTTTATCCGTCTCACATTTCCAACACAAACATGGCGCCGAGCGGGCCAGCTGTCAACAACGCGCTTGGCAACCACTAAATCGAACCACCAGGCAGGAAGTAAAGGGTTCTAGTTTCAAATTTGCCACACACTTACCATCAAATGAAATAGGAATTAAAAATATTAGGTCAAAACTCTCTGTGAGAGCCCAAATCGTGAATTTTATCCGCCTCATATTTAAGACACAAACATGGCGCTGAGCGGGCCAGCTATAAACAACCCCGCCTTGGTGTCCACTCAAACCAACACAAAATATATTTTGCTAGTCTTAGATTAAGTAACTAGGTAAAATGATGTTGCAGGCCTTTAGTAAACAACGGGGCAAGCCTCCACGCATTAACACGGAACTCACGGGTTGTCCTATTTGTATATTTCAGTGAAAACATGAATTGAGGATTTACTCTGAGGTTGGCGGTATTGTCACAAGCCCCGCCCACGGCGAAATTACAGTCCCAGCCAACAATCAGGAGCCGCGGCGGCTAGCTAGTGGTCACGTTTGAAAATCTCCTGGTGGTGAACCCTTTTACATGGCGTGAATCTGCAACGATTCTGACGTGACCACTCCTTGCGTTGACACTTTTGGATATCGAGGTACAAAGCAACAGGCGGACGTTTTTATTGGCTGGATTTTCGCGCGAAACATTTCTATTGGGCAGAGCATTTTGGAGGGTGTCGATATTGGCTCGGCACAGGGTGCTCGGCTCGCAATTACCATAGAAACTGACGATGCAAACTAGTTTTATGCAAAAACCGCACAGAGAGTTGGGCATCAAACCTATCTCAAAAAAATTCTAATTTTTCGAACTATTTTTCATTGAAATTTTGTACGAATCGCTTGGGCACGATCGGCTGCGTCCATAAGGGGCCATCGTCAAGAATAAAAAAAAAACTCACGGGCGTGAGCAATAGGCCCCCCTAACGGGGGCCTAAAAATCGGGCCTTCGGCCCGCTTACTTATTGTCACATTCGTACAAAACAATTCGAGCCTTCGGCACGATTATACTTTTTAGGCCCCCGTTAGGGGTGCCTATTGCTCACGCCCGTGAGTTTTTTATTTATTTATTTATTTATTTATTTATTTATTTATTCTTGACGATGGCCCCTTATGGCCGCGACCAATCGTGTCGAGACGATTAGTACAAAATTACAATGAAAAATACTACGAAAAATCAGAAAATTTTTGAAGTATGTCTGATGACAAGCTGTCTGTCAGTTTTTGTATGACACGCGTTTGCATCCTGTGTTTCTATGGCAATTGCGAGCCGAGCACCCTGTGCCGAGCCGGGTCGCTATTGTTGGAGCTCGACGCCTCGGCGCGCCGGGGAAGAGAGGCGTGGCTGGGGAGGGAGGGGGGACCTGTTGATTCAACTAATGCACAGTAGTTCAAAAACTAAAAAATAGAAGAACAAGTTGGAGTAAAAATGTCAATTCAGTGTTCGAATGACCATTGCTCAATGAGCCTACAGTTTAAAAATCAAGCTGATCGGACATGTCTTAACTGAAAAGCTAATTTCGAAGTTGTTTGATCGACAAGGATGAAATTTGTCATGCGACTTAAACTAATGACACAGATCAAACACTGAGGCTAAACATATTGAGTTACTTAACCAAAAATGTAAAATTTTTGTGGCTCAATATCTACAAAGACCATCCGCGAAAGTATTTTATGAAACCAAAACATTAATTGACTCTGAGTTCGGGCATACCAGAATTTCCTAAAATCGCATTTTTTTTTCGTAATTGTTAATTTGTTTCCCAACTTTGGTTTTTATGGTGATTGCTTGTGGCGCGGCAGCTTTGTTGATATGTGGCCAACCAACATTTTGTGTAGCAAAAGTGAGGCAGATAAAATTAAAAATTTGGTTTTCAGAGAGCGTTGTCACTGAATATTATGAAAGTCTTTTTAATTCTTAAGTAAGTGTTAAAACCTAGGGGGCCGTTTAACGCGTTAGCGTTAGAATTTTTTTGTTTTAAATGTAAGTAATTGCTTTGAATAACGGGCCTTCGGCCTGCTGACCTATTGTCGCCTCTCGCTGTCATAGGGTACATTTTGGCCTTCGGTCTGATCATCCTTTTATTCATTTTGACAGATTATGCCTATTTATTTTATACATACCAGTGTTGTGGGTTTGCCTATCCTGCAGGGGCGCCGGAAGTGTTTTTAGCTTGGGGGTGCGCAAATGTGTATCAACATTCGGAGAGGAGGGGAAATTTTTAGGAACTTTATTCTTAAATTAAACAAACTGTTACATTACTTTGCATGTGATGTCACGGTCCTTTAAACGTGAGTCACCTACATCACGGTGTAAATTTTACTGTCACATTCAGATCAATTTGACATACCCAAAAGAATATGTGAAGAATACAGCAGTATTCTGATAGGTATTTTAATCAACAAAATTTGGCCGTTTCTTGAATCAAATCTTAGAATGAAAAAAAATTATCGATCCCACTCAATCTTAGAAGCGTTGTATGTAACCGAGTTCCTATTCACAGTTTGTCAGCAAACCGGAACTGTTCAAATATCCGCGGAGGCAACGAAACTGCAAACTAGTGAAAGGTTGTGAGGCAGACACGGTAGCTAACCGGTTACGTCACATCTAAAATCGCCAAATCGAGTCAACACAAGTCACTACTAGCAAAAATATTGGGGGTGCTGCGCACCCCCAACACTATTTTTGAGGGTGCGCAGCGCACCCCCTGACCCCTACTTCCGGCGCCCCTGCCTATCCTAGGAGTTATAGCGCCTTACGTGGAGATCGGGTAGGCAAACGCGCAACACTGGTGTGTATTTGACTTGACAGAACCCTGTGTTACTTAATATTACAAACGATTTTGTTTAAATGTTGTTTATCATGAGTGTATACATGAACAAAAGAGTACATTTCCAGTAAGTGTGCACCATTTGAACGACATTCAAATCTTTCGTAAACGGAGAAAAAGAAACATAAATTAGTTTGAAACGCACAGTAATTGAGGGGGAAATATTTGAGGTAGCAGTGTATCACCGTGACTGCAGCCCACCCTTCTGCTTTGAAACGCAGTGGTTATATGTTTATTGGTTGCGCCTATTATAGGCGGCCTATATCATAATTTCTGTAATTAAAAACAAGCTAGGCCCGCCCTTCCACCAAATACCTTAGTCCGAATACATTCTCTGAATATTCAAAGTATTTGGTCGGAGTTAAAAGAAACTTAGTCTGAATTTAAAGGAATTTCGTCTGAATTTTCGATTAAGACCAGTTAATATGAATTTTCCGACTTCGGTATTAGAATTTCGATGAATTGATATGAAAACTCGTTTCAGTCAGCCTAGTCTGAAAAAGTTAGTCTGAATTTTCAGATTTTTTTAAAAAGTTAAATACTTGTTGAGAAACATCTAATATGCTCTTTTCTACACAGACAACACTGTTTTATCGTGAAGCCCTGCTAGCTGTGTTGATTTTAGATTACGATCTCTCCTAGTTTTAAAACTATGTCTTATTACTCGCTTTCTCACATTTTAAGTCTCGCCTTTAGAAAGGCGCTATCGCCTCCCAAAGGTGCTATTTTTGGCCCTATTCGTGCCTTTACAAAGGCATTAGTGCAGTATCACTCCATAAAATTCAATAGCACCCCAAAAAGGGGTGCTATGTAGCACCTTTGTTTTTCCAGTGTGATGAACCAGCAACTAGACCCTCTATTTTGGTGATTCAACCACAAACGGCAAAGGGTGCCAGTTTACACTCCTGTTGGTGTAAAAATGGGTGGTAGGAGGGAGTAAAACGGCAAAACGCATTTCAAACGCCTTATGTGTGCAGCCAGTGCCTTATATGAGTGCCCAGTGTGTGTCCAGTGCCTGATGCATAAGCCACTTAACCATTCAGTAAACCTGTGTATAATCGACCACTGAACCGATGCTAATCCGACTCTTACCAGACAGCCCCAAGAATACGAACCCGTAATCCTAGTCCTTTAATTTAGGTGGGCCCGGCCTATTTAAATATTTATTGTGTGGTAGTTCGGCCTTGCCACTGTTGTTTGTGCGGATGTACCCTGTTCCTTGTGCGGTACATTGGCCGTTTAGTTAGGAAGATTGGAGCTGTTCCTTGCATCGACCGCATTACAGGTGCACCCTAACTCGTCCTTTGTGAGGTGCATCGGCCTTATTGGTGTACCTATGCTGTTCCTTGTGCTACGGTACTATCACTTATACGTATACGACTTGCGTTAGCAGAGGTGGACTGAAAAAGTCGTAGACTATAATCTACAACATGAACATCAACATCTACTTATGGAAACGAGGTCAACTTGCCCGTGTTGTACAAATTTTATACAGAAATGGTGAATTACTGAAACCAGCTGCCCATGGCACTGTCATTTGGGACCTTTGTTCGCAGAGGAGATATTCAATAGTCATAAGCAACGTCTTCTAAGGCAAAAGAGTACTACGATCGTATATTACTGTCATTTCGGCACCTTAAAAACTAACAGACAAGCAGCTCAGACGCGCGTTTGAAAACTCACGCAGTCGAGCAGCGCGTTTCAAGACTCGCGCAGTTCGTCTTTCGCTTTCGAAACCCATGTAGTTCGTTACCGGCCGCGGCTCTGCGGATCAGGCAGACTTCAACTTCAACGTGGGTTATAACGGCGGCAGTTACGACCCGCCGAAACCCACCGCGCGGTGATCCCGAACTGCGTGTGTTTTCGATCGAGCGGACAACTGCGAGGGTCTTGAAACGTGCTGCTTGACTGCGTGCGTTTTGAAACGCGTACCTCAGTTGCGTCTGTTTTAGTTTAAGGTACCGATTTCTTGGATATTGGTGGCTGTCTTCCACCTGAAACTAGGTACCCTTAATGTTTTAGAAAACAAGGATGGACAACTTTCAAGAGAACGATTCTACTAACGATCTTCGAACGGTCTATTTGGTTCGGCAGACCTTCGCGAATCTGACGCTAGTTCACAATCAGCAATAGGTCTGTCCACTCTCTACGTGGACCCTCGCTCAGCCAGGCACGCTCACGGCGGGGCGTAGCTTCTTCTCCGGGGCGCCTGTCTCTCATGGTGGAATGGGATTCGCGTATGACCTCCAGTACTCTTGTTTCAGGGCACAAAATCCCCTAGAGCTCTCAGATCCACAACGCAGGAAAATACAGTGTGCATGACCCAGTACATGTAAAGGGATTGGGCGGAGCGTAGCTGCAGGGTGGCCAGATTTTGTCATCAAATGAAGAGCCACTTCCTCGTAATCTACTCCGATGTTATCACTGATGCGAACATTAAGAGGGACCAACATGCTCTTTGGTCGCAGATTACATAACTTGCCCGTCAACGGGTCATGCTGAAAGAAAAGATAAAGCAAATGTCAGGGCCTGCACCGCTAGCTATTTTATTTATTTATTTAGGGATCCTCCTCTCTAGGAAAACAGCATCGCGTGCCTGCAAGGACACAAAGTGGCCGTGGTACACGCCGTATTCTGGAGAAAAGGGCATATTGTGAAAGAAGCGTGGAAGTTTGCAGAGTTGTTCTAAAAGAATTAAGGCACAGTTATGTCCAAGGTCTTTTTGAAATTTCGGAACGGAATCGTCGAATTTCAGCAAATTAACAGAATGCTCGTAGGGTGCGCTTACCCAGCACAAAGATTAAGCTATAGAGTCGACATGACTGACTTTACAGGACAATGTGTTGGCGCTGAACATAATCGACACTCAGATAAAAAAAATCAACTCTTTTCAACACCCATTTGTATCCTTTTCGTACAAAACATGACCATTTCCTGTGCATCTCTCTCCGTCTACTGAAATGTTTCCACCCAGCAGTCCTCCCGGAGCACCACAGACCTGTATAATAACGCAGGGAGGGTATACTAACCTATTCCGAACACCGTTTTGAACACTGAGTTGAACAAAACCATGTTTTTTCGGGGTAGCAGAGTGAGACACGACGTTTCGTGCTGTAAAAGGCACACTGCTGACGATTCTCTACTAAAAAAACCAAGAATTCTGTTCGCCGGGAATATTTTTCAGGACTTAATGTTACACTTGTTGCGACTCAAGTTCGCGCCTGGTAAGGGAGAGTGGGGCAGTCCGTAACAGGGGCAGTTCGTAACAGAACGCCATATTTCTCATACTATTGGGTATTCGCGCCAATCTGAATGTGTGTCTAGTTTGGTTTTCGTGTCGAAAGTTGTTTGCAATCGAGTCGACGGTGGTGCGGGAGGTGTCATGGGCGTTCTGGAGGCGGTAAAAATTGGACCCCACGAAAACAGGTAATTTCTGACTATTTATGAGTTGACCTTTTCCGTCTCAACCAATGAGATGGCAAGTGGAGCCAGGGTTTTCGATTTTTTCATAAACTACTGTACTTTGCGCTTCTAAATGGCGTAACGGCAGTATCATAACTAGCACCGTTAACCTATAAATAATACAAATGGAAAAGCCTGCCTCTGGGGCAGTTCGTAACTAAAAATCACGGGGCAGTATGTAACAAGAGAATGAGAAACGATTTTACTCATTAAACTGCTCTTTTCGCCCATTTTCCACTTTGCCTGGTTCTAATTTTAATAAGAATGACAACTGTTTGTTGTTATTTCACGAACATCAGTTCTCATTGTTTTGATTTTATTTCCAGCCATGGTTCGAAACAGTGGCGGATCCAGAGCCAGCCTTTGGAGGGGGCAAAGTAGTACTTTTTGCCTACTTACAGGGGCAAAGTATTACTTTTTGCCTACCTTTCAGGCGGCTACCGAGGAGCCATGGGGGGGGGGGGGGGGCAATTGACCCCTTGCTTGCCCCCCCCCCTGGATCCGCGCATGGTTCGAAACTATAAGAAAAAGACAGACAGAAAACCCAACACACCTCGCAAACTGAGAAAGGGACTAGAGCTGTTAAAGCAAGGCTATAGTCTTAGAGTTGCAGCCAAAGAAGCTAATGTTAACTATGCCTGTTTATTTAGATTATCCAAGAAAACCAAAGACTGCAAGACTGACAGTGAAATTAGCGATGATGCCCTAAGGCTGAGCCACAATTCCAGATCTATATTTACAAATGCGATGGAAGAATCTATAGCACAATACTGTACGGACATGGCTTTAATTGGGTATGGTCTAACAACATTGAAAGTTAGAGAGCTGGCTTACGAGACTGCCATGATAAATAAAATTAAAGTTCCGGATTCCTGGACCAAAGAAACCATAGCAGGACTTGACTGGTTGCATGGTAAGTCACTGCATTTAATTATTTCCAAGTATTACTTAAAAAAAACATTTGTTATTATTTTCACTTACTCACTACTAAATTTTATTTGCAGGGTTTCAGAGACGACACCCTCAGCTATCTATTAGAACACCAGAGGGGTGTAGTATTGCTCGTGCTCAGGCGTTCAACAAGCCTAATGTTGAGAAGTTTTTCGACAAGCTAGCTGAGGTCATGCAAAGGCATCCAGGCTTTGCAGATGGATCAAGAGTAGGAAACCTAGATGAAACAAGTTCAAGCACAGTGCAAAATACAAGGAAAATAATAAGCCCAAAGGGTGTCAAGCAGGTACATAAAATAAAATCTGCTGAGAGGGGAATTTCTGTCACAACTTGTTGTACTGTCATGGCATATGGTATGGTTCTACCTCCTGTAATGATTTTTCCCAGGAAAAAATTTGTGAATCATATGCTTACCAACTGTTTCCCAGGCACTCTTGGGCTTGCTAATGAGAATGGTTACATGACAAAGGAGACATTTGTGTCTGTTCTTAATCATGTGATAAAGTGTACAAACTCCAGCAAGGAGAATCCATGTTTGTTACTTGTAGATAATGTTGAGTCTCATCTAAGTGCAGAAGCGTTAACCCTGGCTAAAGAGAATGGAGTTACAATGTTAACTTTTCCTCCCTATTGCACACACAAAATGCAGCCGTTAGATGTTTCATTCTTTGGCCCCTTCAAAGCATATTATGATGCAGCTGTTAATAGTTGGATTTTAAGTAACCCTGCCATACCTGTCACAATCTATAATATTGCAGGGTTTGTTAAGACAGCTCTCAGTAGAGCTGGCTCAGTAGAAACAGTGACTGCTGGCTTTAAAAAGACTGGAATTTATCCGTTTGACAGAAATGTTTTCAAAGATTCAGATTTTGTGATGGCCCAAGTAACGCTTCAGCCTGATCCTTCATGTGAGCAACTGAGTAACACTGAAAAAACTGTGAGCACACCTCCGTCTCCAGTTCCAGAAAGTTCAGCCACTCCATCTGAAGATATTCCTTCGCCATCAAAAGAAAATTTCACTGTTCCCTCTGACAGGCCCCCAAGCACAAGTTTTATAAGCCCAATGGAATTTAAAGGACTCCCCAAAGCCAAGCCCAAAGCAGACAAACGGAAAGTGAGGAAGAAAGGCAAGTGCCGCATAGCAACTGACACACCTGAAAAGGAAGAAATAGAAGCAAAGGAAAAAGAGACCAAAGAGAAGAAAACTAAAAGAGAAGAGAATAGAAAGAAAAGAGAAATTAAAAGACTGACTGAAGAGGTTAAGCAAACTAGGAAGAAAAAGACCCGGAATACAAGAGAATTGAAGCGCAAGTTAAGCTTTAGGGGAGAGGAAAGTGACGATACCGATGGTGCGGAAAATGATCTCACAGTGAACACCAAGGATGCGCACCATCCAGAGAAATTTGATGGCTCATCTCCCCCTCAACAAGCCCCTCAAGAGGGTGATTATGTTTTGGTTCTCTTTCAGGCCAAAGACAGTAAATATTATGTAGGGAAAATTATTAAAGATGTTGATGAGGCAGGTGATTATGAGATTTCATATTTGCGCACAGCACAGAAATCAAACAATATGTTTACGTTACCAAATGTACCTGACTTATGTAGTGTTAGTAAAAGTGATATTAAGGCCATATTACCACAGCCATGCCATCATCAAGGTATGACAAAACGTCAAAAGTCGTACATAAGTTTTCAATTTGACTTTAGCACTTTTCATTTAGGATGATCTTGAGATGTGCCAAAATGTTTATTTTTAGTTTATGACTAGTGAAGTCCCTGTAATTTAAAATATTGCCCCTGTCTTAAGTTGAAGACCATTCTGTTTGATTATATTTTTGTTTCTTAATACTTTGATTTTATTTTTATGTCTTCTTTTGTTTTTAATATTTAGCGCCTTGAATTTAGAACTTTAAAGTCCGTCCAAAACAATGTTGAAGATTGTTCAGGATTTATGTAAAAAACTATTCCACAAGACTGAAATTATTATTTAAAGCCAGGAAGTTTAAAGTGTGCTGTGAATTGTCAAATAAAAAATTATTTGTGCAAACTTTGTAATTATTTCCTTTTTTTAACCTATTTATTCAGAAATTCATGTTGCATCCTAATCATTGGCGTTTAAGCATTGTAAAGGCTTCCTGGTAACAATTTTTTCTACATGTTGCACACTGCCCCACTGCTGTTACACACTGCCCCGACCCGGGGCAGTGTGTAACACTTGCAGGGGTCTAAAAAACTGCCTCTGCACCCTAGAAGGAGGACCCAGGTGCTTCCCAACTGTTCAGTGGTTCTAGAGGAAAGTCTAAAGAGTTGATTTAGAAACATTTTGAACAATGAAATAAAATATTGTGCCCAGGAAGACCGAAATCCAAAATCTGTTACGGACTGCCCCACTCTCCCTTACCTCATTATCAAAGCAGCTACTTGATACTGGTACCGCCCCTTTAATAGAGCAAAATAGATATCATGGTAATTTTTGGGGTGACTGTCTTTGCAAAATTCATAGTTCTCAACCCGGAAAAAATTGACTTGGAATTTACTTGATGCAAATTCGTAGCGAACTTCAGGAATCCGCGCCCAACGTGCCGGACCCCTCGTCTGCGACTCAGGAGCCCTGCTCTTCTCCTCTTTCTTCTCCTCCTTCATCACCATCTAGTTAGTGCCCCGACGCACAGGTCTGCCTTCGCCCGCCGTCGCTTTCCCCGTCACCTCCCTCCCCCTCTCCCATAAATGACGGTCCGCAACAATGCTCCCAGACTCCAGAAACAATTCAATCTTGTTCGCCGCCTGCACCTGAGTCTGAGCCTAAGCTTAAGCATTCTGGCCCTTCCCCTACCTCTACCCCTCCCCCGTCCCCTGTCCCTCCACTTGATCCTTCCTCGCCTGACTGTTCTCCGCCTCCCGCTCCTGACCCTAGGGACGAGGGTTTCTTCAAAATTACGACTGAGCAACGAAATGACGAGGAAACACAGCGTATACACAGGCTTCTATTGTCCGGCGACCCTAATACCATTAACAGATTTCAGTTGATAAATAATATTGTGTGTACCGTAGCCACCCCACCCCAAATCTATGTCCCTTCCCATTTGCGCCCTACTCTTTTGTATGAAGCGCATTCAAGTATACCCTCGGGGGTCATCAGGGTCAAAAGAAATGCCTTAGCCGTCTTGAACAATTTTACTGGCCACGAAAATATTCTGATATTATTGACTTCATTCGCGCATGCGAAATTTGTCAGTCCTTTAAGGTTAGTAATCGCCTACATGGTATTATAAAGCCAGGGACAGGTGAAATTATCATCTCAGAAACCGATGTGAGAAATTCTTGTAGCGGTACGGGAAAATTTTCCATGAGAGGTCCATGAGAATCCAATTACGATTCATATTGTAAACTTTTTGTAACTATGCGTATCAACTCAGAATCGATTGGTGAGCCAACAAAGTCGTCAAGTGTAAAGTCGTACATTTACGAGATGTGTTGTACATAGTGAATTACAAAATATCTTGTACATCTACGGAAATATTTTTCACAGTGACCGAAAGTCCAAAAATTCTGACTTTCTGTCAAAATCTTACCTGTAATGTAAAACTTATACACCCTGAACCCCTTCCCATAATATGAGTGGCTCATGAGATACAGGCATTTGAATAACTTTGTAGGTGCTTGCTAAAAATTTGGTGGGCGTTCCCAATTTTGGAAAATTGACCTAACCGGCACAAAAACTTGTTTGTCATAGTCCAAAGAAGAAACGTAAGAGACTGATTTAAGTTTCAATCACTGGAATAAGAATAGGAAATTTTCAACTTTAGTATTTTGCCAAAACCAAAAATTTCACCAAATTTTGTGAAAGATACAATTTAAAAAAATTACTTTCAGGTGGAATCCAGAAAATATGGCACCTCCGTCTTTTCCTTATTACCTTTTAAGTGTCTGAGAAAAATATCAATGACGTAACCCTAAATTGAAAGCGCACAGGAATTTTAAAGGAAGGGAAAAATATGTTCTGAGAAAAAAGCATTCAAAGTTCGGAGACAGATTTTCATGCATTATCAGTTGGAGATTTGGGGATTGCAGGGGTGTACGGAAACGTATATTTGAGGCACTTCTGGGTCCCGCACAGCAAAAATCTGGCCAGATCCTGAAAGATGAAGGTCCAAAGGACCATTTTCCATCCAAAACTCATTTTCAAAAGTTTCGCCGATTTTCGTCATTTTTTCACCTGTCGCTGGCCTTAACTCCCTTTCGCTCTGATTATGTTATGCAAAATTGTTTTATTGATTTTAAACATATGCCTCTCAGTTCTGATAATATGCGATACTTTCGTTGTATCGTTGAGAGTTTCACTGGTTTTGCCTTTGTAATGGCAATGTCTAATCTTACGGCATCTGACACCTATGTGCCATACTTCGCAAATATGTTCTGCGTTTTGGATATTTTGATAATCTCCTCTCTGATTTCGCTTCTAATATTATAGCAGAGGCTTGCCAAAATCTTTTGCGTTCTCTAAGCATTAAAATACGGTACGCTCCAATCACTGTGAAAAATATTTCCGTAGATGTACAATATATTTTGTAATTCACTATGTACAACATATCTCGTACATGTAAGTACGACTTTACACGTTACGACTTTGTTTGCTCACCAATCAATTCTGAGTTGATACGCATAGTTATAAAAAGTTTACAATATGAATCGTAATTGTACAAGACCTCTCATGGAAAATTTTCCCGTACCGGTACAAGGATTTCTCACAGTGATTGGTTTTCACACCACAACAGAGGTGCCGTAGAAGCCGGTATAAAATCAGTTTCTGACACAGTTAAATTGTTGTGTGATGAAAATTTTCACACAGTTACTTCCAGTTGCTGAATTTCTAGCCAATACAACGCGTCGTTTTTCCCTCAACGCCTCCCCCTTTGCTCTTTTACTTTTATATGGTTATGAGCCTCGAACGCCCTTAACACTTCTTACGGCCTGCCTACCGCCTAAAGTGTGGAGTGCGGCCAACTGATAAGCTTTTAGAACAATTTCACATGCGTGTTGATTCGCGTCAAGTGCTTGCTGTCGCACAAGCAAGTCAAAAGTATTACTTTCGACTCTCGTCGCAAAAATATTACTTTTCGGAAAGGCCAAGCTGTTATGGTTAGACGAGAGCGCAAGGGAATGAATAAAAAAATTTTCCGTAAATTTTTGAAAGGAAAAATAATATCTCAAAGTGGTCCTAGTAGTTATATTGTTTCTGTCCCCTTTCGAAATGGTCGCAAAAATTTGCGGTACCATGTTCACTCTCTTAAGCCCTGCTACAAGTTACCACCGCATCTGGCCCTGCATCGCCCCGCCCCACAGCTCCCACTTGTCGCTAGCGTCACGCCCATCGGCTCCGCTCCAACCGGTCGCATAAAACTTTTTGTTCTTGGAATGTAAACGGCCTTATTCGTTCTTTCATTAAATGAGTCGGTCTTCAATTTTTTTTTTCTGATCATTCGTTTGAAGTTATTTTCTTGCAAGAGACAAAATGTTTCCCTTTTTGTCACAGCCTCGTTTGCTAAATTAGGTTATACTGCGTTTTCGTCTTCGTCCACTACTAATCGTGGTTATTGTGGAGTTTCGATTCTGACCCGACGCATTCTGCACCGTGTCATTATCGGATTTTATGATGATTCTCAAGACGAAGCACGAACCATTACGCTTTGTTTTGACGACGCTATTATTGTTTGTGCACTGGTAAAACAAATGTTTAGTTTTAATACATCTGTGGTGATTAGTTCCAAATGTGCAAACATTGCACACTTCAAGGTGTCGAGGTTAACTAAACGTCATTTGGTGTGCAATGTTTCGACACTTCCGAAACGTTTAATAAACTGCACACAATAAGTGTGCAGTTACTCGACGTCTGTTATGGCTTCCCAATAGCTGGTGCATGTGTCCAAGTGTGCAAACATTCGACACTTGCGAGATGTTTAAAGTTTAGACGTTATCCGACGCGTCCTAAGAACAAAGTCCGACGCTCAACAAGGTCCGATCTGTTTGCGCGACGTTCAACAAAGTCCGATCTGTTTGCGTGCGTTTCAACAAAGTCCGATCTGCTTTCAGCCGCGCTCTGCAGCGCTGGCTTATTTTATGTATATGTTCGTTAATATTAGCAGAAGAGAAAAAGTAATGGATGCTACGTGATCCTAAAAGATTAAAGAAAAGCTGATACAAAAAATGATAGGCAAAGATACAGTAACAGAATTGTCACAGAGATCTTAACATCCACCACCCGAGCGCGGCCCAAAGCAGATCGGACTTTGTTGAAACGCACGCAAACAGATCGGACTTTGTTGAACGTCGCGCAAACAGATCGGACCTTGTTGAGCGTCGCGCATACAGATCGGACTTTGTTCTTAGGACACGTCGTATTGTAATGTCTAGTAAAAATCGACACCATGTAATGTGCAAAGTTGTAAAAAGCACACGTTAAGTGTGCAAAGCTGCACATTTGTTTTACCAGTGTGTGTATCCTCCATTCGCCGGAGTGGATCTTGAAAAATTACCTAAAAAGGCAATATACCTTTCCAAATTTCTTGCGTTCGTTAGCAGCTTATTAGAGACTGGATTACCTGTAATTATTGCCGGAGATTTAAATATTGTGCCATCTAATTTCCCTGATGTTCATCCTTTCGAACGTACTCGCTTTTTAGGTGGCCGTACTGATACAGAGCGTCGCCTTTATGCCTCTCTTCTTTCACTTGGATTTATCGATACGTTTCGTCATCTTAACCCCACAACTATCAAGTATAGTTTTTGGAGCTTTCAACCTTATTATTTGCGTGAAAAAGACTGCGTAATCTCTTGCCTTTTGTTAAAAGCGCCAATATTCTTACGCCCGTCACAGGAAGCGATCACGCCCCGTGCGTTTTAAAATTTTACAGCCCTGCCCTCGCCTCGCCGAACTCTTTCGTTTATACACTGATGTCTTTGTTGGTCCAGTGTTTATTTTCTGCTGTTTTCCCTTGTCCCGCGCGTGTCCCCGTCCACGCTACTCTCCGTCACGTCTCTCGTCCCCCCCCCCCCCCTCCATTCCTGCGACTTCCTCCGCCCACCCGCGCCCCGCTCCGCCTTAGGCGGCCGTCTATATTTCAGAGCCGCAGCCGCAGCCAATGAGAAGGCAGGACGATGTCACGTGGGCTGGTGACGTGAGCGCAGCGGAATGTTTTGTTTACATGTATTCCCGCCGAGTCGGTAGTCGGGCGAGTTGCGGTAGTGTTTAAATAATGGAAAATAAGAAAGATTTAGACATTAAGCTTGCGCATGGAGTGGAGCAGTACCCCATATTGTGGGACTGCACTAGTGCTATGTACAAACGGAATGACGGAATAAACAAACGGAATAAGTTGTCATCTCAACTGCAACAATATATATTGTCTCTTCCTTTCTTATTTTATTTTTTCTTGTTTTGTTTATTTTAGCAATGGTTTTATATTCCCAGTGAGGAAGCTGTAGAGAGCAACAGCGACCCCAGTCTCTTGGTGAATGACATCGAAAATGATGCAAACATTTCATCAGTTGGAGATGATTTAAATGAGAGTGTTTGTTCTATGGTCAGTGTGGGGCCAAGCCCTGCCCCTTCTACAGCTGTCAGTGTGGATCGCTCATTCCACAGCATCATGTCAAGCACACAAAGACCATCATCTTGTCCCCCTGAGCAAACAGGGAAGAAACGGGTAGTGGATGAGGACGACCACTTCTTCAACAAGAAAGGTTCAACCAAAAAAAGCAGCAACCTTCTTCTGGCACAGGCAGTGCATGAAATGGAGAAGATTGCCAATGAATCAGCTCTCACTCCGCCTCCCTCAGGGCCAACCTCAAATGGAAGTATTCTGGACAGATTACCCATTTTAACGTTTGTGGGTAAAAGGATGGAGTCAATGGATGAAGAAACTAGGAAGAGATTTGAAAACGCCTTAATGCAACTGCTTATGCAATATTGTTAGGTCGCATTTTTTCCCAAACACCATTCCATTTTTGTTTTTTACAACCATTACCCTTTTATTTTTTTCTCATTTCTTGTACACCAGTATTATGTAACCTCTAACTCATTCTATTATGTTCCTACGGGTATTATTATTACTGTTACTTTTTGTTACACTACATATCTATACTTGTGTGCTTACAATGACTACCTCATTTGTCGTATAATAATTTTATTTTAGTTGTTAAAACAAAATCAGAGTTATTTTGTGCCAAAGCTATTTTTCATTATGTGTCAAAATATGGGTCAAAGATTTATTTTATATTGTATGTTGACCTACAATTTTTTTTTTATTCTACTTGTGAGCCTACTACTGTTCATTAGCTTAAATATTTGTTTTTGTACCAAAGCTATTTTTTGAAATACTTAAATATTTACTCATGTACAGGTTTTCCTTATTTTATTTTCCTTATACAATAAAAAATAAATAGAATATGAGAAAAAAAGTTTAACATTAGTTAATTTTTTGTACAAAGAAAAAAAACTAAGTGAAAGAATATAGAATGCACAGTAAGTTAACAGAAATATCAGTGGCGACTCCAGACCTAACTCGAGGGGGGAGTCCGGTCGGGGTCGGGTATTCGGCGCGCGCGCGTGTGTGTGTGTGTGCGTGCACGCGCGCGCGGAGGGTTGCCACAATTTTTTAATTTCCCCTGATTTCCATCCCACCTTTTTTGGGAATTTCTCTGACTTTAAAGCCCTTCATATTGGTTCGATTAATGTAAGGCGAGCGAAGCGAGCGGAAGTTTTTTTGTTTGCAAAGTAACAAAAATGGACCATTTTTCGATAAGCTTCTGACTTTTGTGACCCGCAAATCGAAGTGGTTTTGTGAACATCAGGCAATATCATGTGCTCAGTAAAATCTGTAGTTTAATCCCTGAGTTTTTATTCACATTTTCGATAAGTCCCGATATTTAGCCCCCTTTCTTTTCGAATCTTCCTGAATTTTAAGAACCGCATATCGATTCGATGGATAAACGCAAGCGAAGCGAGCGGAATTTTTTTTTATATAAAGTGCCAATATCTGACTGGTTTTTTTGACAAGCCTCACACTTTTGTGACCTCAATAGCAGTGTTTCCGTTTATATCAAGCAATATCATGGGCTCAGTCAAATCTATATAATTTCTTCCCCGTGTTTTTTTCAAATTTTCCTGAGTTTTCACTGATTTTCTAGATCGTTTACAAATTCTCACAGTCTTTCAGGTTTTCAAGATTTCAAGGTTTTCCAGAGTTGTGGCAGCGCGCGCGTAGGTCAGTCGTTAGGTCGGATTCTGAGCGGCACACAGTGTCTGTGTCTTTCGCGAATGTGGCTGTAGCGTTGTACTCGAGATAGAAAAGAAGCTCCTAGCTACCTTAGGTCACTCGAGTATGCTTGCATTTTTAGGCGTTCAGTAGTAGGTGCATTTAATCTTTTATTTTCAGTTAGTATACCCTGATCCGTTTCCGATTGTAAGCAAGACCGAAGTTTGAGCCTAGAAGCAGAGTACGACGTCGTACTTCGGCTTGGCCCGAGGGGTCGCGACCCCCGACCCCCCCCCCTGGAGCCGCCAGTGAGAAATATGGTTCAATTTTGGATAGAAACCATACGATCTTGCCATGGGACAGCCCCGTGTGAAAAGCGTTCAACATTAGTGGTCTTCTTATCAATTCTTTTAGCAGAGGGTGGAAAGAGAACAGAGTTGTGGCCGAATGACAGCCAGCCATCTCCCGTGAGACGAAAAGGAGACAAGTCGAGCATTCCCCCTACAGCTCTCGGCAGCGGCGCGACCGTCTTCGTTTCGATGCTTTCTAGTCTCGAAAACGGTCGTTTTCAAGACGACAGGGAGACCAGGAAGCGACGACCTTATCCGCAGTGCCTCCCCGAGACGCCTCACGCAGGCAATACCCCATGCTCCCTCTGGTATGAGAAATTCGCTGACTTACCCCGAGGCGCAGGGGTATTGCGTAGATTTCCGGACATTTAGTGATTTCATTACTGTCTTTCCACAATTTTTTTTTGTGAAGCGTTTGGAGAGTTTTGAGGGTGGGTGATGTTTTGAAATGTTTTGGTCAGATGTTTTGATTAAGAAAACATGTTTGGAGTACAAGATTTACTTATTTTCACAACAAGTCATACATACTAATAAAAATAGGACAATTGAATCCTCCTACTCCAACTCAAAGGAGTTAAGTGGATTTACTAAGTACAGTTTGCTCCTAATATTTAAGCAAAATAACACACAAATTAAGTTTTGAACTGGGACAAGCTCAGTTACAGCACTGGCAGAAAAATAGCTCTATCTGCTAAAAGGAGTTGGAGCAGAAAGCGACCTGCAAATTACAGCCAAGTACTCTGCGCCATTATTCATGGATTTAACAAATGTCAAAATTTTACCTTGAACTTGAACATTGTCACTTGAAAGATAAGAGCAGTAAGAAGATTCCCTTGATCCCAGTTGGTAGGTTTCAGAAACAAAAAGCTGCTTTTCTTTGTACAGCCGTGAAAAAGTTCTGATAGACAAAGGGTCAGGAAAAATGTGCTCTAAATATTCTGAACAGCTGTGAGTTATATCAAAGTTACCTACAACATAAGTACCACTTGAAATTCTTTCACAAGAACCAAAGTTAATATGGGGGTTTGAGAGAGACTCACAATATACTTTAGCATCATTTGATGTTAGTTTTGAAATGTGCAAGGGTAACTGAGTTAGCACAGAGAAATTAGAAAATATCTGCATGGTTGCATGGCGAGTTCCATGGGTAAGATTAGCAAGTTTACCATTCAGATCTTCAAAAATGAAGCAGCTGCTTACAAATAAATTTCCAGTCTGGCGCACTGAAGCAGCTAGGTGCCTAAGGAGATGTATATTTGAAGACATATGACGAGGACCGTACAATTTTTCAAAATCACAACAAAAAGATTTTAACTTTACATCTGCTTCTTTCAGGTCGTCTGGAGATATACTAGATTTATTTAACAGAGCAACTGCGTCCACCGAGATGGAAAGGTTGTCGAAGTATTCAGGCTTCATGATTCCCTGCAAGACTGGTACAGCCACCCGACGCAAAATGTTCTGTACGCCAATGGTGCGCGTTTAGTTCGTCTTGACGAACTGTGCGCGACCTTCTGCTGAGGTCGCTAAGAGTACGCTATGGTTCGCCGCCCGTGTTCGCTTTTAGGTCGCATAGGTCTCACTACGCGACCTTTTGAGTTCGCTCGACGTACTTGGCGTACCAAAAACGAACTCAGTTGCTCGCGCGCTGAGGTCGCTTCTTGTTCGCTACAGGTTCGCTTTTAGTGCGCTTTTAGGTCGCTTTACATGCGTTTAATGTTCGTCATGCGGAGGGGGGCAGTTGTGGGGGGGGGGTTGTGGGGGGGGGCAGGCGCGCGCAGGGGTTGGTGCTTCAAGGGGTAGGAGTTGGAAGGTAAAGTAGCATGTGATAATTTTATTACGTTTATCTAGCTGCATGTGAAAGTAGACAAATGCAGCACTGCAGAGTCGGCTCGGATACCCCCGGGATATACCCACACCAACATACATCAGGAAGTCTTCCAGTTCAAATGCAGTTATAAGTCTTAAACACAATTTGTTGTACACTTAAGAGTGACCAAAAGAAAAGCCCGCTTTAATAGTGTGTAGTAGCACTCAAGCATCACTTCTCCGAGCGCAGAGTCTCTGCAAACTCAAGTGTGAGACAGTATCACACTTTTTACTGCAGTACCACTGCGTCTCACACTTTCAAAAACTATTTTCTGTCGTTGAATAGCAGTTCCGTTCTAGAGAGCAGCATCAGCTTTGGTTGAAAATCTCCGTTAAAACAAGCTACCATGTGATGGGCTTTGGAACAACAATACATGAAATAATCAGAAATTAATGGTTTCGAAAATTTATAGGAACGTTGTTGTTTGCGATCAGAACCCCATCACATGGTAGCTCGTTTTAACCAGGATTTTGAACCAAAGCTGATGCTACTCTCCAAAACGTGATTGCTATTCAACGACAGAAAATAGTTTTTGAAAGTGTGAGACGCAGTGGTACTGCAGTAAAAAGTGTGATACTGTCTCACACTTGAGTTTGCAGAGTATCATGGACTGTTCTGCGGGCACTCTAAGTGGACTACACTGTGTTAAAGATCCTTTAACTGCTTACCAGTAGAACACTCAAGACGTCAGTCAAAACGCTACAGCCGCACAGCTGCTGCCTTGCTGCCTCGCGCTGCTGCTCCGACTGCACGCACGCACGTCCTTCCTCTGCGGCTTCCACTCTTAGACTGGTGTGGTGACTGGTGTGGTCTCCGTCCCGTCCCGTCCGTCTCCGTCTCTTCTAGCTGATGTGCTACTGTGCTGAGACGAGACCTCACCTCCGGTCTCTCCACCGTGCCTCAGGTACTCCGAGTGTCCCGGGCCCGGGGCCGCCCCATCCCTCCCCTCCTCTGCTCGGAAGTGCACTGGCCGGGGTTTCCCGGAAAATACCGACATCGCGGGGCTCTCCAGGCCAGGCGAACCTGACGATCAGAAAGCGTACCGAGGTCGCTCTCAGAGCGAACTAAAAGCGTACCCTGACGACCCAAGCGAACAGAAAACGTACTGAGTCGCTCCCAAAAGCGAACAGAGCGTCTCGAAAACGAACCGTAGACGCACCTCCTCGAGGGCGCTGACGAACTCCGACGACCCGTTAGCGTACCATGCGCGACCCTCCGCGCACCGATAGCGAACGAAAAGCGAACGTTTAGCGAACAATCATTTTGGGTCGGGCATATACAAAAGAAAATTCCTACAGAGAGAAGCCTTCCAAAACCCAAGCTTTGTAACATCCTCAGGCAAGCGCTGTACAAAGTGAGGAAGTTTTAAATTTCTTAAAAGGAGATTTACTTGATTAGCTTTTGTTTTAAGTGAAAATGGCGCTTTATGGTATTTAGGATCAAACCACAGCCTCAATAATGACTTTGTAACCCCAATAAACAGACAATGCATGGAATCGATGCTCACAGAATCAATGACAGATGATGACAAAATGTGAGAAAGCATGGAGGGGCCATCTACTCCTAAGTACTCCTGTTTTGAAGTAACACATCTGTCCAAACATTCCAGATAATTTTCATGATTTCTTAGTTCCAATTCATCTTGATGAGGAAATGCCATAACATCTCCTGTCCTATCACTCTTCTCTCCCCTTATGAAGCACTTGGGACAAGAATGGTACCCACTATGACCTTTCATGCACATAAAACAGGCTTTGGCAGGCACATCACATGTTCCTGTAATTACAAAAGCTCTTGCCTCACATTCCTCTTCACACCCATGCAGTTTCACATTAAAACCATTTTTAAGTTTAGATAATTCCTCATACATAGGTAGCAAAAATATATTTGGATGAGGTTTTTCACCATCACCCCACAAACCACCAAGAATCAAATTTTCAGGCTTGAAACGCTCTGAGAGAGGCAATTCATTTATCACAAAAACAAATGGCCATAAGGAATAGGAACTACACTCATACAGAGCAACTCCATCAGTGTACCAGGTCAGTGAAACACACAAATCATTCACTAAAAGATTTTCTTCGGCTAACTTATAAACAGTGCTGTCAAAAATATCTTCAATATTATTAGCATCAACTTTCTTTCTGGAATGCCTATGACGCAACTTCTCCACAAATCCTGGACGACTAAACATTTTACGCAACTGAGACTCAATTGAACATTTTATAAAATATTTCACACAACTGCCCTTGCAGGTGCAAACATCTTTCATATTTTTACGGAACTTCCAACACACATTACAGTAGTGCACAAGTTGCATTTGGCTATCATCACTTTGAAAATTTTTGAAAAACAAATGTTTTGAGGTAGGTAATTTACAAGGCTTTGGTAATACAACATGGAACAAGTCTAATAGTTTACAAAAGTTAGCCCCACTTAGTTGAGAAGACTGGGAGAATGCTAAGATTGAAACCATGCTGTCATAGACAGACAATGTACAACCCTCATATAATTTGTCTTCTGGAGATTCGTGTAGTGGGAGGGGATTCATACCTGGTGCAAGCTCAGGTTCAGTATCTGGAGTTTCCATACAAAAAGTTATGGGAAACAACGGAACTCTACTGTAACTGTAGTCAGAATGTAACAAGGGAATGTTTAGGAAATATTCCCAATTCAAAGATGATCCTGGGAAATCAAAAGAAACAAAAGAATTATACCCTACAGAAAATTTGATGAAAATGTTAAGTGTCACAAACAAATTTTAAAATAAATACCTTTGTGCAGAGGAAGAGTTAACGGAACCTCTGGGTAATAGCTCTGATGGAAATTAATAGGAGGGATAAGAACTGAAATAAAATATACATCAATTAGCAAAAACGGAAAGTAGATAAGAGCTAAATCTTAATTGGCACAGTCATATATTACCAGGAGTTCTGGAGTAGGGCACAAGTAAGGGTGCGCTGAGTTCAGCAGCTGAAATGGCAGCAGAGGGGACAAGTAAAGGTGTGTTGGGTCCAGCTGATATGGCAGCAGAGAAGCTTTCTGAAAGTAGAAATAACAAGCGGCAAAGAATTAAAAAAAGTACATAATATCAATAAATTGATATTAAAATTGGATACTCGTTCTTTACACTAAGAGTGTATGTGAGTAAATAACACATGTGTAAGAAGTTAAAATGCCATCAGTCATTCAAAGCACATATCTTCTACATCAATTTTCTTCACTTTTTCCTATGGATGCTAAAAAAAACTTCATTTAATAAATTGAGATCAGGTGTTACTTTATCATAAAATCATATACTCAAGATATGATATATTATAGTTTTGACAGTGAAAGATGTCCAACACCCATGTATTTTCGAGCACAATACTCGTTCCATACACTAGGCAGGTAAAGTGATAGTGTAAAGAACGAGTAAAAATGTTAAATGAAGGTAAAGAAATAAACAGCTACAAACAGTAGCTACAAATTTCTGTGGACAAAAGTACCTGTGTTTGTTGCGGCATTAAAATTCACATCTTCAAAGGACTGAGATATGCCTGTCTGTGATGTCGAAGGCATAGGATGCACAATTTCCTTTTCAGCAGTTCCTGAAATAATTTATAGCAATTAAAATGTGACGCCTAAAATTTGATTTGGAAGTATTATAATAAAAACTTACTTGGCAGAAAAACTTTTGATGGTCTAACAACTGGAACTGCATTCTGTGGCCCAAACTTTGAAACATCTTGGGAATGGGCAAGTGGCAAATGTTGTGGGCTGAAAATGAGATAAATAAATAAGTTTTAACTAAGGTTACTTTTCAAATGTCACAGTTTAGGTACAGAAAAACAAACACAGCATTTATAATTAGGTGTTGCTAGCGCGAGTAGTACTCAAAAATCTGCTCAAACAGTAACTGTGATGACATAAGGTTATACAACTTACAGAGATGGGTTGGTGGGCGAATCGAGCAGCTGGCGTTTTTTCCGGGCTTCTCGCCTACTCTTCTTTTCTGGTGGTTGCTTCTCGGGTGGCTGTTGATCTGCCATTATGGCCAAACTCCAATATTTCTTGAAATAAACTTAATGTAAATATCGTCTACAAAACTTTTAAGTGCGGCTTGGATGCGCGTTGCGCGTTGCGCGTGACGTACAGTTCTTCTTCTCCCCGACTTTGTTTTGTACCGAAACGTAGTGCCAACCTAAATCCATCCGCGCGACCGGCGGGTTGGCCCCATGGCAACAATACACTGCGTGTTTCGCTGCCTTTGTTTGAAGAAAAAATATTTGGCGCTTTTGGACTATCAGTAAATCTAGGTAAGTGCCATAAATGAGTCATAGAAAACCATGAGATTCATTTTCAAACGTTGTGAGTGCCGAATTCTTTTCATTGATATTCACATTCAGATATGCTTCACGTCATTCCCCCTCTTTTTCTCTCTCTCGCACTCGCACTACAAACGTAAACAAGTGTCATATGGGGCTCTTCGTGTGCTGATTATGATTGATAGGTAAATTTCATTTTCAAAGATAAGTTTATGTATTTTTGATAATTTTAAACCGTGTGTGTGCGAGACGGATGGGGAGGTGTCGATTGGTCGGAATCTAAGGCCGGGAAGGAAATATGTACTGCTACAGCACTTGTACGAAAAGTGCCTGAGTAGAGTCAAGATATGTGTCTTGTTCATTGTGAAAAACATCCGGAATTAAACAACAGTTTTCATTTACTGTCCATCAATTTTAAAGCGATTGGGTATCTGTAAAAAAAATGTAATTGTTGTAGGTTTAGCACTAATATTTTGTCTTTCAGAGAACAGCGACAATTGTTAAAGTGGCTGTAGGCTTTTTCTTACAGCTGCTGTCAGCGTATGTGTTTTAATCACAGCCCTATTTTACATTCTTTTCCAGCAACAACAATGCGAAGGCGACCAACAAGACTTTTTGCTTTGGTGTTCCTCGAAAATCCAGCATCTGTTGAAATTGTGGGACATGATGAATTTCTGGAACCTGGCTCCATGGCGGAGCAAACTGTTAGGAGGATGTCGCGCCCATCATGGGATGCTGAGGACTGCACTATTCTTCGCACTGGTGAGTCTCTCCTGAAATAACTAGGGAACTGTTTTGTTCATTTTTAATTTCTGTGGAAAAGTGGGGTCTTATCAATGGCTTAGTAAATTTCGAAATGGTTCCAGTAAACCTTTGTTCTCAAAATAATAAATACGGAGACCTTGTTGAATTTTATTTTAACTGCGGAATTTTCCTTTAAACCCTCAAAACTTCGGGACAGTATTTTTAGTTTTGCACTTAAGTGCAGTACATTTCAACTGTAGTTTCTCATTTTTTTTTGTTTCAGGAAAAAAAACGGAGCTCTCCAAACTGAAAGTGAAGGCCGATAGGACGATTCATGATGAGGCAATCGAGGGAGAAATCTATGTTGGAACTAGACACCACGAGCTAAAACAACTAAAGAAAGAAGCTGCAACAGCAAGGGCAGAAAATATTAATGAGGTGGCCACGCAGCTTCATGCCAATGGACCTGGTAAATATGTACAAATATTTTTGTGTCTTTTTCACCCAAAAAAGCATTTTTCTGGTGTTCTTATTTCTTTGTGTTTCTCTTTTTCCTTCTTTTCAGATGCTTTGATAGCGAAAGTACCTAAAGTTGACAGGAGGCCAAAGAAGAGACCCGCTAATGAACTTCAGGCCCTCAGGACACAACTCGAGGCTTTGCCTTGCCTGACAGAAAAACCTGGAGATGTGAGTAACAGATTGAACAATAAAAACATGGTACTTTTTGATTTGAAAAAGATTCTACAAATTTTGAACTGGGTGGTACGGGTCCAATGTTGATGTTGGGGGGAAATTGCCTTGTTCCTATAGATTTGGCTGCCCGTGCTAAAAAATTATTAATACATTTTGTTTTATTGTTTAGGTAGAGGTTAGTCCGGGAACAAAAGTTTACTACAATGCGGCCAAGCTTTGCCTTGTGGGCGACCTTTCAAACAGGAACCCCCAAAAAGCTGCCACAGAGCTGCTCGCAAGGCTTCTGCCCATGGAGGTGCTGACCCACTCTGCCCTAAGCCTCAGTGGCCGTGGGGACACGGTTGCAATACCGTTTGATGTGACTGCTGCTGTCAGAGGTGGGTGGAACAAAACATAACGGATCTATGCCACCTGCTTTTCATATGTTTTGTGCTGGAGAAATAATTTATTGAAAAGGGTCATTCTGTGTCAAATCGACCTAAGGTTCAAAATGATGGTTTTTGTTTTGCGTTGGGGATGTTAGAATATCATTGGGGACCAACCCAAGGTTTCTTATGTCAAAGGAAATTTTTTTAAAAAATTTGGTTTAGGAGATATAAAGTCTCAAATTTGGTGTCTGGAAAATCTCGAGGAAATGTGTAAATTGTATTTGATACCCTATAAGAAATAATTCACATGTCTTAAACAGAGGTCTTTAGATTCAGATTTTTATGCTGTTTTAAATGAGCTGTGTTAGGATTGTATCGTGGAAAATTTTTCAGAAACTTGTTAAGTAAACTTCCGAAGAATTTACATAACTATAACTTAGCAAAAAATAAGTCATCCTCAAAAATTCCAGGTCATGGCTTTTTTTGAAGCTAATGATGAGTAGAATAGCATACACAACTTTTTATGTATGGCCTGAAGGTTTTACTCTCTTTGCTTTAATATTTTAGGTTTTCAGCCCCTAATATTAGGCTCTTATGAGACAAGGTGAACTCCACTTGGTGAGTAAGTCATTAAAATCACTAACATAATGCATCCCAGTAACATGAATTGTCATTCTGACTATAGAAAACAATATTATTTTAATATTTATTTTTTGCAAGAAATAAAAATTGAAAAGTAACGGTTTCCGTATTGAACTTAACTTATTATGTTATCCAATGCCAATGGCCTTTCAGAATGACAGTACATGTTACTGGGATGCTTTATATTAGTGATTTTAATGACATACTAACCAAGTGGAGTTCACCTTGTCTCATAAGAGCTTAATATTAGGGGCTTAAAACCTAAAATATTAAAGCAAAGAGAGTAAAACCTTCAGGCTGTACATAAAAAGTTGTGTATGCTATTCTACTCATCATTAGCTTCAAAAAAAGCCATGACCTGGAATTTTTGAGGATGACTTATTTTTTGCTAAGTTATAGTTATGTAAATTCTTCGGAAGTTTACTTAACAAGTTTCTGAAAAATTTTCCACGATACAATCCTAACACAGCTCATTTAAAACAGCATAAAAATCTGAATCTAAAGACCTCTGTTTAAGACATGTGAATTATTTCTTATAGGGTATCAAATACAATTTACACATTTCCTCGAGATTTTCCAGACACCAAATTTGAGACTTTATATCTCCTAAACCAAATTTTTTAAAAAAATTTCCTTTGACATAAGAAACCTTGGGGTGGTCCCCAATGATATTCTAACATCCCCAACGCAAAACAAAAACCATCATTTTGAACCTTAGGTCGATTTGACAGAGGACAGAGAATGACCCCAAAAAAAACTCACCTACAGGTTTTGTCCAGAGTTACCTGGAATTGAAGACGCCATGGCCTGAGTTTGGGGTGACGATCAGAAATTTCCTCAACAGAAAAAAGAAGGTGAAGAAAGTTGCCAACGAAGAGAGTGTGGTCCAGCATCGCGGTCTGCAAGGAGGGCAGCAGGTGCACGGCCAGCATCAGGTACCACAACACCATCATAGCGACGTGGAGGTGGACCTCGAGGTGCACTCCGTGCAGCACGAGCACCAGGGCGGCCAGGACCTACAACACCATGCTGGCGACGTGCAGAGGCACGCCCACGCCCAGTACCATGGCCCCCTACAGCACCACGGCGACATGCAGGTGAACGCCGCGCACAATGACAACCAGGGCCTACAGCACCATTACGGCGGCGGGGCTTTGCACCAGGGCGCGGACCTCTACCAGCAGCAGCCTGGTGGCAGGTATCCTGTACTGTTTGGTCCTGACCGGGCCCCGGCCCCGGGCTCAATCATTCCGACCTGGGGGCAGCTTTCTGAGGACTTCGAGCCACTCGCACCTGGTACTACTGGTACCACGCCACCAAGATTTGTTACTCTTTAGCTCAAAGGATGAAGTTTAAAGTTTGCACAGGAATTATACATTCGATGAGTTAAAAATGTTATTTAAAATTAAATGTGTTTCTTACTTAAATCTCTAGTTCTGACATGAAGTAAACCTGTTTATTCTTTAATTTGACAAAAAATTTGTTATGTTTTTAATTTTGTTATAAGTTTTGACAGAACGGTACATATTATGTATTATTATTATAGTTTATGACAAGAATGTTATTTAACATTAAAAAAGTTTCCTTACTTTACTCCTTTGGTTTTGTTTTAAAGACCTGGACACATTCTTAACGTCTTGGAAAAATAGGAAAAGACAGACTGGCGGACATACCCAACGCTTCAAGGTTTCTCGACAGATTTTGTGATCGGCGAATTTCTCATACCAGAGGGAGCATGGGGTATTGCCTGCGTGAGGCGTCTCGGGGAGGCACTGCGGATAAGGTCGTCGCTTCCTGGTCTCCCTGTCGTCTTGAAAACGACCGTTTTCGAGACTAGAAAGCATCGAAACGAAGACGGTCGCGCCGCTGCCGAGAGCTGTAGGGGGAATGCTCGACTTGTCTCCTTTTCGTCTCACGGGAGATGGCTGGCTGTCATTCGGCCACAACTCTGTTCTCTTTCCACCCTCTGCTAAAAGAATTGATAAGAAGACCACTAATGTTGAACGCTTTTCACACGGGGCTCCAGGGCCATTGAAATACTCTGTCCAACGCTCCCTGAGAGCAAGCGCATGTCTTCCGTGACGGTTTCCACCCTGATGTTGTAAATTTACCAGTCCATTTCCAGTCACATCTCTCCACTGTCCCATCTGCACTGTTCCAGTAAGTTCATCGTCCCTATCCAACATTTCTGGTGGGGTATACATAGCCCTCCCAACTACATCTGTACGTAGGAGATTGTGAAGGCAGATGATTGCCTTCACAATGTCAACTGCATCATCTGGGTCATACCGCAATGCTCCCCTTAGAATTTGGAATCGATTCACCATGACACCAAATGCATTTTCAGAGCAACGTCAAGCTTTTGAAAGTCTGGAAGTAAATTACATATACAAGAATTTTGTTTAAGGAAAAAGATATAAATAGATTTTAGATTTTTTCAAAAAAGTTAAGAAAACCAGTTAATAAGTAACTTACCTATAATTAAATATTCGTCTGTCTTTTCTGTTTTGCAGTTGTTCTTTAGGGTATGGAATCATAACTTCTGAAGACAGATTGAAACCTTCATCCCCAACTATAACAAATGGAAATTCTTCGTTGGTATTTGGTAGTTGACATGGAGGAGGAATATGTAGTCTCTTCTCCTCTAAACATTTACGGATGTCAGATTTATTTCATACACCTTTGTCACCCACCCTTCCATTTGTACCAACATCTATATAGATAAATCTAAGTTGAGCATCAACGATGGCTAAAAGAACGATACTGAATGTTTCCTTGTAATTGTAGAACATGGATCCGGATTGAATGGGTGGATCAACACGAACATGTTTACCATCCATAGCACCCAAACAATTAGAAAAATTCCATCTCTGTCCGTAATCACTAGCCGCTAATCTCCATTCTTCCTCAGAGGCTGGCATTCTCAAATATGTTGAGTGAAGTACATCATAAATGGCCTTGCATGTTTCTTTAATAATTCCTGATATAGTACTCTGTCCAACACGGAATTGGCAAGACAGAGATTCCTGGGTTTCACCTGGAACAGTTGTATTTTTCCTGTAATTGTGTCCTTTTTAACAACGGCCACACCAAGTGAAAAATAGAAGAAGCCTTCAACCTACCAGTTGCCAAATGGCGTAGCGTTATAGATAGCCTCTGCTCCACAGATATGCTTCGACGTAAATGAGTATCTTGTTTTCTTATGATAGCGTCTACTTTATTTGCAAGCCAATCAAACATTTCAGGAGACATCCTCAGACATCTGAAAAATATTATAGTGCTCAGTAATTTGGAAGTATATGACTAACCTAAATTAAGAGTCAGTCTCCAATAGCATGCTAAGGGTTAATTTCAGATTAATAATATTATCATTACCTTCTGTACTTCTCAGGGTTCTCTCTTCTTAGCTCAAGAAATAGATTGTTATGTATACCTAGCATGTCCCTCCTGGCAACCCAAGGTTGCACCCAGATCCGGCGATCTGGGGTTCTTCTCCACAGCTCATGAACAATAATGAAAGAAAATAACGCTAATGCTTTCCTGCGTCTGCGTCGACGCTGCCATTCTAAATAATATGTCATATTGCTCATTTTCAGGCTACTGTGTCCCTGTTATCCCTTTGTTGTCGCCGGTACCTCCCGCTCGCGCCTCAGAGCAGACGACACAAAACAATAACACGTCAGCGCCCTCTTGTATCAGTTTAAGACGTTCCGAACTCTTATGGCGTAGCGTACCCGCCGTAGTGTGATTGGTAGAACCGCCCGCTGCAGCCGCGGCCGCAGCCGCAGCCCCACCGAAAACCGCCACTGTGATACGGCATACGGCCCGCCCGCACCCGCTGTGCTTCCCCGCCCCTTTTGCGCCACGCCACGCCACAACTCGCACTTTCGATCGCTCATTGAAAGCGATAATACTTTTCGCAGATTTTATAATATCTTTGCGAAATTTGAGCGCCAGTTATTTTTGCAAAGCCACGTTATATTTTGATGAAGCGCATCGTATTTTCTTGTTTTTTAAGCGGTCTCAGCACCGCTTCTAGCGCTACGTCGGCTGGGGCGGGAAGCGTGTCGTCGTCATCGTCGACCGTCGTCGTTCGGGATTGCTTCGGGCATGGTCGTCCTTTCGGGATGGTCGTCCGTTCGGGATGGTCGTCACTGTGACGTCACGCCTCCCCCCTCCACGCTCTGTCCCCACTCGTCTAGTCTGTTCGTGTGTCGTGTTCGTTGCTCGGCCCGGCTCGGCCCGACCCGGCTCCCCCCGGCCCGGCTTGGCTCCGGGTAAAAAAATGTCAGGAACCACAAAATATCAGGTCTGATATGTAGGTATTGAAGTTGTATCGAGATTATGTGACGCATAAACTAATGTGGTCTGTCCGATGTCAGCTAGTTTTTGTACAATGAGGACCTTGCCCCGAATGGCGGAGCGTAGTGGGAACCATAACAAAGCACCATAACCCATAATGTAAACTAGTTTAAATCTAGTTTTATATTCAATTCTAGCATAACTCTGTTAAAAAAATGGTGTGTATTAGGGCTGCACATACATTCGGATCATTTTAAATTAGAAAATATCAGGTCTGATATGTAGGTTTTGAAGTTGTATTGAGATTATGTGAAGCATAAACTAATGTGGTCTGTCCGATGTCAGCTAGTTTTTGTACAATACTGGGCCCATCACTATCACTCATTTGTAGTAATTTTATTTCATCTCCCTATCTCTTAAATAATAAAGAACCTTGTTTAGAATACACAAGTTTGGGTGCAGGCAGCAGAATTAGTGAAACTGATATCATTTGATAGGTGTCATTTATTATACACTTGGTGACGGCAAACCGTGGATTTAATATATATCATATACTCTTACCGAAACTATTGATGCTGCTGTACTCAGATGTTTTATAAATCCTGAGGGTAATATAGAGAACCATTTTAAAACGAAAAATGTCAGGAACTACAAAATATCAGGTCTGATATGTAGGTTTTGAAGTTGTATTGAGATTATGTGAAGCATAAACTAATGTGGTCTGTCCGATGTCAGCTAGTTTTTGTACAATACTGGGCCCATCACTATCACTCATTTGTAGTAATTCTATTTCATCTCCCTATCTCTTAAATAATAAAGAACCTTGTTTAGAATACACAAGTTTGGGTGCAGGCAGCAGAATTAGTGAAACTGATATCATTTGATAGGTATCATTTATTATACACTTGGTGACGGCAAACCGTGGATTTAATATATATCATATACTCTTACCGAAACTATTGATGCTGCTGTACTGAGATGTTTTATAAATCCTAAGGGTAATATAGAGAACTATTTTAATTTCTTCTCCGTATTCTAAATAAAAAAGTACCTTCGTTTTAAACACACAAGTTTGGGTGCAAGCTGCAAATTGATATCATTTGATAGGTATTACTTATTATACACTTGGTGACGGCAAACCGTGGATTTAATATATATCATATATTCTCACCGAAACTATTGATGCTGCTGTACTCAGATGTTTTATAAATCCTGAGGGTAATATAGAGAACCATTTTTAGCAATATTAAAGGACTGAAAGATTCAAATTGAAATTTCATTCAGATCATGTGAAGCGTAGAATACAGTGTTCGGTCGAATGTCAGCTAGTGTGTTTTGTATAATATTGGTCCGATTACTGATTTGATGCAAATTTATTTCTTCTCTGTATTCTAAATAATGAAGTACCTTTGTTTTAAATACACAAATTTGGGTGCAAGCTGCAGAATTATTTAAATTGATATCATTTGATAGGTATTATTTATTATACACTTGGTGACGGCAAACCGTGGATTTAATATTTCTTCTCTGTATTCTAAATAATAAAGTACCTTTGTTTTAAATACACAAATTTGGGTGCATGCTGCAGAATTACTTAAATTGATATCATTTGATAGGTATTATTTATTATACACATGGTGACGGCAAACCGTGGATTTAATATATATCATATATTCTCACTGAAACTATTGATGCTGCTGTACTGAGATGTTTTATAAATCCTAGGAGTAATATAGAGAACCTTTTTTAGCAAAATATTATATACTCTTGCCTATTTCAGTCTAGCATTTGAGGCCTATTAATCAGCTTTAGACATTTTAGTCTACATATTTAGCAAGTATACATATACCAGACAAATTTTAGATTTTCCATGAAAAATCTATTCAAGTCGTTTGTATCTTAGAATTTTGTTATCATCTGGCCTATTTTTTTAGCGCTCCCTTCTGGTTTGGAAAAGCTTGAGAGTGGGCTTTGGTGTCTGTTTGTTTGTTTGTTTGTTTGTTTGTTTGTTTGTCTGTATGTTTGTTCCACTCCAAGGAGTTGCTGTAGAGAGTCGAAATTTTTGGGGGTATTTTAAGGGTCACTCCTGGACACCGAAAGGCCTGGTTCAAATCCTGCCAACCCTCATTAAGGCACTGAAAAAAAAATAATTAAAGTTCTACAGTAATGGGAAAAAAATTTATCGGGAAAATTTCATGAGCTCGTAACGGGTATGTCGACGAGTTAGGTTTCTCTAGGTCAAAATTTTGCCCGTTTTGCTGTATCTTCTACCGTTTTGGGTCGGCTCAGCCACCCACCGTTTTTGCGATTAAGGGCGTAACTGGCCGGTACAGTGTAATAAATAGGCGAAAACGGTCCAATTCTAATTTTGTCTAACCCAGCTGACCCGCACATCGCCAGAACCGTCTCGACGGTGGCTCATTGATGCCGCCCAACGTTTTCAGCGATTTCCCAAAATATCTCTGGGAGCTGAGTTACGCCCCTCCGGAAAGGGCCTAAATCACGATATTGGCGTAATTTTAGTTTTGGAGACGCCCCCATCTTCCCGCGCCTCTCAGGAATCGTCTGGACGCGGCCAGAATAATGGCGCACACCATTTTTGTTCCAGGGGCCCAACTGGCCGGTACACTGTAAAAAGGGGGAAATTGGTGCGATTTTCAAGTTTCTCTAACCCCATCGATCCGCCCGGAACCGGATTTTCAAGTGCAGTTCAATGACGCAGACCATTTCCCTCGGAAAAGGGCCTAAACCACAAGTACACTATAAAAACCGACCAATATTGGTCCAGTTTTCAACGTTATTCGACCATATCGACCCGCACCTCTCCGGAACCGCCTTTTCGACTCCAGGTCAATGCTGCGAACCGTTGTCCTTGAAAACAGGCTTAACTCGCTAGTACACTGTAAAATCCGACCGAAATTGGTCCACTTTTCCACTATATCCATCCTCATCGATCCGCACCACTCCGGAACCGTCTTTTTAAGTGCAATTACTCGAAACGGACAATTTTCAAAAAAAAATTACGTCTGCTAAATGGGGAAAACTTTTTACATAATTAGAATTAGTAACGTTGTACAACCTACTTTGACTGACGTTAGTTTAACTGTTTAACTAAACTTTGGCAGTCTCAAGTATCGAACCACAATTTACACCCACTAGAATAACGTATGTGAATATATTTGTCGTAAACCTTTTCGTTGGTTCATTTTAAGGATTCTGAGACCGCTTCGATACATTTTGATGTATAGGAATGTTTTTTTTTCTCTCTTTCGGTACTTTCGCACGGAAACTAGTAGTGAGTCGGCTGGCCCGACAAGCATCCGAACATTTTTTGTGCACTTACAATTCCTGGGCCCAGGGAATATCCATCTATGTACCGAACTCCTTTCTTGATTTGTTATGCACTGATTATTTTTGTCTTGTTCGCGCACTTGTTTTGAATTGTTATAACGCATTCATTATATTTGTCTTGCTCACGCACTAATTGCATTGATAATTAGTCTTGTTCGCGCATTTATTTTGAATCTTTACTGAGCATTGGTTACTATTTGTTTTGACTGCGCGCCTACTGATTTGCGCCAATTACGAGTTTAACTTCATTAATATGAAACCACAATACGATTTTATTTTAATATGGTTTTCGCTGTTTGCGACTAAATTATTTTATTGTCTTGCGCCTTACGTATGTGTTTGCTAGCTGTAAAGCTATTGACCCCTTTCGGCGTCTCGCAGTGCGTGCGGCACTGTGTTAAGTCTGATTCACACTAGCGGGTCTCTGAGCGGGTGGCGTGCGCGTGAGCGGGTGCGGCTGGCGGTTCGTCCGTTCCACGATGGGGTTCAGTACATCGTGGTCCGTTCACACTAGGCGGCGCGGCTGCGGCTCCCGCTCGTGTCCACTGCCCTTCAGTAAAAGCACGGAACGTGCTGCTCGAACCCCAAAACGCCCTCTACCCCTTGCGTAAAGGCGCACGTACTGTTTATTTGGCGCGTAAATGCAGAATACTGTAAACACCAAACACAATGGACAGGTTAAGAGTTTTCTTGCTTAGAGCTCGACGTCGTAGGAAACTTAAATTATTCCTAATACTCATTATTGTAGCCAAGCATTAAGACAGCCTACCATACAGACGAATGTGGGTAAAAAAAATGGGTAGCAAGACGGCTGGATCAAGGTTGTCATCATAATTTATTTATGGAACTGCAACTTGAGGACCCTGAGAAGTTTCGTAGGTGCCTCCGTATGAGCACTGCTATGTTCGAATATATTCTTCAAAAAGTCAGTCCTCTTATTGGAAAACAAAACACTCAAATGAGGCAAAGCATTCCTGCTTCAGAGAGACTGTCTTTAACCCTGCGACACTTAGCAACCGGTCAGTGTTAAAACATTTTTTAATTTACATTTTTATTCTGCCCCTAAATATAATGACAACTGTTCAAACTCTCAGGTGAGACCTTCGAGTCTCTGCACTGCAGTTTTAGAATTGGTCACAGCACTATATCAGGCATTATTAAAGAGACTGTGAGAGCTATCCACAGAGTTTTGGCTCCTGACTATCTTCGGTTCCCAAACTCTGAAGAAGAGTGGAAATTTATTGCTCATGATTATGAGGCACGCTGGAATTTCCCCAATTGTATTGGAGCTATGGATGGAAAACATTGTCGTATCGACCCTCCTCTCAAATCTGGTTCAATGTTTTACAACTATAGAGATACCTTCAGCATTGTTTATCTTGCCGTGGTGGATGCTCAACTTAGATTTATATTTACTGACATTGGAGCGAATGACCGTGCCAGTGATCTTGGCATATGAAATAGGAGTGCTCTCAAAAATGGTTTGGCATGCGATACTCTGTCAATCCCTGCCCCATCTCAACTTCGTGGGACTAATCACGATGGGTCCTATGAACGTAGTCCGATCTCCGCGCGACGAGTGAACGAAGTCATATCTCCGCGCGACGAGTGAACGTAGTCTGATCTCACAGTTACGCGTGAACGGAGTCCGATGTCACTTTTTGGGGTGAAATGAGTTAAAAATTGATTTTTGTAGATAAAAAAAATTACGAATCTTTTTTGTTAAGAGCTTTTTATACAAAAATGAACCGAAAGGCTGCTATTCATCAAAAACCACACTGTCCTAAGTCCGTTTGGAGCCGCCGCTCCAAAGAACACTGTCCGATCTCCGAGCCGCGCCGGCCGCGCCGCGCCTCCGCCGCTGCCGCCGCGCTGCACTCGCCCTGCCAGCTCTCTCTCTGTCTCTCTCTCTCTCTCTCTCTCTCTCTCTCTCTCTCTCTCTCTCTCTCTCTCACTCTAACTCTCTCTCTCACTCTAACTCTCTCTCTCTCTCTCTCTCTCTCTCTCTCTCTCTCTCTCTCTCTCTCTCTCTCTCTCTCTCTCTCTCTATCTCTCCCTCTCTCGTGTCTAGAACGATCTACTCCGAACGCCACACCATTGCATCGTCTGAGATCTAGGAGGGGAATCAATGCCTTAATTCTGTTATTTGCTGACGAAATAAATGAGGTAAGGATTTATTTTGAATGTAACGAAACTAGGTAT
The DNA here is from genome assembly GCA_029379305.1 of Frankliniella fusca. Lineage (NCBI taxonomy): Eukaryota > Metazoa > Arthropoda > Insecta > Thysanoptera > Thripidae > Frankliniella > Frankliniella fusca. The sequence goes on along the minus strand of JAHWGI010001324.1, from coordinate 745,789 downwards.
TTACATTTTAAAGTGTTGCTTTTGGCTGTCGAAGCGTTTATGTTCCCTAGATTTGCTTTGGTAATTTCATTTGTACTCTTGCTATGTGTTTGGTAACTCATTCATCGTCAATGTGCAATACCGTTAGTTTTGAGTTAAAAGAGAATTGTCGGCGAGGCCCGTAGCGAGACGACGATAGGGCACACTTAAGGCTATTGAATGATCTTTTGAACTACTCGATACCGCAAACTGTTTCACTGTGAAAAATAGTCGTAAGGTTACGGTAAAATTTTCCACGAAGTGCATTTGTAAAATTACAATTGCGAATCGTAAAATTACAAGCACTACATATCGGCTTGAAATTCATTCACGAGCAAAAAAGGTCCGTCGTAAATTTACAACATATTTCGTAAATCACGATTTACAAAATTATCGTAAATCTACGGAGATATTTTTCACAGTGTTAGGAACGGCAGATGTTAAACGGGCCTTATACCTCGCCTTAAACATACGTTACTTTTGAACGGTCATGCTGCATAAAATTAACGGCGAACAACAGGTGAACAAGCACCTCGCACCAAAGGATCAGTGCAAGAACATAAAACTGCCGTCGCGAATTAAAATTTACTCGTCAAATCCGGGCCGGAATAACATGTTCTTGGTATGTACGTCTGCGGAAAGACCTAAAGATTTTTTTCAGTACATAAAATTTACCAAAAGTCCGAAGCGCGATTTGTCATTCACTGTTAAACTTTCCAAACGGCTTTTCTCGGAACGAGCCCGGACAGACATCGGACTCCGTTCACGCGTAACTGTGAGATCAGACTACGTTCACTCGTCACGCAGAGATCGGACTACGTTCACTCGTCGCGCAGAGATCGGACTACGTTCACTCGTCGCGCGGAGATCGGACTACGTTCATAGGACCCATCGATCAGGCTTTCCCTTGTGCAACAGGCAACAGGAAAGATCGGAGGATATTCAATTATAGGTTGGATTTTATTTTAGTCTGGTGTTAGTGTGTGTGGAGTGTCTTATCATTTTTTTAAAAATAATTTACATTTTTTTACTTTCATGTGCCTAGGTTGAGCAGAGCCCAGAGCCCAGAGGTGTTCAGAAAATGACTTTGGGGTCATGGCAGCTACGTTCCAAATATTCAGAGCAGCCTTGTGCTATGACCCTGATGATGCCACGGCAACAGTACAGGCAGTAGTGTGCCTGCACAACTATCTCAGGACTCATAGTGTAGGTCGTGCAATGTACACTCCAAAAGACATGTTGGATGTTGAAGATGAAGCAGCTGGTACCATCCAACAAGGAAATTATCATGAAGTACCTGCTAATGGTTTAGTAAGATTTGTGAATCAGGGGGGCAATAGACATAGAGACGAGATGCTGCTATAGATCTTACAAACATGTTCTGTGCCTACTTTCACACTGTTGGTTCGGTACCTTGGCAGGACAGAATGGTTGATGCTCAAAGGTAGGATGTATGGCTCCATGCTTTGGATATAAAGTTACATTAAGAACAAAATAGTATCAGTAGTAGCCATATAAGAACAACTAACATATTTAAAGACATGAGAATACAATAAAAGTGTAAAATAAAAGAACACACTTCAAAAAAAAACTTTTATACTTGTAGGTGCATGCTTTGGACTAAAAGCTGCATCAATTAAAATAAAACAGTACCAGTAGTGCAACATGGTAACAAGTGACATAACATTAAAAAGTAAAGAACATGTGAAAAAATTACCAGTAACAAAATACTTAATGGTACAGACTCAGTCAGAATTAAATGTTATTAGTATTAGTTAAATGTAGTACTTGCCGTGTCCGGCCCCCGCCCCCGTGGCCGTGCGCGGACCGGCCGCCTGAGGGCGTGCTGCCAACTGCCCCGAGGCAGTGCAGCATCGCGCCGCTAGGGCGAGCTACGGTCGCGCCGGGCCGCCGAGCTCCGGCCCCGCCGCGAGCCGTCATCTTGTCACTTCTTCTCCGTCAACCAGCACCAGCCACTTTTCCAGTGTGCTGCCGCGGTTGTCGGACCTTTCCGGATCTTCGTGTGTTTGCCGTGTGTTGTCACTGTTCTGCACTAGTGTGTGTTCTTACGTCAGTTTATGTACGTTGTCTACCTTCGGGTCATCCCAGTGTGTATCATAGTGTGTATTATAGTGTGTGAATAAACCTGTACCGGCAAGTCGTTTCCGTCCTTCATCCTCCTCCCGCCTGGATCCAGCATTGGCGACGAGGATGAGATTCGGCTACGCGACGACAGCAAGGATCTGAGGCGACAACACCCAGCAGCGTTGGTAACAAATCTTTGTTTTTCCGTGTGCCCAAATTTTAAACAGCTTTTATCGGCCGCACAGCAGTGTGTGCTGTTTTACCAGTGACTTTGTTGGCTGAGCTATCTAATTTAATCTAATTTTAAACTTAATCTAATCTAATCTAATCTAATTAGCGAAGCCATACGTGACGATTCGTGGTACTGATCCGGACGGCAAACTTTCTTGGTTCATGGGCATTTACACGTGGGCTTGTTGCCAACCTCAACTAAATAAAACTAATTTTTTCCTTATTGAATTTAGACTGAATTTGAAGGTCATTCATTTTATTTTAATTATTCATTACTTAAGAAACCATTCGTTTTTATTCTAATTTAATCTAAGGAGGAAACAAGAACTTAGTCGATATTGCGTTTTGTCATTGTGATGTTGGCAGTATGTGTAATTTGAGTTAAATGCCGCGGGAAAACGTGTAGTCGTCTGCTGAGAAGTGTTCTGTCGCGTAGAATAAAGTTTTGGAGGAAATATGGGACGTCGTCGGTGCTTTGTGTGTCGCAAACAAGATGGGCAGGTTAATCATTTTTATGGGTGAGTGTACTGTATTGTACGAATCAATTGTAAATTGGTTTGGTTATTTCTCGGATTGAAGTAATCATTGCTTTTATTTTACGTCAAGTAATTTTTTTTGTAGGTTAGCGAAACAGCCGGATAGGAAGAAGTGGATCGAATGGATCTGTATTAATCTTAATATTCATGTAGCGGCTACAGCGTCCCATGACCTTTTTTGTTCAGACCATTTTAATTCTGGTAACATAATGAAGATAAGATTGAAACTTGGTTCTGTGCCCGAACTGTTTGTCGAACCAAACATTAATATTGTACGTGATTGTATTGGTGGATTGGTGATTATGTATTTATTCTATATTTGTAATTGTTTAAATTTAAAACCATCAGTTTCTAATGTGGCTAAGGCAGAGTATCGTTCTGTTTTGGATCAACCAAATGGAAATGCTGTTGTGATTGATGTAGGATGTAATGACATGGGTGGACTTTTACTATCGACCTCCTCGTTGTTTTAGAGGCTTGTTTGGGGTTAGTTATTTGGGTTGTTCCTGAAGTATGTGCGGCCCATGGTGCTAGGTGCAAAGCATCGGGCCCAGGATAGATTTGTTTGGCGCTGCAACAAGTGTCAAAGTATGCGAAGTGTACGCGTCTGTTCATGGTTTGCTGAGTCCAAAATGCCCCTGCGTAAAATCATACTAATTATTTATATGTCGGTTTATAAGTTCTTCCAAGATCACATCATGCGGGATGTGGATATATCCAAGAAGACTGTTGTGGACTGGTTTAGTTTTTGCAGAGAGGTGTGTGTTAAAATTATGATCAGGCAACATGAGGCCGCATAGGTGGGCCTGAGAAAACTGTCGAGATTGATGAATCATTGTTTAATAAGAGAAAGCATAATAAGGGGAAGAAGAGTGTATGCCAGCAGTGGGTTTTTAGTGGTGCTGAGCAGGGCTCAAGGGTCATTCTCTGTCAGATCACCACAAGGTCCAAAATGAAGGTTTTCGGATTGAGTTGGAAGTGGTTAAATATCATTTGGGACCACCCCAAGGACCCACATGTCAAAGGAAATTTTTTAAAAAATTATGGTTTGGGAGTTATAGGAGGTCAAAGTTTGGTGTTCGACCAATCCGTCTCAAGTTATGAATGATACCTAATATCCTATATGAAACACAATACCTACTCTAGTCATGGTGTTTTACATTCAGTTTTTTATACTGATTCAAATGATCCATGGTTGGATTGGATCGTGAAAAATTTTTCTTGGCTCTATTTAGTAAAATCCCGTTAAAATGTTGTATAATTTCACTGTTTCAACTCTATCAGAAATACGTCATACGTACAAAAATTCCAAACCATGATTTTTTTAAAAGCTAATGATGGGTCGAACATCCACACCAAGTGACATGTTGGCCCCGGAGAATTTAGTCCCTTCGCCTTAGACTTTAAAGTTTGGAACTACTATGAAAAGACCGTAAAGAGTGACAATTAACTTCACTTGGTCTATATCTTACTAAAATCAGTAAAGTGACACATCTCCTAAATATTTAACTATTTTTCAACACATTAGTCATAAAATGATATTATGAATGAAATTAAAAGCATTTTATACAGACCTAAATTAACAGTGATGTCCCCAAACCTACCAAAGCAAGTGTCCAAGCAATATATCATAGCAATAAGGAAAGCTTCCCAAGAAAGGAGAGCTTGCTACTAACCTCCAGATTAAAACAACAGGTTGACAGATTTTCCTCTATCTTAAAAGTCATCAGTCTTTATTCGATCCCTTCACATTTTAGCCGTTTTCCAAAACGTAAAAAGAGGTAATCACGGCTCGGGGACATGGAAAATAAACAATGTCAGAGAATTACGTATACGGGACAGGGACAATAATAAATGCATCCGTGATAAATGCATGTTTACAACAGCCTATAGCAGCAGAAAACATAAGTCACAGCCCTCGCACCAATATGATGTAGCCCATAAGTGCGAGAGAGACAGAACGAGAAGAAAAGCGCTAGCTTCATCGTATAGGTGCGAGGGCTGTGACTTTTGTTTTCTGCTGCTATAGGCTGTTGTAAACATGCATTTATCACGGATGCATTTATTATTGTCCCTGTCCCGTGTACATATTTCTCTGACATTGTTAATTTTCCATGTCCCCTAGCCGTGAATACCTCTTTTTACTTTTTAGAAAACGGCTAAAATGTGAAGGGATCGAATAAAGACTGATGACAATTAAGATAGAGGAAAATCTGTCAACCTGTTTTAATCTGGAGGTTAGTAGCAAGCTCTCCAGCTCTCCTTTCTTGGGAAGCTTTTCTTATTGCTATGATATATTGCTTGGACACTTGCTTTGGTAGGTTTGGGGACATCACTGTTAATTTAGGTCTGAATAAAATGCTTTTAATTTTATTCATAATATCATTTTATGATTAATGTGTTGAAAAATAGTCAAATATTTAGGAGATGTGTCACTTTACTGATTTTAGTAAGATATAGACCAAGTGAAGTTAATTGTCACTCTTTACGGTCTTTTCATAGTAGTTCCAAACCTTAAAGTCTAAGGCGAAGGGACTAAATTCTCCGGGGCCAACATGTCACTTGGTGTGGATGTTCGACCCATCATTAGCTTTTAAAAAAATCATGGTTTGGAATTTTTGTACGTATGACGTATTTCTGCTAGAGTTGAAACAGTGAAATTATACAACATTTTAACGGGATTTTACTAAATAGAGCCAAGAAAAATTTTTCACGATCCAATCCAACCATGGATCATTTGAATCAGTATAAAAAACTGAATGTAAAACACCATGACTAGAGTTGGTATTGTGTTGCATATAGGATATTAGGTATCATTCATAACTTGAGACGGATTGGTCGAACACCAAACTTTGACCTCCTATAACTCCCAAACCATAATTTTTAAAAAAATTTCCTTTGACATGTGGGTCCTTGGGGTGGTCCCAAATGATATTTAACCACTTCCAACTCAATCTGAAAACCATCATTTTGGACCTTGTGGTGATCTGACAGAGAATGACCCTCAAACAAGTGTTTTTTGGCAAAAGTTGTTAAACGGGATGCCCGTACTTTGATTCCACTCATTTAAAAGAATGTGCTGCCCGGAACTACCATCTACTTAGACTCATCGAAAGCCTATGCCACGCTTGGCCTGCACGGGTTTAGGCATTTCCAAGTTAATCATTCTGTCACTTTCAAGGAAGGCAAAGTTTGCATAAATACTATAGAAGGAATGTGGGTTCTTGTGAAGTGAAGTTTTTCAAGATAATAGGCAGAAAGCCATGTTCGACTCATACTTAGCTGAATTTATGATTAGGAGGAGGTGGTTAGGTTACGGTGATCAAAGAGTTACATTTCTGGAGAAAATAAAGGAGGTGTATAAGCTGAAGTGTTCTGATGTAGTTGATTCAGAAACTAAAACTGCTGAAGCAGATTAGTAATTTTTGTACTCTTTAGTCTGTTTACTTTGTAGTGATTTTTCTGTGAATAGTACTCGTATTAATTTTTGCTTTTTGGGGGAAATTATAAAATATATAGCTGTTGCAGAAGTATTCCTTTAGGCCCCACATTCCTTCAAATAGTATTAGTGCAAACTTCGCCTTCCTTGAGGGAGATATAATTATTAACTTGAAGGGACACTCCAGTCATAAAAACAACATGATTTCCTCAAATATCTCTCTGCGAAAAGTGAACCAGTCGACAACAGTCTTGTTGGAAATATCTACCTCACGCATAATGTGTTTATGCGAAAACTTATGAAGACGAAAGGAGTGATTAAGCCAGATTTTAGCGGGGGTCCAACAAGCGGCAGCCCCCTGGTAATGTTTCAAATTTTTTTTTGTTTGGTGAAAATTAGAAAATTTGAGGTCGATAGTACACTTTGCCCCATCCGCGGAAGTGCAGTATCGACCTCCTTATCGACCTCCCCTCAGCGGGGTCCAGGGGGCGGCAGCCCCCTGGTATAGTTCAAAAGTGATTTTTTGTAAAAATTAGAAAATGAGGTATTTTTCGAATTAGAAGAACAGGAGGAATATTGCCGTTCCCGGACCATCATAAAGCCTCGACCAATCAGAGAAGTGCTCTCTGGACCGGGCCAGGAGAGAAGCCCCTCTGATTTTGGTCGAGCCTTTGTGATGGTCCGGGAGCAGACGATACTTCTCCTGTTCTTCTAATTCGGAAAATACCTCATTGGCAGTCGATAGTACACTTCCTTGGAAATATTTTAGGTGGCAAAGTGGCCGGTATTAAAATGGATTTCAACATTTCAAGTGGCAAGTTGCCATTTAAAATGTCAAAATCGCTTCTAGTGCTACTTTGCCATTTAAAATTTTTTCCAGGGTTTGAGTGGCAAGTTGCCACTCAGTATCGCCCACCAGTATCTAACTCCCTTCAGCGGGGGTCCAGCCGGGGCTGCCGCCCCCTGGTAGCTTAAAAAGAAATTGTGATTTTTGGTAAAAGTTCGAAATAAGAGGTTGATAGTACATTATTTTCTAAAGTTATGTTAGGTTTGGTTTGCTGAATTGTGCGTAGGCTGGTTTCCCTGGTCAACTTTAAACAAGGAGGCCTATATAGTAGAATTTAGCCGGACGCTAGGAGCAGAGGTGTGACTGAATTGCAACTCGTTTTCGTTTGAAATAAAGAATTTGTTATGAGTTAACTATGTTAAATTAAAATTGTGCGATTATAGCGCGTTCCGCCGGCAAGGCCACCCTCCTCCCCCCCCCCTCTAATTTTCTGTTGGTTTCTTTTTATTCCAGTTAACTGTTCTCCTAATAATACACCAGCATAGGTCTCTACCTTAGGTCCAAAATAAGAATTTTTTTTTCTCCTATTAATACGCCCGGTAGGGCCCGTGCTCAGCCCCAAATCTCCGATTTCTACTAGTTTTATTATTGAGCGGTTCGCGCCGGCTGGCCCGGGCGACCGCTGGGCACCGGACACCGCGGTGGTGGCGCCGTGGTGCCCGACCGGGCCCCGACGCCGCCGTCCCCAGGACCCGAGCCGCGCGCCGCCAGCGCGCCTCTGCCGGGGGTCAGCCGTTTCCCAGGCCACTTCACCCGCCGAATGAAGAAGCGCTACACCAAGCAGCGCCGGGAGTTCCTCTTCTTCGGCGGGCCGCCCCCGACGCGCTGGGAGGAGGTGGCCGACGAGGAGGTCCGCGCGCGCCTTGCGCACCACTCTGCGCCACCAACGGTCGCGCCCTCCCCGGCCGCGGCCTCCAAGGGCTCAGACATTCCCCCTGCCCCGGCGGACCTCCCCTACACCATCTTTCGCTGGGACGACGAGCACCAGAAATACGTCGTCGTCAGCGAGGGAAACCAACCGGCCCGCAGCCCTCCTCCCACCAGTCCCTCGGCCGCGGACACCACCCCCGACGGCGCCCTGGACGAGGACGTCTCGTTGTTCAGCGCCGGCGGGGAGACGAGTGAGGACGACGTCAAGCCCATGGCCACCGCCACCTCCGGTTCCGAGGACGACTGCCGGGACCCCGACGTCCACGCCGCCGACATCGCCGGCGCGGACGGCGCGCACCCAGGATTGCGCCCCCGCCGCACCATCCGTCCCCCGGCTGCCCTCGCCGACTATGCCCTCGGTGACGGCTCGGACGTGGAGGATCTCCAAATCCACGTCGTCGAGGCCGACTTAGGGTTCTAAAAAAGCGGGAAAAATATTTTTAGCAGATGATACGAAGGTATCAGCCTGCTTTTACTGTCATACAGCGAGCAGTATGCAGAGAGCAGCGCAGCGAGCAGAGAGCAGCTAGTGTGGCATTATATTATATACAAGGGGGAAAATTTCGCGTTGCGCGTTGCGCGCGCCGCGCGCCGCGCGCCCCGCCACTCTACGCCACCTCTCGGGACGCTGGGCCGCCGGGCGGCCGGGCCGGTGCCCCCTCCCGCCCCGCGCCTCCCCCCTCCTAGCCCAGCGCGACAGCGCTCCGCTTCCCTGCAGCCTGCGACGCGTAGGGACATCTACCATACGTATCATCTGCTTTCAAGTTCCGGCGCTCCGGAACTTTTTGGTCACGGTCGCGTGGTCTGTTTTGGAAAAAAACCATGGAAAAAAAGTGCTTTTTTTCGAAAAAAAAAAAAAACGGAAAAATATTATCTTGCCCTCAAAAACGTGAGTTAGACGGTTAACGCGAAGCACGGAGGGCCCAGTGGCTCTAAAACGTCGTCTAAGCGGTTCGCGCGAAGCTCTGAGTGTCCAGTGGCGCCTCTGGTGGCGAAAACACGAAGTTCGCGCGTTCCAAAGCGATCAGGAGCAAATTTATTTAAAAGGTGACAGGGTTGGATTTCATATCTCCGATTTGGCTGTGTTTTGGTGGGAGTTTTAGTACCCTAGAGGGATGCAAAAAGCCGGAGTATTAGGTCCGGCAAAAATTTACGGTCCAAACTGTAGCCATTTTTCCATTTTTTTAGGTTTTTCGACTTGAATTTGGGTATTTTGCCCTTTGCCCAGGTTTTTTCCACCAGGTGTCCGGGGATAGGTAATTCCAACGTAAAATGAACCAAGGAATCCAAATCTGGCCTCGGATTTGACCTACGACCCATACTTTCGGAAATATTGGCCAAAAACTGCCAAAAACTACCTAAAAAGTCCCAAATCTTGGGGAAACGGTCGAAAATTCGTCTGCGAGGCTTTTCGTTGTATCAAATTTGTAGGAAATGAAACAAGGAATCCAATGAGCACCCGCCCATATTTTTAGGACGAACCGTTTAGAAATGGCAAGGTCTCAAAGTTAGACAAAAACACAAAATCCAGTTCTTTTTAACTTTTTGATCCCGTGTGGTTATATTTCACTCTAGTATCACACTAGTAATGTATTTCGCCATCCAGGGCCACTCTGTGTGAATGACGCGATGCGATAATTTATATATTATATTATATATATATTATATTATATTTATTTTTGAGAAATGCGTTCTACAAATGAAAACGCTTCCGGAAACGTGTCGCAAGTTACATTTTTAAGCTGTGTTAAAAATCTGCTGGGTTAAAATTTGGCCTAAATCTTTTTATTTTCTTTTGACGATCTTTGCTACCGTGTATCTCGAGAACAAAAGACACAGATAAAACATATGACAAGTCTCAGAATGCCTTTTCGCTCGTCTTTTCGATTACATTTCTTAAACTTCAATAATTTTTCAACAGGACGACTCAAGAAATAAATATAATATTTTGAGCTTTTATCCCATAAGATCGCCATGTTGAACTTTATGGGAATATTGGACCCTGAAGATGAAGTCGCACAAAAAATCGCTTGGGCACCGTTAATCACCCCTACTAGTAGAACATTTTCCAAGGTGAGCCAACATTTATATCTAAAATAGTGGTTTTTCACTGTACCTTGCTACCCAGTGTCTCGTAGGCGCTGACAGTAGATCCACCTCGGTAATAAGGCCCATTGTGGGGACGCCTTAGAGTTGCCCGGGTAGGCAACCTAGCGTGTACGCCTACCTGACGGGGCTGCCTACCCTGGATCCTGTCAGGCGCTGAAGCGCTCCGCATTCGTACCCTAGTTTATCGCATCGCGTCGTTCACACAGAGTGGCCATGGATGGCGAAAGACATTACTAGTGTGATACTAGGGTGAAATACAACCGCACGGGATCAAAAAGTTATAAAGAACTGAAATTTTGTGTTTTTGTCTAACTTTGAGACCTTGCCATTTCTAAACGGTTCGTCCTAAAAATATGGGCGGGTGCTCATTGGATTCCTTGTTTCATTTCCTACAAATTTGATACAACGAAAAGCCTCGCAGACGATTTTTCGACCGTTTCCCCAAGATTTGGGACTTTTTAGGTAGTTTTTGGCAGTTTTTGGCCAATATTTCCGAAAGTATGGGTCGTAGGTCAAATCCGAGGCCAGATTTGGATTCCTTGGTTCATTTTACGTTGGAATTACCTATCCCCGGACACCTGGTGGAAAAAACCTGGGCATAAGGCAAAATACCCAAATTCAAGTCGAAAAACCTTAAAAAAATGGAAAAATGGCTACAGTTTGAACAGTAAATTTTTGCCGGATCTAATACTCCGGCCTTTTGCATCCCTCTAGGGTACTAAAACTCCCACCAAAACACAGCCAAATCGGAGATATGAAATCCAACCCTGTCACCTTTTAAATAAATTTGCTCCAGACAAGTGAGGTGGTAGCAGCTGCGTCGGCGCGTCGAAGGCGAGGGTGGAGTGGCCGTGCGCGCCAAAAGAAGTCTCGCGAGACTGGAAGTCCCTAAAACGTGAGTTGTACCCATGAATCGTGCCTAATCGATGAGTTTTTATGTCATGCCTATCTCATTTACATTTTTGAAGTATGCCACATCATGTGTTCGTCACGATTTGTCTTATGTTGAATTGGCTTTGGGTCATTGTGAGGTTAGGGCTGACAATTTATTTATATTTTTACAGTTAAGCATCATGGGACGCAAGAAAGCGAAAGTCTGGGCGCATTTCGAGTGTACAGACACACTTGACGAAGCAACGAAAAAAACCAAGTCTATTGCTCTTTGCAAATATTGCAATGCCTCCTACAAGTTTCCCAACGCCACCAGACTGAATGAACACTTGGCAACCCAGTGCAAGCCCTGCCCAGCAGATTTTAAAATTGAAGCAAAAAATGCTTTGAGAGGAACCAAGACAAGTAACAGAAGCAAAGCAAGATGAGATAGTGAAAGAAGTGAAACTGTTGATGATTGTGATGCTTGTGATATCACCGAAGTAGTTAGGAGTGTATCAAATGATGACAGTGTCAAGGTGACAAAATCCCATGATCACCCCACAAAATCTAAGCAAATTTCTATTTCAAGTTTTGTAGAAAGAACAACAAAGAACAACAAAAGAACAAAAAAGAAGAAAATTGATGAAAAGATTGCTCGGGCTGTATATGTTTCTGGGGCGCCACTGAGTGTGTTCGACTCACCGTACTGGATTGATGCCTTGAAGCAGGGGTCTCAGACTGGCGGCCCGCGGGCCAAATCCGGCCCCGAGGGAGTGAGATGGAGCGACGAGGTGAGTGGCAGTGCGAGCGAGAGCTCCCCACCCGTCCGGCCCGCGCGTCGTCTGCTGTCTGAGACCCCTGCCTTGAAGGAATTGAGGCCTACTTACAAAGTCCTCTCTACCTATGAATTTTCAACCCCACTCTTGAATGCTGAATACACAAGAGTAATGGACAGTGCTTCTGCCAAACTTAAGTCAGCTGTAAGTTGTGCATTACTTTGTGACGGGTGGTCAAATAACAGAAGGGAGGGTATTCTTAACTTTCTTGTGTCAACCCCTGCAATTGTTTTTATTAAAAATGTTGTTCCTGGGGAAAATCGTGAGGATGCAGACTTTGTTTCCAAACAATTGATTACTGTTGTTGAAGAATGTGAAGAGAAACACAAGGTTGACAATAAGAAATTTTTTATTCTAATAACAGACAATGCAACGGTTATGAAAGCTGCTTGGGTTTTGTTTTTAGAACGCTTTCCCCACATGACTGCTGCTGCGTGCAGTGCTCATTCTTTTAACTTGTTGTTTGGTGACATGAAGCAGGAAACATTGTCTGAATTTTATGTTAAAGTTAAGACTATCATCAAGGCTGTGAAGTGTAAGTCAGTTGTAAAGGCTGGGTTCAAAAGTCGATACCTACAACGCAAAGACACGTAATTCTAGAGCCGTCGGCGAAACTAACGTAGTTCTCAACCCCGTTTCTAAACACACGTACTTCTGAGGCCTTCGGCAAGACTCACGTACTTCTTGGTTAAAAAGATAGGAACTACGTTAGTTTTGCCAAAGGCCTAAGAAGTACGTGTGTTTGGAAACGGGGTTAAGAACTACGTCAGTCTCGCCGATGGCTGTAGAATTACGTGTCTTTGCGTTGTAGGTATCGAAGTAAGCAAGCTGGTCAGGGAGTTGCACTGGAACTTCCACCCAGGACTCGTTGGTGTTATGTTGTCATTTGCTTAGAGTCACTGTTGCATTGCAAGGAACTGTGATAAGTGTTCAACTGAAAGACTTAATTTCTAAAGAAGTGCGCAGTGATGTTTTAGATGATGATGGATTTTGGGTAAAAGTCAAGAATTTACACGATTCCTTTTCTTCCAACCTTTGCATGTAGCTATCCTGAGAGTGGAAGGTGACGACGCTACACTGTCTATAGTTCCAGAAGTATCACATGATGTACGTACTAAAATGCAAAGTGATTTGTTGTCTAATCTGAATTTAGATGCTGGCGAGGAATCTAATGTACTGAAAGACTAATGTAATAATGTAATAACTGAAAGACTGTATCACTGTAACTTAGAAGTCCATTTTGCAGCTAACTTGCTAGACCCTTGTTATAAGGGGAAAAATTAGACAATTTTGAAATCCACTCAGCAATGGACTACATAAATAAGCAGTGCAACCTTAGTGGCCTTAACAAAGGTTTAGTTTTGGCTGACCTTGCTGCTTATAGAACGGCTAGTGGGTTTTATGAAAGAGAGTATTTGTGGGAATCTGCCAAAGAATTAAAGCCTGCTGTGTGGTGGGGGGGATTATGTGCTAGTCAGCCGTTAGAGCCTTTGGCTTCTCGTATCGTTTCTGTCCCACCCACTTCAGCTGGCTGCGAGAGGGACTGGTCAATACAAGCCTCAATCCACTCTAAGAACAAAAATAGGTTTAAAAACGAAAGAGTAGAGAAGTTAAAGGCTGTGAGGCAAAATTTGAAGTATTCTGTAAATGCATTGTTGCCTAAAAAAACTAAGAAAAAGATGGCACCTTCCAAGTCAACTGAAAATGTTACTAGTACTGAAAATCCTGACAGGGGCGGGGATGATGAAGATGATGAAGTTGATGATGGAGGCAATGCTATTGACTTACTTTCTGGTTTAGAATCAGATAATGCTGAGACAGATGATGAAAATTCTTCTCACTCTGATGATGATTATTCTAGTGAGGATGAGACCCCCCTTGCTATGTTAAGCAAGAAATGATTATTTGTTAGTATTTTATCTCTATGATTTTTATGTCCACGAATGGTTCTAGTTCAAAAATGTGATACATAAACATTTTTATGTAAAGCTTTTAAAGTTTTAAACTTGTTCCAATGTTCCTAAACATATTATGTGCTATGTTATGTTTTATAATAAACAAATTTTTGAAGTAATTTATTTTTAATTTACTGCGAGTGCTGCCTTTAAATATTTCCAAACTAATACCTATGACGTTATCTATTAATACCAGTGCCTAAAAGCTCAAATAGCATAAAAAAAACAATTCATACAAAAAAGCAAAAAAAAAGCATATATTTCGGAAAATTTGCAAAAATAAAAAACCGAAAAAAAAAACGATTTTTTCCCCCATATTTTCATGTTTTTTTTCCGGCTTTTGGAACCCTAACCCTAGGCCGACTTCGACTGGGGCGACCTCTCCGACGCCGACCTCGCCAGCAGCCAGTAAGGGCTGCAGCTGGGGGGGAGGGGTGCCGTGTCCGGCCCCCGCCCCCGTGGCGGTGCGCGGACCGGCCGCCTGAGGGCGTGCCGCCAACTGCCCCGAGGCAGTGCAGCATCGCGCCGCTAGGGCGAGCTACGGTCGCGCCGGGCCACCGAGCTGCGGCCCCGCCGCGAGCCGTCATCTTGTCACTTCTTCTCCGTCAACCAGCACCAGCCACTTTTCCAGTGTTCTCTACTCAGATGCTGCTTCGTCCAGGGGCGCCGGAAGTGGGGGTCAGGGGGTGCGCTGCGCACCCCCAAATTTTTGCTAGTAGTGACTTGTGTTGACTCGATTTGGCGATTTTAGATGTGACGTAACCGGTTAGCTACCGTGTCTGCCTCACAACCTTTCACTAGTTTGCAGTTTCGTTGCCTCCGCGGATATTTGAACAGTTCCGGTTTGCTGACAAACTGTGAATAGGAACTCGGTTACATACAACGCTTCTAAGATTGAGTGGGATCGATAATTTTTTTTCATTCTAAGATTTGATTCAAGAAACGGCCAAATTTTGTTGATTAAAATACCTATCAGAATACTGCTGTATTCTTCACATATTCTTTTGGGTATGTTTTTTTTTTTTCAAATTGATTTGAATGTGACAGTAAAATTTACACCGTGATGTAGGTGACTCACGTTTAAAGGACCGTGACATCACATGCAAAGTAATAGTTTGTTTAATTTAAGAATAAAGTTCCTAAAAATTTCCCCTCCTCTCCGAATGTTGATACACATTTGCGCACCCCCAAGCTAAAAACACTTCCGGCGCCCCTGGTTCGTCAGCTCCATGCTGATTTATTCACCGCCGACTATAGCTATGCCCTCGTGCAAGCTATCGCTTCCGATTGTAGGACGAATAAAGGTTTGGCTAAAATATTTGAGGAAAAATATCGTATCCGCTCTGATTTAACACGTCTGATAAGGGCCCGCAGGTACCAAATTCCGTGCGTGTTGCCTATCCGGCGCGGCCCCCGACGCAACCTGTCCGTAGTTACTAAGCCCTATTCTCATTACCAGCCCACTCCGTTAATTGTTTTCCGAGCCCTATGTGAGTTGAAACGCTATGTCCTTGCCGCCTCTATAACAAAAATTGATATGCCCCGTTTTTCCTGCGGTCTAGATGGTATGCCTTTCCCCTTTCTCTTGAACTATTTAGACACTTTTTTCCGTGACACCAATATTGAAATTATCATTTATCACTATGGTCCCGCAGTACCTACTGCCTAATCACCATCCTTTAATTATTTGTTTCCTTTTTTCCTGTTGTTCGTTTTTTTTTCTTCTTTTATCGCCCTTCCTTTATTCCTATTTGTTCAGATGCGTATATACAACTTCGTTGGGGTCATTCGCCAAAGTCCCGCTGGCTCCGCCTTGGTTCAAACCATTCCAGCCAGAGGCAGCTCTCCGCCCAGTTTGACTACGAGTCTGTACGAGATTTTCAATCTCAAAAATGAGTTGTATAAATTCTACAAAACTGTTCCAAGTGTCATTCCTATTGAAACCTATAATTACCGTATTTTCAATATTGTTTGGAAAATAATCTTTCCGTGGTCGTTCAGGCCTTGTTAGCTCTTCGTCACCATGTTATTGCTCATAACATAAAACATCTTGCTATTCCGTAGGAGACTTTCAACGATTACCGTTTAACCCGGTACCTTTCCCTTATTTTTAAGAACCGCGATACTTACATCTACATTTACAATGCCCCCCACTCACACCTCCCCCCCCCCCTCCCTACCATTTCCCAGCCTCCATCCAAACAGCGCAGACGCCTTCCCTAAGATGCGAATGTTTTTTTTTTTTTTTTTCTCGGTATTATCCGTTTGATTTTTTTTTTATCTCTCTCAGCCAGAATTTTTTTTTCAAATTTGTTTATTCATAATAATTATGATAGAAGTCGTTTTCTCTTTCTTTTCTTTTTCTTTTTCTTTTTTTTCATTATTTCAACTTAGTGCAATTTTTTGTTTTCAATAGATGCTGGTACGGCAAGTGTATGCCGACATTCTAGCAGCCCCTGACGATTACGTATTAGTACACACAATCATTTCTGACCTCCGGTTAAAATCAGGTTTGGCAAAACTCTTCCAACAAAAATTTCGTCTCCGCCGAGAACTTAAAAATATGCGTCGCTACCGCCACCTTCCTGTACCCTGGGTCTGTCCTGTTTATCGTGGTGCCCGCTCTGTGATTTCTGTAGTAACTCGACGTCGTACTGAACTAATGCCTCTCCCTTCTTTAATTTATCGTCCCTTGATGTACTTGTGTCTATACATCCGTCAGAAACCCATCTCTAGAATAGCTATAGTAAGGCCCATTGGCATTTCAATGCCTACTTTTGTTGAATTCTTAGAAAGGATTTTTGAAGATGATCCTGTCGAGTTTGCCATTTACCGCTACGTTCCTCCCCGGCCGCCCACCCTCCGTCCTCCAATTCGTGTCTAAATTTTTCCTTCTTTTCTTGCCGTCATTCCGCTATTTTTACCATTCTTCTTTCCTTTCATTTTTTTTTAGATGCGTCTCCTTCACCTTACCGGTGACGCTCTACTCAGCCACACAGAGGCGGCCACACCTTGTTTCCCTTGGTACAAACCATTTCGTCAGATTCATCTTTCGAACCAGGTTTGATTGACAGCTTTGAGACTTTTTTTCTTATGGAAGACGAATTACGTCAATTTCACAACTTACTTCCAACTGTCATACCCGTTCTGAGAGGCAATCGTAAAATTCTCAATATAATTTGGAAAAGATACAATTCTGATCATACTGTTGGAATGTAAACAAAATTTGGTATTGTGTGTTTGCAGTACTGTGTGTGGAAAAAGAAAAAGAAAATAAAAACCCTATATCCTGTTCCAGCAAAAGAATCTTTTGTGTGTGGTTGATTATCCCTGTGTCCTGAAGATAAATTATAAGAAATCACAGATAAATAAGACTAAAAACTAAAACTAAAATCCAACACATACCACCACACTTGTGACTATTAATGCTCTTCTATCATTACGCAAATGTCATATTTCATTCCATTAACACTCTTGTTATTCCCTTTGCACCCTTTAACATCCCTGATTTATCCACCCACCTATCCTTCATTTTTCGGAAAACTAGAGTTATAATTTTTCTTTTCAGTGAAAAACCATTCCTACCTTCCCCGTCTGACCCTCTCCCTAACCCTTTTCCAGCTCTTCTGCATACGCCTTACAGTGACAAGGCGTAACTGAATTTTTTTTTTTTATAAGTTTATTTTCTCTACTCCTTTATCAAGCCTATTTTATATTTTCTCTGTGTTCTGTTTTATGTTGCGTGGCACATGCAATTTTGTATCGAAATGTTGAACGTTTTATTTTAACTATTTCCTTTACACTCTTTTGTGTTTTCATGCAATATGCATGTTAATGTGTCTTTCTTTTAGCTAAACAATTTTCCTCTTTCTACCTTTGGCGTTGATCTTCTATAATTTTATCACCAGTTACTTATGTGCCCAAGAGCACTCTTGTTTTTATTTTTTCAGACAGTAAAGATTTTTTGTACTGGCCGCAACGCCCTCCTCTCTCCAAAATTACGATCGTTGCGAGGTGTCTCCTTATCGCCTTCGTGTCCCTGCTGCCGCCCGCTGCGCGCGCCATGGATAACGCGCCTCCTATGACTGACCCTCAAGACGCAGCTACGCACCCATCACCGGAGGAATCTTCCTTTGGAATAGTTAATGGGTTTGACTGTTCTAATCCGATATCTCACAGTAAATATTCTCTAGTTGATATAGCTTCCTGTCAAAAACCTAAAATTATCTATACCAACTCTTCTTCTACCGCTCAAATTTTGCAAACTCGTAATTACATTTGATACTGTAGCTGTTTATTCCTGTCATGTTTTCGGCACGTTTCATATCTCTACTTGTGCTCATAATAGTATTATTAGTCTAATCCGTGATTATGAGCGTGTACTAAAAATCGAAAAGGATGAGTGTCTTCGCATTCATGCTACTCAAAAATATATTTTTTTTTAATCAATCTTTCGATGTCAAAAACGGTACAACTCTATGGGATTTGTTCATTGCCGGACGATATGACAGGGATGGTTACTGTCGCAATTCTAAAAATCCTTAAGCCCCGTCTACAATAGAGGTTCTAAGGAGTAAAGCACCATTTCCATGCAAGCGTCTGGGCGCCCGACCCAAAATGATTGTTCGCTAAACGTTCGCTTTTCGTTCGCTATCGGTGCGCGGAGGGTCGCGCGTGGTACGCTAACGGGTCGTCGGGGTTCGTCAGCGCCCTCGAGGAGGTGCGTCTACGGTTCGTTTTCGAGACGCTCTGTTCGCTTTTGGGAGCGACTCAGTGCGTTTTCTGTTTGCTTGGGTCGTCAGGGTACGCTTTTAGTTCGCTCTGAGAGCGACCTCGGTACGCTTTCTGATCGTCAGGTTCGCCTGGCCTGGAGAGCCCCGCGATGTCGGTATT
This sequence comes from Frankliniella fusca, assembly GCA_029379305.1. Taxonomy (NCBI): domain Eukaryota; kingdom Metazoa; phylum Arthropoda; class Insecta; order Thysanoptera; family Thripidae; genus Frankliniella; species Frankliniella fusca. The sequence goes on along the minus strand of JAHWGI010001324.1, from coordinate 727,037 downwards.
TTCCGGGAAACCCCGGCCAGCGCACTTCCGAGCAGGGGAGGGGAGGGATGGGGTGGCCCCGGTCCCGGGACACTCGGAGTACCTGAGGCACGGTAGAGAGACCTACCTGAGGTCTCGTCTCAGCACAGCACAGTAGCACAGCAGCTAGAGACGGAGACGGACGGGGCGGGACGGAGACCACACTAGTCACCAGTCTAAGAGTGGAAGTCGCAGAGGAAGGACGTGCGTGCGTGCAGTCGGAGCAGCAGCACGAGGCAGCAAGGCAGAAGCTGTGCGGCTGTAGCGTTTTGACTTACGTCTGGAGTGTTCTACTGGTAAGCAGTTAAAGGATCTTTAACACAGTGTAGTCCACTTAGGGTGCCCGCAGAACAGTCCATGATACTCTGCGCTCGCAGAAGTGATGCTTGAGTGCTACTACACACTATTAAAGCGGGCTTTTCTTTTGGTGACTCTTAAGTGTACAACAAATTGTGTTTAAGACTTATAACTGCATTTGAACCGGAAGACTTCCTGATGTATGTTGGTGTGGGTATATCCCGGGGGTATCCGAGCCGACTCTGCAGTGCTGCATTTGTCTACTTTCACATGCAGCTAGATAAACGTAATAAAATTATCACATGCTACTTTACCTTCCAACTCCCACCCCTTGAAGCACCAACCCCTGTGCCCCGCCTGCCCCAACCCACAAACCCCCTACAACTGCCCCCCTCCGCATGACGAACATTAAACGCATGTAAAGCGACCTAAAAGCGCACTAAAAGCGAACCTGCAGCGAACAAGAAGCGACCTCAGCGCGCGAGCAACTGAGTTCGTTTTTGGTACGCCAAGTACGTCGAGCGAACTCAAAAGGTCGCGTAGTGAGACCTATGCGACCTAAAAGCGAACATGGGCGGCGAACCATAGCGTACTCTTAGCGACCTCAGCAGAAGGTCGCGCACAGTTCGTCAAGACGAACTAAACGCGCACCTTTGGCGTACAGAACATTTTGCGTCGGGCGCGGTTAGGCGCGTCAAGGAGACGCGGCAGCCAATCAGAAGCGACCATTCGACTGCCGTGCGGCAGGGTGCGGCAGGGCGCGGCAAAGTCTGGATCAACCCCAGATAACTTCAATGGCCGTTTCCGGTTGACTTCTACCTCGTCCCTCCCCCCTCACTTCAGGCGGTGGCGTGTATTGCCACTATTCCAACAGAAACATAAGAAACATTACAGTATAACACAGCTCCATTCCGTGAACGAAGTCGGCTTCCAGCACTTATTCAGAAATGCAATAATTGTTGCTGTTACTCATTTAATCTACGTATTCCCGCGTAGGTATTATGCGTATTATTCGTAATCGTGAAATAATTTTGCTGCCGGCAGCTTCAACTCGGCTAGCACTGCAACAACATAACAGCATGGGCGTCTGCACTGTCTACTGCTTTCCTATGCCGTCCGGTGGTCCGGTGTCATTGCAAACAGCTAACTCTTATCCTGTCATTCATTTCTGAGACGATTACACGAGCAGGTATGGCTCCCAAAAAGAAGAGGTGCTCTGCGCTCAGGTGTAGGTCGTTTAAAGTGCCAGGAGATGATAGGTTAATGTGCCCTTTTCCTCAGCCAGGTTCAAGGTAGTAGGGTTATTAATTTGCTATGGATTTGTTCAGTGAGATATATGCTTTTATAAAAATTATTATCCTGGCAGGCAAAGAATGTGGGTTTGTTTGTCTGGCAATGAAGATTTGTTGAAGCTCACACCAATGCAAAACCACCGCAATAGGTACATGTGTCCCAACCATTTCACTCCTGATCAGTTCACTAACAAATTTCGAATCAAATTACGCCTGGATGCTGTGCCGTCAGTCTTCGAGCAACCTCCTCTTAGTGATGAAATTATGCAAAGATATGACCAGCACTTTATGACCATTGAAATCATTCAAATTCAAAGTTATTGTTGTCAGAGCTCTACCACGATAGTTGTTTTTTTATTCTTTATAGTATTCATCTTCAATAGTGACCCTGAGAACAGATGTTCTCAGACACCTCCTCATGAAAATGACCTTCTCATTTTACCTATTGATGCACCTGATGACAATGTTTCTGCTCAGGACAACACTGGTGAGTCTGGTCTATATTTTATTAAAATATTGGATATGTATGTTACTCTCTATTATATAATTGCATTTCTTCAGGAAAACGGCCACGTGAAAAGTATGATAATGATGATGATGATGATGATGCTTATTTTGAGCCAGATCACAAGATCCCTCACATGGACTTTCCTCAATCAACATCTCCTCGTCGTGGGTATTTGCTGAGGGGAAACAACTGTAAACAAAATGTTACGCCTTATAATTTAGAGTTTTATAATTTTTTTGGGGTTAATTGTTTTTTAACAATGCAAAGCTGACACAAGCAGCAAATAAATGTAACATCTAGGAAATCTTGATATCTGCACACCAAAATTCAGAGTTGATTCCCCTCCAGTTTTCATAATCTACTGCATGCATATTTGTTTCCTTTCATTGTTGATGTTTCTATTATTTACACTTCTGTTTCTTTACAGGGTCATTGACATCCACTGGGGCAAGGGTGAGAGATGCAGCAAAGAGGAGAAATGTTGGGTTGAGGGATCTTGCTGAGATGTCTGGTGTAAGTAGCGATTTTGCTAAAGATCAAAATTTAGTGAAGGTATTAAAAACTACCCAGGAATTCAGATTTATTGCTATTGAGCTTCGAAGAAAGTTGGTTATTTCACAGCGCCGCAACAAAGAACTGTCAAAGACCATAAATGTTAGGACAGTAAATATTCTGAATGAACTTGTAGTATCTTCGAAGTCCCGTAACATCCTTCAGGGGGAAATGAGAAATTTTTTTAAAAAAAAGCCCACCGGGAGACGTTGGTCACTACAAGATAAACTCTTCTGGTTGTCTGTTACGAAAAGAGGAATAAGGGCATGCCGGTTCTTATCCAACTATTTAACAATTCCCAGTGAAACTTCATTGAAGAAAATTTTAAGCAAAGTTAATCTGCAACCTGGAATTTCCCAGCCGTTTCTAGCTCTGCTGAAAAAAAAAGTTGAAAACCTCAAAAGTCGAGATCGTCAATGTGTGCTTCTATTTGATGAGGTCTTTCTACGTGGACGATTATTTTATAATAATATTAAGAATATTGTTACTGGCTTTGAAGATTTTGGGCAGAGAGGGAGAACTGATTTTATTGCTGATCATGCAATGGTATTTATGGTGCAAGGACTTCATGTCAAGTGGACTCAACCCATTGCTTACTACTTTGTTAGTAAAACATGCCCTGCTTCTTTGTTGAAGTATTTAATTGAAGATGTTGTAAAGGAACTCACTGACATTGGCATCATTGTAAAAGCCACGGTATCTGATCAGGGCCCAACAAATAGAACTACTATTAATGCATTGCGGAAGAGTTCTGGTGACAACATAATTTATTCTGTTGCTGGGCAGAGGCTTGTCCATATATGGGACATGCCACATATTCTGAAGAACATCAGGAATAATTTAATCACCAGTGACCTAGAGTTCAGCAACAAAAAAGTTGCCAAATGGCGTCAGCTTATTGACTTTTATATTTATGATCAGACCAGAACTAAATTAAGTTCTCTTACCATGCGACATGTCAATCCTCAAGGACGTGACAAGATGAGGATCTCATATGCTGCTCAGGTTTTTAGTGCTTGTGTCTCCAAAGTTATTAAGGCCATTGTTTCTATCACTGAGGGGAAGACTTTATCGCACTGTCTCCCTTTTGCTGAGTTGTGTGATGACATTGATGCTTTCTTTGACCTTTGCAATGGCCCTAAAACTAAGGAGTTAAAGGAGAACCAAAAACCATGCAGAGTAAATATTAGTGCTAATTCTCCCGACATCAAGGAAGATAGGTGGAACAAAATGATTTCACAGTTACAAACCTGGACTTTCATCAGGAAGAAGGATGGTGTCAGGCATGTACCTCCTTGTGTGCAGGGAATAGATAGAGATATAGATAGAGAGAATATAAAATCATTAGAGTGATAGAGAATATAAAATCATTTAAATATTTATGGTGCTCAGTGAAAGTTGATGCTAAAGTTTTAAAGTTAAGACATCTGAATCAAGACGCACTAGAAGATTTATTCTGTCTCATTCGTCAGTACGGAGGAAGTAGTTCCGATTTAACTGTTACTCAATTCACATCTGCAGTGAAAACTTGCCTCATAAGTAGATTTGCCAGAAATGTTAGTCCAGATACAAAAAAATGTCAAGATGATGAGTCTCACATGGCATCTGACTTGAGTGAGTATCTTTCAAATGATGAAGAGCCAACTTCTGCTCCATCAGCCCAGCAGTCTCTCCTTCGTGGAGAAACTCCTAACAATTTTGGGCGCCGTCCCAAAGTTCAAGGTTCCAATCCGCTTGTTAGGCAAAGTTTTAAAGCAAACTGGGTTGAACTATTGCCAGATGTTTTGAAGAAACTGAACTGTGCTGATTGCTCCAACGTTCTAACCACTACAACTCTTCATCCCTCAGACAGGCTGATTTCAAATTTGATAAATTGTCAGAACATCTTTGAAAGGCATTGGAATCGCTTACTATCACATCAAAATGTCTCGGGGGATGTAGGGATTCGTCTCAGGTCTAGTGCTGAGTGGGATTTGTTTTCCACCACTCACAAAAATTCTGCTGAGTTTCTAGACATTCTTGTGGAGACAACAGCACAAGCCTTAATAAAGCAGAAGTGTGCAGACTGCAATGCAGAGTTAAGGGCCAAAGTGTCCCGGAGTACGAGGCAGGCCTTGACCTCAAAAACTTGTGTGGCCCTGTACAACTTTAAGGAGGAAGTTGCGTTGGATACTGCAGATCTACAAGTTCTTCTTGGCACAGGTTTACTTATTTGTGAAGCGGTGTCTCTATGTTGTTGGGAGGTTGAGGTCGGGGGAGTTGAGAGAGGGATAGGTTTAGGCGTAGTGAACATCACTATTGTGTATGGATTTTTATCACCACAATTAGATTTTCAATGTCATCACAACTGTTAGGTTCTTTCTCCAATTTTATGTCATGTTTTATCTTCTTTTCAATGAATTCTCTAGTTGTGACTGAATGTTGTTCCCTTTTCCGTTTTCATAATTTGACATTTTCTTCTATTACAGCTTCAGATTGAATGATGGACACCATTGTACTGGATTCTCATTGTCATCTTTCCTGCATGGAACATCTCTAATTAAATAAGTGGTTCATTTCATTCTAATAATTTTGCATGTTTTACCATAACAACAAGTACTTTGCATGTATGTTCTCATCTTGCAGTTCTCATGTGACTATTTTAATCAATTTATCTTTCTATCATTACCTATAAATTATTTTCTGGATTCCATAAAGCGTTTTAGAATATTCTAATTAATTCATATTTCTACCATTCCATTTAATATTATTTTCTGGATTCCATAAAGCTTTTTAGAAGTATGTTTTTTTTTTCTTTTTCAGAATCAGCAACCACCCTTCAGGCACCGCAGACTCCAGCTCCTCGTACTCCAGCTCCAGGGACCCCAGCTCCTGGTACTCCAGCACCAAATACTCCAGCTCCTCAGACTCCAGCATTACAACCCACATCATCTGCAGAGCATATGGTGAGAGTTTTTGAGGTGCTATGTGCTTGTATGCTAGGGATCAATTGAGGTTATTTTTATTTACCTCACAAATCTTTTTCAGACTCCTCGACAGCTGGCAAGAGCCAAGGCGCAGAGTTTGTGGTGCACACCCAAAAAAAGCACTGCATCAGTCATCCCTACTACACCATCACCATCACTATTGGTGCCTTTATCAAATAACACCATTCGTGACATGATTCGTACAAATACTGTAAGTAGAAAGATACGTTATCACTTTGCATACTCTTTCTGGTTCAATGTAGTTTCAGTTTGAATTAATATCTTCTTTTGTTTCACAGCTTGACAGACTGACAGTGTCACAACTGAAGTTGGTTTTAAAAGAAAACAAATTAAAGTTGACTGGCAGGAAGGGAGACCTGATATCCAGATTATGCAATTATTTTAATGAGTGACTTGTTTTCTGTTGTTCAATAAAGTTCCTTCCTCGTCTTCATTGGACTTCTCTCTCTCTCGTTTCTTTTACGAACATTTCCCTCTCTGAGCAATCTGCCAACACTGGAAAAACAAAAAGGCGTGCTTGAGGAGGGAATATTCCCGTGGCACACGGCATATTGTTCTGCGTAAGTTGGCAGTACGCGCCGCCGCCTCCTGACGTCACTGGGTAGGCCATAGCATGGGAGTTAGCTGGGGTTGGTCTGGATCGCTGAACTTTGCCGCGAGCTGCCGCGAGGTTCTCCGCCTTGTAGAACACTTTTTCACTAGTGGCGCTCCTAGCGGTCGGAACGTGAGCTCGTGGTTTGTTTATATTTAGGTAATGTCTTCTCGGTATTCTGCTGAGTTGACTGAGTGTAGAGATGGATAATGAGACAATGGAGACCGTGGGGACCGTGGTCGAAATTGATGATTCCGTCAATGAATTAGTGATAAATGAAGTTTACCAAAAAAGAGTGTTGTGGGACATGACTGACAAACGTTATTAGGACGCGGTGTTAAAGAAAAACGCTTGGGCCGAAATAGCCCAGAGTATGGGTGTAACAGGTAATTCAATTGAGAATCATCCATAGAAGATTTGGCAGTGCGTTTCTATCGGGGTTTTCGATCTCCTACAGATCTGTTTGTGAAGACTCGTTGGAAGTCACTTCGTGACAGGTATATGAAGGAGCTGAACAAAACCAACAGCAGCAAGAGGTCTGGCTGTTCGGAGTCGTCAGGTTATACATCGACATGGGCCTACATGCCTCAAATGGATTTTTTGAGGGGAATCGCCCAGCCCCGGAAGTACGTTGTTGTGAGTGGAAGTCACTGTACAGCATTTGTGCCATTTCCAGTTCACTAATGGTGATTGTTTTCTTTTTTTTCAGAGGTATAATCAAATCTTAGTTGTGCTCCCTCTACTAACTCAGCCAGACCTGCTTTTCAGAGGTCAACAAGTGGTTGTTTCCTGAAACCAGTAGCAGCAGACCAGGAGGCACCTACATCAAATGAGCTGCTTGTCACACCTGTAGTTGGCCATGAAGCTCCATCAGTGGTTTCCTCTGAGCAGCTGCAATCGACAGTGGAGATGGACGAAGGTCTATTCTTAAATGGTAAAGGAATAACCACATTGAAACTAGAGAAGGAGAGCCGTATTTAATCTGTATTTAAAAAATTATGCTTGTAATGAGGAAATTACAATAATTACACTTATTTGCAGATAGCGCTAGTCCTGGCCCAAGTTGTGGGACATCAATGAAAGTGTCTAGGCCATCCTCTGCCTGTAGCTCCTACTGTGGAGAAACGAGTTCCCCAGCACCAGCACCTTCACCTGCACCACGCCCTAATAAAAGAGGTGTGAATTAATTAATGCCTGCTACACAGAAATTAATAAAGGTTTGTGCATGTGATAAGTGACCCAATCTTGTCAGCAGGACGAAGCTCAACTGACAGTAGTGAAGATGCAATATTGGATTATTTAAAGACTAGGGATAAGCGTTTTGAGGAGTTAACAAAATCATCAGGGAGCAGCCTCACTGCTGAGGAACATTTTTTTATGGCCATAGCCCAGCATATGAACAACCAGCCATTAGAATGAAAGCTCGACAGGTAGTAATTTGGTCTTGATGATTTCATTCTGTATCTAAATCATAGTTTTGTTATGTTGTAATTTTTCTCATTTTTTTAAATGGTAATTTAGGTAGTAGCCCAAGCTTTGCTGGATTTCATGGGTCAACAAAACCAGTAATATTTTCATTAAAGTACCTTTTTTATGGCCTGTGTATACGTTGCATGTAATAGTCCCTCTGGAACTCGGGCAGCTTGTACCATTGAAAAGGGATGCTTCCACCCTTCATGAAATGATATGTGAAGGCTGATCGGACCTCCTTTGCCTGGTCTGTGGCATTTCGGACTGCGACAATTTGCAAACCTCTCATTCCTGTAAAACAAAAGTAATAATGAACTTTGGTTACAAGAGGGTACGGGTAGGAATGACAAGGAAAAGGAAGAACAATACTCACCCGCAGCTCCCACTTCATTCCGCCACTGCCCTGGCACCATAATACCATTCCGGTCCTCTCCATCAACAAAATCAGGAGTAGCGTAATGACCATGACCATCTTCATTGAGTATGTCTCGTGTCCTTAGCCAATTGTGCAAAACTACACAACACATCACAATTCGGTCCAATGTTTGAAGGCAACACTGAATTGTACCCCTGAATATTTGAAACCTTGCAGCCATTATTCCAAAAGTATTTTCAATTATTCTGCGGGCTCTGCTCAAGCGATACTTGAATATTTTTTGCTCTGGTGACAGGTTGACTCCTCCATACGGCCGCATTAAATTTGTGAGCAATGGAAAAGCTGCATCACCTGTAAAGTTAGAATTATTAAAATGGGCAGGTTCAATTTATGGTATGTAAAAAAAAAAAAGAAAGTCAAACAGACCAACGAAAACTGCTGGCAATCTTTTCTCTACACCAGGAGCAGATCTGAGAAGGAGAGGAGGCGGTAAAGGTAGCATTCCATTTAAGATATGCTGACCAAATTCACATTGCTGAAAAATTCCACTATCAGTCTCTCTTCCTGCTGCACCAATGTAGATATATGTAAATCTGTAGTCAGCATCACATACAGCAAGAAGCACAGTGCTGAAGGTACCATGATAATTGAAAAATTGAGAACCAGTGTTGTCGAAAGCCTGTGAAAACTCAGTTTCAAACATCGGTAAATTCAAATTGTGGTTCACCAATTCTGCAGATGCATGCCTTTGCTATGTCGTGTTTCCCATCGATTGCACCAACACAATTCGGAAAGTTCCACTTCTCTTCAAAGCGAAGTGTAATGGTGTTTCATTACCAAACGATTGGCCGGCTAGCTCACAGCCCAAAGGTAGAGTAGGGCGTGGGGCGTTAACTCGCTCATATTTTTAAAAGGGCGCCAGGAGTTCAAAGGACTCCGCGAGTACAATAAGTGAGAGCCAAACTCGAATGGTGTACACAGAACTAACTGGACGTGGAGTAAACAATGGTCAGAATAACAACATTTTATTGTCATAACTTTTACATACAGACAACAACTGACCGAACCGAGTGGACCTTCTGAAATTAAATTACTAGAAACTAGCAAATACCGCGAGACCTGACGAGACGAACGAGACATGACTAATTTTAAAAGTTAGATCGAGAATAAATAGTGAACAGCGAACGCGGACCCGGCGGCGAGAAGCTGCCGCGCGAGCACAGTCAGCCTTGCCTTCCCGACCGAGGCCCGTGAACGCAAACGACTAAACGAAATACCTCGAAAGGATAACTCGATGAAAACTAATAAAAAAAGGGGGGGGGGCGTTGGAGAACGACACGCGCACGGGGCACGAGCCGCTTGCCTTCCGCGACCCCCCCTCACCCGACAAACCACAAGTCAACTAAAATCTCACAAAATGTCCGTCAGGCCCCGCGGGTTACAAAGAGAAAAACTAGAATTATTCGCTGCATTACCAGGAGGGAAAACTGGAGGCCGGCCGAATCATGGCCTAGATGTTGTGGGCCGGGCCGGCGGCCAAGCCGCCGCCCGAGCCGCGCCGGATCGCCGGTCGCCTCCCCATCGCGGCCGCCGTCCACACGCGCCTAGCCGTGCATGATCAACGGCGAATGGGCGTTATCAAATTCGGCCCCGCCAGAGCTCCCCATGCCTGTACCGGTTGGGATCACAGACATGACACAGACGAAAACAAGACATCACTATAACACTTTTTGGCGAGGTTTCCGGGCCAGCTCCGGCGGCTGGGACGAGCTCTCGGGTCTCACTCTCCATCTGACCAGCGGGCCGACAACAGCTTGGCTTACGTGCACCAGTGGCAGGGCGTGGGCGCCCGTCCCTATTTGTTTTGTGTTTGGTTGTGCCGTATCCGCGTCTGGTCGCGCTGTGAAGCGCCTATTTTTCCCTCATCGGAGTGGTTTCTGTCTTTCGTCCCCGGTAAGCTTCGACCTCAGTTCAAGTGTTGCATTCCACTTCTCTTCAAAGCGAAGGGCAATATTTTGCAAGGCATTTCTGTCTGGCACAACAAGCACATCTTCTCTCAGGGCATCCCAAATTGCTAGAGTTGTTTCAGATATGACTCGAGATACTGACCATCTACTGATCCTATACTCATGTGACATTGTAGCCATACTTGAGCCATCACAAAGGTACCTTTAACAAATAGGTTGATATTAATATTTACAGTACATGACAGTTCCTTTGAAAGAATCAGAATACAATACTAACCTCAAAGTCAATGATAAACGTAAGCCAGATGAAATTGCTTCCCTGGTTACTGATAATTTTTCGATTGCAGGACCGACCTTCTGCAGTAGCTCCAAATATTGTGGAATTGTAACCCGATGATAATTGCGAAACAAAGCTTCATCTTCCATTAGCTCCTGAACTAAATTGTCATATACCCCTAAATTTCTATTCCGAAATATAGGCCGAATCCAAAATCTTGGGTGCCGTCGACGATTTCGTTGCCGTCTTCTCCGTAACAATGGCAATAAAACATCGTAATCCCGGTAAATTTGAGCTAATTGACGAACATTCATGCTGGCCTGCTGCACACGACATGACACATGACACAGCCTTCACTGCAGACGACAAAACAATCTGCCGCGCTGCCGCGTTCCGCGCCTTGCCGCTCTCATTGCTCTCATCGAAACGATCCGGCCCTTGCCGCGCCTAGCCGCGCCTCGCCGCTGCCGCGCCTAACCGCTCGGTTTTAAGAGTCCTGGGGCGTAGGGCGTAGGGCGCAAGAGATGGTAGAAGTTTATCTCCTACTTCCTACTCCGTTCTCCAGGCAAGGCGCGAGTGCTTTAAAGTTGAATGAAACGCGATGGAATTATTTGATTTCTCACGTGAGGAGGACGAAGACGATGTCGATGATGGTGGAGGAGGCGCGGGAGCTGGAGAAACGGAGGGCATGGACTATGATATGTCCATTACTCTACACTGAGAGAAATGTTTCATTGCAGCCATAAAAAATTGTTTGATCGATTCGGTTTGGTCATGGGCATCAAAATTTTAGTCACAGTAACTAAACCTTTGGTTAGAGCAACCAAAATTTCGGTTACAGCAACTAAAATTTTGATGCCTATTACTAACCGGGACCAACCGAACAAAATTTGATTATGGGTATCAAAATTTTGATGGCTGCAACGAATCATTTATCTCAGTGTAGTTCGGTCCAACCCGGCTCTCTACGCGCGCAGCAAAAAGCAGTATTGAGGGAAAATTTTAAATAAAGATCTCGCGTGGAAGAGTATCGGTGAGCAATTGCAGCCCCCCGGTGAGTGGTAAGTACCCGATAATTATCTATATCCATAGAAATCTCAATTCAGAAAGGTACTCAGCGGTTAGGTTACCACCACCAGCACCCAACTGTATTTGCTGTTTTTCAGGGAAAGTGGCTAGTGAGGAATAGTATAACTTCGTCACAAGTTTGGGAAGGAACTTTGGAAAGCCAGATCCACTCAACCAGTGGGAGGGCGGAGTGGCTAACAAGCTGTCAAGCCATATGTGTAACCATGTCCATTCTTTGTATCACTCAGTTTTTAACCGACCACATTGCTTGTCGGAGGTGAGTCCCAAAAAATTAATCAGGAGATTAGTAATTGAAATGGGGCTGAGCTATTACTTTTGTTCTACTGCAGAACTGTCAGGAACTATAAGCGGAGAGAGACCAGTGATCGTCCAGTGGCTTCCTGGAGCCTGGACTGGACCTCCTTGCTGGCTCATCTGGAGGTGATGGTACATACCATAAATAACATCAATTTTTTAACACAATTAGCCATCCTACACTTACTTATTGTGACCTTTCTTTTCCAGGAAACGCCTGTGACAGCTTGCAGAGGGGTGACGGACAACTCGTCCCGTTTTAACTCGCCCCCGGTATAAACTCGCCCCAAGCCAACTCGACCCCGTTCCAGCCAGAAACTCGCTCCAGCATTTGTGCCAACTCGTCCCCGTTTTTTTTTTTTTTAAATTATATTTTTTATTTTTTTATTCTTTTATTTATTTTAATTTTTAATTTAGGTTTCCCCGCAACACCACAAAAGTACTTTGCTCCATATTGTCGAGAGATGGTAGTGTTGCGATACGCTTATATAGCAGGCCAGGGGGGGGGGGGGGGGGGGCTAGGCAGTCTGGCAGTCTCCACAATGAGCGGGAAGGTGCAGTATACGACGAGTTCGAATATGGACACTCTAGCTCTAAAATTGACCCTGCTAAAAATTGATTTACATTTTTGCAAAAAATTAGGACAGAAAAATTACAAAATGTTATGGTGTCCTAACGGGTATTTCGACGAGTTGCGACACTGACGATGAAAATTTCGTCCGTTTCGCTCTATCTCTTACTGTTTAGCCGCTACAGCGGTAAATTTGGACGATAAGTCGTCAAAAAAGATGTGGGTGTCGTTTTCAGGGTAATTTGTCGATATGCGACCCTTCGAACGAAAATTTTGTCCTCTTGGCCGTATCTTCTACCGTTTAGCCGCTACAGCGATAAATTTGGACGAAAGGTCGTCAAAATGAACGTTGGGCGTTGTTTTCGGGGCAAATAGTGTCCTAAGGAGTAACTCGACAAGTTGCGAACCTTATTTCCACAAAACTTTCACCCGTTTAGATGTATCTCAAACAGTTAACCCGCTACACCGTCTAATTTACACAAAAAAATTAATTTGCATTTTAATATAGTAGCCAATAGTAGCCACACATCTAAATCATTGAAGTATAGGCCAGCGCCGCAGGCCTAGGTAGATGTACGCAGGCCCGTCGCAGCGTAACAGTGTTTCGTGAGCTATCGCGAAGCCTGTTACGAGAGACGGTGTCTGGCGTACATCTACCTAGTTTATTTTATTTATTATTTTTTTTAATGGTATAATTGGGGGCTAGTTAACCCTGGGGCGAAAAGGGCGGGACCGAGAAGGGCATGTGACGACTGCGACTGGGAACGAGTTACTGGGGGCGAGTTGTCCTAGACCCTTGCAGAGCACATCAAGTAACGATTCACCTCAGGCTGGAGCTGTCATGAATCGCCATCAGACTGCAAGTTTGTTCCTAACTCCTTCACCCATGACTTTGACACCATCCAGAAATTCCCCATCACCTTCTCCGTCAAGTGCATCTGATGTTAGTTGCACAAGCGCTTCCTCTGATATGTTGAAGGCAATGAGCAAAGCTCCTAAAAGAGTGACTCCTGAACCGGACTTATTTGCTCAGAAAAGGAAGAAGAGAGAAGAAGAATTCATGAGCAGCATGAAGGCATCGAATGAGTCCCTTGTGAGTGTTGCTAAAGATCTAGCTGCTGCCATTGCAAGCGCGGATCCAGGGGCAAAGGGTCAATTGCCCCCCCCTGGGGCTAGCCGCCCTGTCAAAAATTGGGGAAAAAAGGGAGAAAAGGGAAAAAGAGAGAGGTAAAAGGAGGAAGGGGAAAGGAAAATTATGTCATGTATACGCATTTCCTAATACGTATCGGTCGAAATTATAAACAAAAACAAATTTTATATCGAATTCCCCTGAAAGTAGGCAACCCGCTACATTTGCCCCCTCCTCCGGGCCGCGCTGGATCCGCCACTGTGCCATTGCTACTTCAGCCCCAGCCTTGGCCGAGGTAGCTCCCCCTCAAGAGACGGATCGAGTTCTGGCGGCCATCAAGTTTGCCTTGGATTTAGTGCCAAGTGACAAAAAATTAGCCTGTATCCTGGACGTTGTGTCTCTTATCAATACCAAATATTGTCAGCAGGAGTAAGCTGAATGCTTTGTTTTCCCCAAAAATTAACTCTCTCCAGTGAGTGCCAAAGAAATCATGTTTAATTTTTCTATTGAGAAGTATCTTGGAGTAAGATAAATTGGTTTGTTATGCCAAAGAATGTATGATTCTTTGTGTAATGGGAGAAGTCTGCTTAAAAAGGAAAGTTTCGTTATTGTAGCAGTATGTCATGTTAAGTTTAAAGTCATGCCAAACTTACTGTTGTGTTTTTGATATTTTAAAATTAGTGACAATAATATTACTTCAGTATTAATATTTTTTTCAGTATTCAAATTTTGTACTACATTTTTATTTTGTACCTTATAACAAACATATGTATGTGTAAAACAAAACCTTGCATTATTAATATACTATTTCACAACCTTTGATAACTTGATATTAGGCACAGTAAGTCAAAACCTTGCATTATTAATATTCTATTTCACAACCTTTGATTACTTGACATTGTACAGTTCCTTAACAACTAGTTTTCTCAACCTTCTTCGGGCCTAAATTACAATTGATCACAACACATAAAATTCACAACTAAAATTAACTATATCTTGCAGGCGCGTAGTAAGGGGGGCGGGGGTGGGGCAGGGCGTCGTAACGTAACGAAACGGAATTAGAAACGCCTAAAAACGAAAATTAAATTCCAATTTTCCAAGCGTTTTTAAAGCGTTTTGGGCTTTCCGAAAGCGTTTTGCGTGAGAAAACGCAGAAAAAATTTCAAAAACGCTTCAAAAACGCTTAGAATATTGGAATTTAATTTTCGTTTTTAGGCGTTTTTAATTCCGTTTCGTTACGTTACGACGCCCTGGGGTGGGGGCGATCCCCGTGGCCTCTAGACAGCCGCCTGAAAGGTAGGCAAATTGTGCTACAAAACCCCTGCATGTAGGCAACCTGAAGGGCACCGCCCCCCTGTCGGTCGGACCTTAATACGCCCCTGATATCTTGTCCTTCCGGACCATTGATAATATGCCCTCTGAATGCCAGGTCAAACTGCCAGGGAGCCTGATTGTATCCAACATCTGAATTGAAATATTCCTCTAGGTACACTCATTCCCCTTGGTACTGTTCAGGGACCCTGTGACAGGGACAGGGGAGCAGCGGGCGGGGGGCAGGGAGGGAGCGGTGGTGGAGACTCAGCTCGGCGCTCGGTGACAACACGGCTACGAGGAAATGTTAGTGTAGCTGAAACAGGGAGAACACGAGAGGGGGCAGAGAGAGCCAAGCGAGACCACCAAATTTTGTTATGTGAAAGAAAAAAAAAAATTAAAAATGTAAGCTAAATTTAATACTAGGCCTAGTAAAAAGAAATATGGTAGCTACCTTAATTATTTGAGCCATAATCATTTTTATGAGCCATTACGTTTATGAGCCATTACTTTTAAGAGCAATTTTTAAATTATTACACTGTTAAAAAAAATGTTGGAAATTCACAGCACCTCCGTTGTGAAAAAAGTTGCCAGAACTCTTCGTTATATTACAACAGTTCTCTGTATTTAAACCAAAACTCTTCGGGAAATTCCAACTGTCCTCTGTATTTTAACCAGAACTCTTCGGGAAATTCCAACTGGCCTCTGTATTTTAATCACAATTCTTCAGGAAATTCCAACTGTCCTTTGTATTTAAAATAGACTGGCTTCAACAATATGGCCGACTGGCCGACAAAATATTTCAGGCAGCAAAAGGGTCCTTTTCTGATTACAGAGAAGTGTTGGGATTTCACAATCGTTCCGTATCGAGGAAGTGCTGGGAAATCGCAATAAATTTTTAACAGTGTAATATATTCATAATGTATTTAGTGCACTATTTATCTTGTATTAAGCGCGCTGTCGGCTGTTTTGTAGCCCGCGGCTTCATGAAATATATGTGAACTGATTTTTCACAAGGTTTGCCTGCTTGGTGAGTACTGACAGAGTAGGTTACCGGGTTTTCCTGACGTGTGACGGTGCCCTCGCGCCATGCGAAAGCATACTTGCGTGGCGTTTCTGGAGTTGACTTTTGTTCGAAGGACACCATCACTGGTTGGTTAGGGATGAAAATGCCCGGAAAGATTCCGGCAAAATTGGAAAAAAACACTGTTTTTTTCGGGTTTTTTCTCTAGCCTCGGAAAAATTGGAAAGATTCATCCTGCAAAATAGGCAAAAAGCACTACTTTTCGCCTGGAAATAGGCAAAAAGCATATCTTCATCACTATGTGAAGACGCTTCTCAGTGCACTCATCCTATTTATACCCTTTTACATTTCCTTCTCGTGCGTTTTTTGTGATTCCTGTTGGTCATCTAGAGCTGCCAGTGGAATTAAAGACCTAATGAAATACGAAAGTAGTCGGTTTTATGTCCATACCCCACTACAGGACTTAAAAACCAATTTTTCCAATTTTTCCGGTATTTTTCCGTTTTTTTCCTATTTTTCCGGTTTTTTTCGGACACTTTGAAAGTTTCCGGAAAATTTCCATCTCTATGGTTGGTCCGGGGAATAGGTGACGTCGATGCGTCCCCTGTTGTAGGCTGCTGCTTGTTGGCGTTGAGATTTCATGAGACTGGCTTGCGAGGCGGTTCGCGCTTCTTGAAGTTGGAGAAGCCGGTCCGGAGCAGTAGGTTCCTGTAGAACATGAGGTAATGAGTTTCCGACGTGTTTGGGGTTGTAGCCGTGTTGCAAGAAAAATGGAGTGTAGTTGAGAGTCTTGGATCGGCTGTCGTTGATCGCAAGCTAGATTTCGGGCAGGCGGTCGTCCCACGACTGGAGATCGCCTTCGCACATGAGTGAAATCCTGTCCCCGACGATCTTGCAGAACGCCTCGGCGAGGCCGTTGGCGTGGTGCGCGTTCGCAGGGACTATGTGCTGGATGCAACCGGCGTCGACGAGTTGTTGGCGGAAGGACTTCTCGGTGAAGGCGGGGCCTTCGTCGCAGACAAGGACGTTTGGAACACCCGTCTCTCCAAAGGCCTTGCGTATGGCACGGCGAGCGTCCTTGGCGGTGCAGCTTCTAGTAGGAAAGAGACGACAATATCTTGTAAACGCGTCAACATGTACTAGAATTTGAGTGTTACCTCGACGACTTTTGGGTGCATTCTTGAAGTCCACATGGACGATGTCGTTGGGTGCTGTTGGGACGACTGACTGTAGGAGCCCCTCTCGCCGGACTTTCCTCTTGTACTCCGCGCAGGTCCCACATCCCGTGAAACTCTAAAGTGGTATGTTACATATGTGGCAGACATGTATGTCACCATACAATTTGAGCTTGTATGTAACATGCGAATGACATGTGTGTGTCATACATGTGCCATCCAGACTACACACATATCCACGCATTAAGGAAATTTCTTTGGTTTTTCCTAGCTTTGTCTACTCTACTTCTAAAAAACTTTTTTTTTTTTTGGATAGACTTTTTGATTTACTTTGTTTCAGTACATGTACACGAACAATTTTATCTAATTTAATTAAAGGCAACTTACATTTGTAACCGATGATGTGGAGATTCGAACCCGCGACCTGAAGCTTACTGGTCTGGTGTGTTGACCACTGGACCACCCTGCCACGTCTAAGTATTGTGCGTGGAGGCACAGTCTTAAGCTACGTGCGTTTAATATATATGTTACATGTGTGTTACAGGCATGGAACTTATGTGGAGTACTATGTCATTTTAATTAGGTGCGTTGAACATGTGTGTTGTCTGAGACCTCACATGTCCGTTTCTGCTACACATGGTAAGTTACCACACGAAAGTGGGGGTCACTACGCGTGTCAAAAGTGTGTGCCAATGTGTTGAACATGTGTGGTGTCAGTGATCATATTTGTCCGTTTCCACCACACATGGTACCACACGAAAGTGAGGATCACTACGTGTGACGAAAGTGTGTGCCGATGTATTGAACATGAGTGTTGTCATCGACCATACATTTCACCATATGTTTAATGCTGCCACACATGTGGGAAGTTCAGCCGTCCATACGAAAGGATGGACACAACACATGGCTCACGCCCAACATACATGGAAAAAACAACATGTATGTTTGCATTCGCATGTCAAACATACGTGGCACACTTGGTAAACGTATGTCACATACAGCGACCATGTGCATCGTATGGCTCCCATGTATGACACATACGTGTTACTCTTATGTAACACATACAGGGTGAGTGTCTTCGTATCTACAAGACTTCGATAGGGGACATTTAGACGAGTATTTTGATACAAGACACTTGGGTTCGGAAATCAAAATTACGCCGGCTAGAGGGAAATTAAATTTCGGAACCGAGCGCCGGCAGGTAGGCAACCCACCCGGCTGGCAGCCTAGGAGCGGCGTGGCGTGGCGTAGCTCAGCTTCCCCACGAGACTGCGGTCCTCCCTGGCGTTGCCACGGGCCTCCACCGCGAGGCCGCGGGCCTACACGGCGGGGCAGAACTCACGGGCCAGACCCACAGTCTCGTCGGAGAGGCTCGCGGTCTCGCGGGAAACGTACGAAGAGGTGCGCCGCGAGCTCGCGAGGTATCCCGAACTACCGCGAAGCCATGCCAGCCACCCCGCTGAGCTACGCCACGCCATGCCGCTCCTAGGCTGCCAGCCGGGTGCCGGGTGGGTTGCCTACCTGCCGGCGCTCGGTTCCGAAATTTATTTCCCTCTAGCGGGCGTAATTTTGATTTCCGACCCCAAGTGTCCTATATCAAAATACTCGTCTAGGTGTCCCCTATCCGCTCCCGAAGTCTGGCAGGTACGAAGACACTCACCCTGTATAAGCAGGGTTTTACGGGTAGCCATATTCGGAAGCATTTTTAAAGCGAGGGGGCAGGTCGGGGCAGACAATTATTTTTGCTCTTACATCAGTAATGTGAAGGGAACATTTTCCATCAACAGCGGTAATCAAACAACGCAAAACAAAAAAGTTATGGATGTTTGAAGCTTAGATTTTGTCATTTGAGCAAAGTCTTACAAAAGAATCCTGCAGCACCACACAAATTATCGGACATCCATAAACATAAAATCATTTGCTTCAGAAAAGCACGCTCTTTCACGGGGACACAAAATAATTTGCGTTGCAATGAAAATATCAGCGATATCAGCTATCAAAACCGTGGCACGTAACTTTACCCTTATCGCGCCAACTAGCTACCGGCCATATTATAATCGCCTATGTCTCGGAAAAAACTTATTTCAGCAGGCAAATTATGTTTACGCCTTCCGAACCGCAGTCACTGGTCACCGCTCGCCTCGCTAGTCGACTGAGAGTGTTGCCAGGTGTACTGCCCTCGACGTGCTGGATGAGTGACGTCTTGACTTGTCATTCTGGTCCATGCTCTAATTTAGTTAACACCATTCTGGTGTGATCTTCTTGTGATCAGAATCCAATTATTTAATATTTGTATTTCTTCGTTCTTCGATTTTTCCTTTTGGATTGTTTTTTTGCTTTCCTTTTTTCTTTTTGAATCTTCCCCTACTTTCTGAGCATGGACCACCAGCTTTTGGCGGCCTGGCCTGGCACGCCTTGAAGAAGACGCCGCCCCGGCGTACGGAGTTGGAACATAGCACTCGTCGGCGTGGTCGCTCGGCGAGTCTACGTAGACGCGTGGTGAGGGTCACGCAGAGGTACGTACGGTCACGGTCAGTACAGAGCACCATCGGACTGGTTCCCTGTTGTTATTTCGTACTATTGGACGGGATAATGTTGTACTAAGAATGAAAGAGAATGAGATGGAGAACACTCGGAGGATGGCCGTCGATAGAACTCTATTCCAAAAGAATCGGTACAGCGGTTCAGTCATCAACGCGGGTTGACCGCCACGCAGGACGGTTGGTAGGCGCCGTGAGCTACGGGTAGTCCGGCGCGCAGGCCGGTTAATTCGCAACTGCCGCACGGCTGCACGGCTGCGCCGTGCGCGCCTGCCCCAAAGTGCTGATGATGCACTTATGCACCTTGGGCCCTTGGCTGGGATCCGGTGCCCCTAACACGCCCAACATCCAAAAAATTGGCGTCCCCGCAATTTCCATCACGGGCAAGGTTGCAGTTTTGTACGGGCAGTCACGGTAAAATGAAAACAATCACAAAATAACCGAAAAAAAAAATCCTAGTGTGGAAACATGAAACAGAAATGAAGATAAAAAGTACAGTTTACCACTGGCAAGTACAAAGGGGCAATAATGGACCAATATGCCCATGCTGAAATCTTCTCAACAACACACCAAAAGATGGGAAACATAATTGCCAAATAACGAAAACAAAAATAAATCATACAAAGTAAAAATCAAAGCCAAAACATGCCAAAAAAAGAGTATGAAAAATATGTCGAATAAAATAAAGGTCAATACGACACATAAACAAAACAAATAAGAAAGCGAGAACAAAACAGAATTAATCAGAGTTTGTCGCGCTGTTCCAAAAATATCCTCTTCGCCTTTGAGTACCTCTTACCCAGGTCGCCTTTGAGGTCCGGGAGCCATTCAGACAAACGATATTTGAGCCACGTTTTGGACCAGGTGTGGAGATAATGCCAACCAATGTGCTCCTCCCAGTCCCACAACGGAGAGGTGTAGAAAATCCACTTCAACGTCCGCCGGGCATATGTCCAGTCCACTTCATCTTTGCTTGGCATGCGATCTTGGGCAAAACTCGCTGTTTCACCACATTCACACCACCGCCGTGGTCGAGAGCCGATCTGCTCCGTGCTCGACTTTGAATCATCATCACTATCACTGTGCTGTTGCACTACACTGGCTACACTGACCGGGTCGCTCTGCTTTTGCACAGGAACACTTTCACTACACACTTGACTTGGGCCTGTTGGATCCAGCAGTTCTCTGAGCCAGTCCGGCCCACCGGCGGACCGCTGGCTGTGGGCGCGGCTGTCATCGGTGTCCGCTGACGCTGCGGCTGTCGGGCCGGGGCCGAGCCGCGGGCCGCGAGCCGCCGCGTCATCGCTGGAGCGCCGCGTCAGGAGAGCCTCCCAGGGGGGGCTCTTCTTGCAGTTCGTCGCTGGGGGCTGCCATTTGTCTAGCCTCGTAGCCGTCCGCGTCCGTGGACAGCATGCGTGTAGACCCCGTGTCGAGCACGCTAGACTCCACGTGGTCGGTCAGCGCCATCTTGGTGGAAGCTTTGTTGACTGGGGGATTTCCTAATTGCTGTCAAGAACTTGCTCCTGAGATGCACTCAGGCCACACTGAAGTGAAGAACGGAAAAATTTGTAGTCCTGGTCGCCAATGTCTTGATTAAAATAGGCGATAATGTTTATCAGATGGCTAGAGGTATTCGGGCCATAACATTCCATCTCATTATTGTTACTCACAAAAATCTTGGTTTGAAATAAATTCTCTGCCAGGTTGGTAGCAATTCGCCAACCTCCGTTTGTTCCTGTTGCTATGTTGGAACACAATTCACTGGCGAGCTGGTGACTCCCGTTGAATCTTCAGGAGGGGTATAGCTGCTCCCAGTTTTCCTTCAAATATGCCGCCAATATCTTGCGTAGAGCTCGGGCATGTTTCTTCGACTTCAAAAACACTTCACTTAATACCTTAAAAATTCGATTTGTCTTCTTTGTGTCTTGAGCAGTCTGCTCAGCTCCTGCCGGGCTCACCGTGGGTCGTCGCGGCCGGTGCACCATGTTATTTTGAGAATGAAGGGGGGGGGGGGGGGAAATGAGATGGAGAACACTCGGAGGATGACCGTCGGTAACTCTATTCCAAAAGAATCGGTACAGTGGTTCAGTTATCAACGCGGGTTGACCGCCACGCAGGACGGTTGGTAGGCGCCGTGAGCTACGGGTAGTCCGGCGCGCAGGCCGGTGGATTCGCAACTGCCGCACGGCAGCGCCGTGCGCGCCTGCCCCAAAGTGCTGATGATGCACCTTGTGGCAGCAGCGTGTGGACTACCTGATGAGGCCACCAGTGACTTATTAACATCCTGCGAAGTCTCTTCGTTAGTCAACGCTGCCTTGAAAATGATCCTACAAGAAAGAGGGACATTCAACAACAGGAACCAGGCACTAAAGTCATCTGTCACTTACAAAGGAAAAGCTTATCCTGTAAACAATGCTGACACTAAAGAGATTGTCAAGGCTGTCTATGATGCCTATAAGCCTGCTACTGACGAGCGTGGTTTCAGGGGTTGTCTGCAGCCTTTCGCTTACTTTACCTCGCTCTTTAAGGAAAGGTTCAAGAACTACCGTGTAACCCCTACTGCAAGGACGACGCAAAGGGCTAATGGGAAAACAACGCAAATGAAGTTGTCAAGCTTCGGGGTCAAGCCTCCTCATGTGGTCTTCTTAGATGGTGTGACACTTCCTCCTTTCATGGCGTCCTCCATGGCACAATCTCTAGGTATAGCAACCATACTCTCTAATGTTGTGACATCACCAGACGAGTACAGGTCTAAATGGATTAAAGCAGCTAAAAAACAGCTTAGACACATTACGGGCATGAATGCAGCAATAGACTTTCTGTCAGGAAGGCAGAATGAAGATGTCAAGCCCATCGTGTCACTGATGCTTGATATAGCCCTGCTAATCACGCCTAGGCAAACACATAAAGCTGTCATCCCTGTAGCTATGCTCAAAGAGATTATGTGCACCAATGAACTTAAGTTCTCAAGCATCTACGAAAAAGATGCATCAATTGCACCATCTGAGCTTGTGGCATGGGTAGACACACAACTTGGATTCTTGCCCGATGTGATTAATCTATACAACAGTTCAGGACCTCAATTGGCTGCCACCATAAACCAAATTGCCAACAAGACTTATACAATCCCTTCTTGCACAAATCAAGATTTCGGCATCAAGATGACACTGTTGGCAATGTTTGGAGCAGCAAAGGAAGACTTTAGCATTCTTGAGTGGATGTTTGGATCAACAAAATTCCCAAAAAGATCGGAGATTGGAGATTGTTTTGCAGGTCAGGGCTCAAAGAAAGAGGTTCTAACTCTGCAATTGCCTAGGATAAAATTCTGGTCAAGACTTGCCCAAGCGTCCATGTCAGGCATGCGAGAAGGAGTGAGTTCACAGCAATTGAGCACAGTCCCAGTTTTTGCAGGGAAAAGAAACAGGAAAGTAAATGATGACCCCATTTCTTATCTGACTGCTTCAGAAACCAATAATGAATCTTTCTCTGGAGGAAAAGAAGGCATAATAGCCACATTACAAAATGATAAGAAGAACGCATGCGAAAAAGCAAAGAACAATCTAGAGTGTTTGGGGGGAACGATTCAATGGGGAGAACCCAAATCTGGGAAAGATACTATTACGGAATCTGAAGTAGTTCCTATGGATGAACATGAGAAAACGGCGGCAGACAAGTACTTGATAGAAGTCAATGACTAACCAACTGAGAAGAACACCTTCTTCTTTCAATAAATTTATGGTCACACAAGGTTTGGCCAAGACCCTTCAAATGAGATGGGAACGCTCGGAGGATGGCCGATGGCCGTCGGTAGAACTCTTTTCCAAAAGAATCGGTACAGTGGTGCAGTTATCAACGCGGGTTGACCGCCACACAGGACGGTTGGTAGGTGCCGTGAGCTACGGGTAGTCCGGCGCGCAGGCCGGTGGATTCGCAACTGCCGCACGGCTGCACGGCTGCGCCGTGCGCGCCTGCCCCAAAGTGCTGATGATGCACTTATGCACCTTGAGCCCTTGGCTGGGATCCGGTACCCTAACAATAACTGAACGTAATCACTCACAATACTTATTAAAGCGGCACTTCATTGACAGCTTCATAGATGTCGACATAATTTGTACTATTGGCTGGATTCTCGTGGTTTAACCGAGGGCTGCCTTACGACTTCAAAATTTTCAAGTCCCGTGAGTGTCACCTCCCGTGGCTTTTCCTCTGTTTTCTTATCATTACATGGATTTATTGCCATCCATGGGAAATTGAAACGTAGGTAGCAGTACCCTATGCCCAACAAGGCGGCAAAAATAACAATCCATAAGATTATTTCAATCCAACCACTATTGTACGTGGGAATATTTCTCCAACTAGATCCATCAAGGCACGAAGTTGTTGAGTTTTGTACCCATTTAGAGGCTTGGTCAGAATATCTGAAATATTTTCATTGCTTCTCACATATTCAAGATGTATCTTCCCTCCGTCAATTAAGTCTCTAATGTAGAACAACCTCACATCGATATGCTTTGTCTTCCTTGATGCTCCTCTATTTTTGGCCAAAGCTATTGCCCCCTGATTATCAATCTTGACTTGACAACTCTCTTGAACAAACTCTCCCAATGACAGCTCTTGCAGTAGACCCATCAACCAGGTTAGTTCCTTCACCCCTTCAGCCAAACTGACAAACTCTGCCTCCACAGTCGACAGCGCGACGCATGACTGCTTCCTGGACGCCCATGTAACAGCCCCACCAGCCAACATGATAACAAGGTCGTTGCATGACTTCCTATCATCACGGTCACCAGCCCAATCTGAATCAACAAAAACCTCCAAAGGTTTGCCCGTCTCGCTGTAAGTCAAGCTCAGATCTTGAGTTCCCTTCAGATATCGGGGTGACGGACAAGTCGCCCCAGCTAACTCGCCCCATGGTAAAGTCGCCCCAAGGCTAACTCGCTCCAATTTTCGGGATGGGGCGAGTGGCAAACTTGCGCCAACTCGCCCCATTTAAAATTTTTAAGCAACTTTGGTCTTTTTCCACTTGTAAAGCAAATGTGCACTTGTGCAGACTTTGTGTCGACTCTATGACTCTATGCACACTTTGTATTGCAGAGGCACAACTACACATCACATAACTTTTAGTTACTAAACGTGCGCTCTAGTGCAGACTTAAACAATCCTCAAGGCACACAGACACAATGGGATGCTTCAGAAAACTGCGCACCACAAATTAAGCAGTTGACTAACCGTTTCTCCAAGTGTAGTGCTTTGAACCGGCTCACCGACTAAATGTTTGCAAGTTTCGTCAAAAATAACATTTTTTCACTGTGAAAAATATTGGTAAAAGTTACGGGAAAATTTTCCATGATGTGTGTTGTAAAATTAGAATTCAAAATTGTAAAATTACAAGTTCCTTGTATCGACTTGGAATTCATCAACGAGCAAAAGTGGACACTCGTAAAATTAAAATATAATTTGTAAATCGTTAATACAAAATGTGTTGTAAATTTACGAAGATATTTTTCACAGTGTTGTAAGCCTGCTCTGTAACCTTTTCCAAAGTTACGGTCTGTCCTGTATGTCACGGACCGTAACCAAAAAATAAGGTGCTGGACCAGGCAACGAATTTACAGCCCAGACCGTAGGCGTTTACTGTGTTTTTCTTACAGTGAAAAAACTGATTTTAATTGGGGCGAGTTAGCACTGGGGCGAGATGTGTACGGGGCGAGTTGGGCATGGGGCAAGTTAATACCGGGGCGAGTTAGACTGGGGCGAGTTGTCCTAGATCCCAGACGAAGTGGGTGCTTACTGGAATATCAGCATGACCTCAAAATGGTCCTTCATTTTAACGTCTTCCATGACTCTTCTAAATCAATTCAAGAAAAGTGATGGAAAACGTCAAAATGATGGACCTTTTGGACGTCATGCTGACAGTTAGTGGTCCAATTCCTCCTTCGGCCAAAACTTGAGAGAACGGCCAAGCAATTTATGAATCCTATATAAATTATCTTTGACCTTACAAATACTATGTGACACGAATAATATCAATATTCAGTCATGAAGCAAAAGGCATTTTAGGATTAGTATTATATATTACACATATACTATATTTTTAGGCCCCCGTTAGGGGAGCCTATTGCTTTCGCCAGAAAATTTTTTATTATCCTGTTTGACGATGGCCCCTTATGGGCGCAGCCGATCGTGCCCAAGCGATTCGTACAAGATTACAATGAAAAATACTACGAAAAATTAGAAAATTTTTGAGATAGGTCTGATGTCAAGCTGTCTATACGTTTTTGCATAAAATTAGTTTGCATCCTCAGTTTCTATGGTAATTGCGAGCCGAGCACCCTGTACCGAGCCAAAATTGACACCCTCCAAAAGTCGCTGGCCAATAGAAATGTTTCGCGCGAAAATCCAGCCAATAAAAACGGCCGCCTGTTGCTTTGTACCTCGATATCCAAAAGTTTCACCGCAAGGAGTGGTCACGTTAGAATCGTTGCAGATTCACGCCGTGTAAAAGGGTCCACCACCAAGAGAGTTTCAAACGTGACCACTAGCTGGTCGCCGCGGCTCCTGATTGTTGGCTGGGACTGTAATTTCGCCTTGGGCGGGGCTTGGGACAGTACCACCAACCTCAGAGTGAATCCTCAGTTCATGTTTTCACTGAAAGATACAAATAGGTCAACCCTTGTGTTCCGTGTTAATGCGTGGAGGCTTGCACCGTTGTTTACTAAAGGCCTGCAACATCATTTTACGAAGTTACTTAATTTAAGACTAGCAAAATATACTTTTTGTTGGTTTGAGTGGACACCAAGCCGGCGTTGTTTATAGCTGGCCCGCTCGGCGCCATGTTTGTGTTGGAAATGTGAGGCGCATAAAATTCACGCTTTGGGCTCTCACAGAAAGTTTTGACCGAATATTTTAAATTTCTATTTCATTTAATGGTAAGTGTGTGGCAAATGTGAAACTAGAACCCTTTAATTCTTGCCTGGTGGTTCGATTTAGTGGTTGCCAAGTACGTTGTTGACAGCTGGCCCGCTCGGCGCCATGGTTGTGTTGGAAATGTGAGACGAATAAAATTCACGATTTGCCTCTGTGTCTGCCTCTGTGTTCCTTGTGAATGTGTAGTGGCTCCCATAACTGTGTGCTAAAGGCCTGCAACATAACTTGACGTCGTCACTAATTAAAAAACTTGCCAAATATATTCTAGGTTGGTTTGAGGTGGACGCGTGAAGCCCCGCGCTGGCCTTCCCCAAACATGGCCACCACGGCCCAGCTGGCTGCGGATTGTCTAGCCTACGTTTGCCCTGCGGCCAGGAGAACTAGCGCGCCAGCGCGCAAAGCCGAATCAGCATTGTCGCAGGCTCGAGTGCTCGGGCGCTCGGCCCCTCTGCCCCTCTGCGTGGCGCGCAGGGGAGGAATGAGGACCGTGGTATATTCAATTACTTAACCAAAAAAGAAGAAAAAACAAAATAATAGCTCAATTTTTGGGACTTCTGTTTAGCGAATAAAATCATTAAATTCGTGATGTGATTCTCGCAAATAGTTCTGATTTAAGTTCTTTCTCATTCTGTGGCTAGTTTTAAAACCTAGGGGGCCGTTTAACGCGTTAGCGTTAGAATTTTTTACGTTAGTATTATCATATTACACACATATACAAACCAAAAGCAAGACTCCCCTAGCAATTACGGTTTAATCTACACAGATGTAGTTAGACCTGGATAGAAGAAAGAGCATTCTACAAACTTTAAGACTTCATGAGTCACAATTCGAGTGAGGAAGAAGAGAGATAGGAACTAGATTCATGTCACACGATTCGTATTTGGTCATAAGGCATCAGGCATCATAGATTGATATTGTTTCATGTTTTTATCCAACAGGCATATAGTTCCATATATATTAGAGGGATTTAAACTGGCAAATATATACAGGTTGTCATTTTAAGCTGAAAACAAGCATCAGAAGCCCCATCAATAGTTGACACGGGGGTAGTACATTGGTGCGTGATTTGAAAAGTAAAATTACAACTTAACTTTGGAAATGCATTGGGTTATTAGGTGCACTGACCTGCATGCAATGATTGACAGTACACAATGAATTCAAACTCTTCTTCTGCTGCTTCTTCTTCTTCTTTTAATTTTGGGTTGAGAAAGAGTGGCACAACTTCTCCTGGTCATTTCTAACCATAACTGATAGAAGGGTCGCTGTTGTCAGTACTTGGATGGTCGGTAGGATAAGATACCTGCAAAGAAACAGAACACATTTTTACCTAGTGGAGGCATAGGGATTGTATTTCAACTTAAATGCTACAACTTACGTGCAATCAATAACTTTTGCCGCAAGTTGTTCATTGTATGTAGACAATGTAAGAATACCAATGCCAGCGAAGGCACAGATCCTGACAACATACAAGAAAGAAATAGGTCATATAGGATGACAGGAGAAATAATAGGAAGCTGCTGATATACTGAAGTTGTTTTGATTTTTTTACCATGGAGTAAGGTGAAGAGGCACGGCCATTCCATGTGCGATGACCAGATACAGCATCTGATGAACCACATACATCCTGGATAGCAAATAGAGAGTTTAATTAGCAGTAAATTTATTTGAAAGGAAAACTGGGTGCAGGTAGATACAATACTGCACGTGAATGAGGTTAGATGTGCTGAAGATTCTATAATTACGCACGTCTGTTGAATTTTTTTTCATCCAGAAGTAAACACCCATGGTTTTACGGATGACACCATCCCACAGCTGCTGGGCTACAGGACACAGATAAAGTGGTACCGTCCTTTGAACTTTCATTGTTTCTTCGGCAGACTAGAGCAAGCTACTTGATCGAATACTACGTACTTATGAGGCGTATGACGATGACAATGACGAGGGCGTCGAGGCTAACTCCGGGTTCACAACACTGCAACACCATAATATACGTCCTCTCAATGAGTCACAATGGGTACATTTGAATGACTGTCGTTAGCTTTCCGTATGAAATTTGGTTTTCTATCGTTTCGATGAGAGAAGCTTTGTCTGAAGCTATGTGCATGCGTTGATAAATGGGCTTAAGTATTAGTTTTAAACTTGCTCAGGTTGGCATTAAAATGAAAGCAAATTTGAAATTTGAACCTACAGGTGTGACTCACTCTGACTCAACCCCGTGTAGAGTGCTGTGTGTGGTGTGTGCTGTGTGGTTGAAGTGAAAGTTGAAGTGAAAATTAAGAATGGCAAGAAAGAGGAGAGCGGCCTCTCCTGAGGACGACAAGGAGGATGAATCATAAGTTACATAGATAATGAACCCACCTCCTCCCCCTCGCGCCCAGACTTAATTCTGTGTATCTGACATCACATCTCTCAAATTGACAAAATTTAGCTGTGAGCCCTGGTGTATGGCTTCAATCATACCACACCCCGAAATTTGAATATGCCATGGTCACACAAGCTGGCAGTGAGGGCTAAAATGAGACATGCAATTGTTTTGATACTGTATGGAAATTTCAATTTTATTATACTTGATAAACATTTCACACTCGATGACAGACTTCTATCATTTTCTTTCCAGTAACAAGAAGCTCAGCCCATGGCTGATATGCCTTCTACTAATTGTGACAGGAGCATGTGTAACTCTCTGCATATGGTGGCCGACCCACGTCAAAGTATTTTTGTATTCTTCTACACCCTAGTGGTATTAGGGAAGTAAAGTAACACATTGATGATTAGGGTCTGGGTGGGGAAAAATGATACTGCTGTCTCTCGTTAACTTCAACTTCAAAGAGGGTTTTAACGACTGCTTGCCCGGTGCAAACAATATTGGTCAACTTGGTCCTAGTATTTCTGTTGAGTTAATTTGAACGCAAGCACTAACATGAAATTATGACATTGGCACGCACAGTCAGCATAGAGACTGGATTACTCCATGATTACAACCAGCTACAACGCACTTCATCAGCTTCAAAATGAGTTTACAACTGCATGAATGAATATTATGCTTCTTGTAATTGCAGTTCTCGTGTTCGGGTACAAGGACTCACAAAGTATTGTTCTAACGTTCCTTGGAACAACGGGTGGTAAGTTTAGTAACAAACTGTGGCTGCCGTAGTACAATGTATTCCAATATGTGAAACTTGTAACATGCATATTGATTGCAGCACTGCTGTTGGCAACCAACAATTCTGATACAACAAAAAAGCAATAGGTAAGGACTTCAGTTTTCCTGACTGATACCCTTTGCGAATAAAGATCAGACAGGTCATTACACATCATTAAGAAGCCTTACATTTCAGATTCAAATTATGTGGAAATGATGACAGAATAATGTCAAATGACATCTTTGATCTTTCCATTCTGATATAAAAATATAAAACTAACACCTTCTTTATTCTGTATTTTCAGGTGACTAACCCTCTAAGGCATGACGTTGTTTTAAAACAACGTTCACTAAATTTGGCTCTAGAGCAGCTAATATTTATATCCTTTGCGATTTTGTGGCCGAAACATGTTGTGCTAGTACCCGTCGATGTTGCAGGCCAGCTGACAGACATCTGCGACGCACACAGTGGGTCCTATTATGATCGAAAAATGATTAATTTTAATTTTCCGTGCGCCGGCTTGGAAATTTTCCTATTCTGACGAGATAGGGGTGAAATTGGTTGACAATTATACAGAAACCTGGTCCAGAAGGTTGACTGAACGTAATCCGATGCCTACCTCTCCGGTCCGATGCGTCAGGCTGCTCTGACAGTGCAAAATAGTCGAATGTTGTTTTAAAACAACGTCATGCCTTTGGGGTCAACCGACCTCCTCGCAAATCAAAAAATTATAACTAAACTATTTTTTTCGTCTCTCGTGTTCCAAAACAATATATTGAAGCTGTATCAAATGTCCAAGTTAAGAATAAAGACACACCTGGTACTGATTTCAAGTAATATAGCTTCGGAGCACAGGGCGCATCATCACGCAAGTTCCCCTTTTTGAGCACACAAGTATCTGTGATGCATACGTTACACACTCACCCCACTTTACCGGCTGCTAATATGTGCTTCTAAGGTACTCTCAAACATGCATACGTAACTTTAGCGCAAAGTGGCTGTGAGCAGAGGGCGCTCAAAATAGCCCATCCGTATAACCAATGTTGTTCTAAAACAACACATGTTGTTTGAGTACAACAAGCGTTGTGCAAATGCGCGGTTTTGCATGTCTTTATGTCCTTCGACCGTAGTTACACACTACCCCCAGTTTACCGGATGGTAGTAAATGTTTCTGATGTACTATTAAGCATGCATACCTAACTTTAGTGCTCAGCGTCTGTAAGCAAAGAGCGCTCAAAACAGCCCATCCGTACACACCCCTCGTTGTTCTCAAACAACATATGTTGTTTGAGTGCAACAAACGTTGTGCTAAGGCGCGTTTTTGCACGTCTTTATCTCCTTTTACAGCAGAGTTGGAAGTGCGCCACTTTGTGGAATGATGCCTGTACACAGCAAGGGTAGGCCACCCCGCATCACGCGGGTGTGTTGCGGGCCGGTCACCCTCCCAGGCGCTCTAAAGTGGCCGCTTGGCGTCAGTGTATAACTTATTAAAAAAAAACAGACCACGCGACCGTGACCAAAGAGTTCCGGACGGCCGGAACTTGAAAGCAGATGATACGTATGGTAGATGTTCGTACCGTACGCGTTGCAGGCCGCAGGGAAGCGGAGCGCTGTCGCGCTGGGCTAGGAGGGGGCGGGAGGGGGCAGCGGCCCGGCCGCCCGGCCCGGCGGCCTGATAGGTGGCGCGGCGCGGAGTAGTCGCGTGGTCGGGGCGCGCGCGGAGCGCGCCGCCGCCGCCGCGCGACATTTTTCCCCCTGTATAATATTATGCCACTCTCGCTCTGCCGTTTGCTGTCTGCTCGCTGCGCTGCTCTCTGCAGGCTGCTCGCTGTATGACAGTACAAGCAGGCTGTACATTCGTATCATCTGCTAAAAAGGAGCTTGCAAATGCGATTTTCGAAAAGAAACGTATCCGGGCAAGGTGGGGTGGGCGAGCACTACGAGCCTGAGCGAGGCCCGCGAGGGCGAGCGCCACGTGTAAGCGTGAACCGCGGGAGCGCCGCGAGCTTGAGCGAGGCCCGCGGCTGGAGGTAAACGTTGGCCGCTGTGCCAGTAAGCGCGCCTCGGCTTCGGACTTGAGAGGTGGAGGGGGCCTGCCCCGCGCCCCGCCCCGCCCCGCACCTCCCGTCGCGACCCAAGAACGCTAAATCCCCTTTGGACCGCCTGGGATAGCGATCGGCCTGCAACGCACCAGTCGGGAGGGAACGCAACAAAAGGAGGCAGCGCGAGGGGTGGACATTGTGGTAGAGAGAGTACCGTCCCACCCGTGCCCACCCCACCTTGGCCGGACACGTTTCTTTTCGAAAATCGCATTTGCATTTGCAAGCTTCTTTCTAATAAGTTATACACTGTCGCCAAGCGGCCACTTCAGAGCGCCTGGGAGGGTGACCGGCCCGCAACACACCCGCGCGATGCGGGGTGGCCTACCCTGGCTGTGTCCAGGCGTCATTCCACGAAGTGGCGCACTTCCAGCTCTGCTGTCGAAGGAGATAAAGACGTGCAAAAACGCGCATTTGCACAACGCTTGTTGTACTCAAACAACATATGTTGTTTCAGAACAACATTGGTTGTACGGATGGGCTGTTTTGAGCGCCCTTTGCTCACAGACGCTGAGCACTAAAGTTACGTATGCATTGTTGCACTGTAGGCAGCGCCCCTGTGAAATGAGCTGACGGTAGAGGTACGGGTAGGCCGCGCGCCCGGCTGAGGGCGAGCTGCTCGTCAGTCGGTGAGCGTCTGCCAGGTGACGAGCATGCCTGGGGGAGTCTAGGAGAGACCGGCTGTGTGATCAAGGTAATCCAGACTCCTCATTCCTATCACCGTTATCACCTATAGGTCCCCCAGACCATAACTGGGCAACACCCCTAGTACCTATCCGGGCCGTTCCCTAAATAGCTTGGGCCGGTCTCGTGATAGTTACACATGGTGGAGGTGAAATGGGGTTGGTCTGATAAAACTCTGGGTATGCACAGATCATCGACTCACTAGCTTAAGATGTAAGGTTTCTGCCCGAGAATTTCCTGGGTCTCGTGGTCAGTCGAACTTCAGTGTTTATGTTAAAGTGTGAGTATAACGCTCTTACCTCTTGGTGTGTAGAGCTAGTTTTTGTATTTTTATCTTTCTGTAAGGTAGTAATGCTTCCGGTTTCCGGTGTTGAGCACCTTCTTGTCTGGTCATAGTTTAGTGATGTAAGGTTTGATGCTGTTGGCATTTGTCTCTGTCCTCCTCGTTCTTTCGTCTTGGGTGTCGACATGACCTGTCAGTCACCCTCTTTTGGCTCGCCGTGGTCTCAGCATGTCGCGAAAAAATTTAGCGGCGAGGGGGCTGGTAACCCCGCCAGGTTTCTGCGGAGCATGGAAGCTGTGTGGGCTAAGCATGGCTTGCCTGCCGCTCAGTACTTCACGGCGATACAGCTGTGCACGGGGGGGCCTGCTAGAGCCTTCACGGAGGGCTTCACTGAGAGTTTCGCCTTTGATGCCCGGCTCTGGGACATATTCAAGGACTTATTTGTCACTCACTTCTCGGAGTCGGTGCCGCCGTGGTGCCCTTCACCGTCGTGGGGCCCTTCACCGTCGTGGGGCCCTCCACCGCCATGGTGCGGCTCCTTCAACTTCTGCTTCAGCCTCTACTCTACCCGTAAGCTCATGGTACATAAGCCCTTTGTATCGTTCGAATCATTTTTAGTGGATGTGTAAACAACCAGCCTAATAGGGAAGGTGCCAAATACAGTTTCTAGAAGTGGTTCTAGAAAAATAAAGATGTACCAAAATTTCCGAGGTTTTTACAACGCCTGGGAGTTAGGCAACCCTCACACCACCAACCAGGTCGGCCATGACCGTATGGCCTAAAAAAAATTTACAACGGCACCACTGATGGTGCCCGCCACCGCCGTGGTGCTCTCCACCCCCGCGGTGCTCTCCACCGCCGTGGTGCCCTCCACCGCCGTGGTGCTCTCCTCCACCGTGGTGCTCTCCGCCGCCGTGGTGCCCTCCGCCGACGTGGTGCCCTCCGCCACCGTGGTGCTCTCCTCCACCGTGGTGCTCTCCGCCGCCGTGGTGCCCTCCGCCGACGTGGTGCCCTCCGCCACCGTGGTGCTCTCCTCCGCCGTGGTGCTCTCCACCGCCGTGGTGCTCTCCGCCGCCGTGGTGCCCTCCACCGCCGTTGTGCCCTCCGCCACCGTGGTGCTCTCCTCCGCCGTGGTGCCCTCCACCGCCGTGGTGCTCTCCGCCGCCGTGGTGCTCTCCACCGCCGCGGTGCCCTCCGCCACCGTGGTGCTCTCCTCCGCCGTGGTGCTCTCCTCCGCTGTGGTGCCCTCCGCCACCGTGGTGCTCTCCTCCACCGTGGTGCTCTCCACCGCCGTGGTGCTCTCCGCCGCCGTGGTGCTCTTCACCGCCGTGGTACCCTCCACCACCACAGCCGATGTCCGCTGCAGGCTCGCATCCTCGAGGGCCTGCTGGACCCTGGGTGCAGACATGTTCGAGGGTGAGCGCGCCCGGACGTTCACCCGACCATCCGCATGACGACGGCCGTTTGTCAGCTGGCCTCGCCCCCCGCGTTGGGCAGGCGCTGCCTCTGCGCTGGTTCGTGAAGACTCGTCGCCGCGCTCGCCGCGGTGCTGCATCAGCTGACCTGCGTGAGTGGCGGCTTCCCGGGCCGAGCATAGTCGCGGCTGACGCTGCTGACACGGGCGCTAGCGTCGGCTCGTGCGGCGCCAGCCCCGCGAGAAAACCATACCGCCAGGTAGCTCTAGTGGACGTCTGTGTTGGTGACGCTGCATCCACCGCCCCGGTTACGGCTGTTATAGACACGGACAGTGCGGTGTGTCTAGCATCTCCTAAGCTCCTGCACCGTGTTCTGCCGAGAAATGACCTACTCCCTGCTCCTCATGGTCTTCGCACGGGTGCGGGGCGCAACATGCGCGTGCTCGGCTGCGCCGATGTTCCAGTCAGGGTCGGCGCCTCCTATCTCAAGGCCCGGGTGTTTGTGGTGCGTGGTTTGCGTTCGGGCCTCGTCCTCGGCAAGTCCTTCATCGGCCGATACGGTGTCCGTCTCGATATACTGGCTGGCCTGATCAGCCTCGGGCCATGCTCGCGCCGGATCACCTGCTCGCTGGTCCGCGCGCATCAATACCATCCTGCGACTGAGTCAGCAGTCTCAGTGCCCTCGGTTGCGGCCCCTGCAGCTTCCCCTCATGCAGCGCGAGGACATCGGTTGGAGCTCCTCTCCTACGCCTTTTCTAGTCTGCTAACTGCTGGCGTGGAACCGTCTCTCGTCCGCACGCAGCCTTAGGTCGTCGAGGCCGCCGGGCCGCCGGCCGCCCCGCTGGCGTGTGTCTCGGCCCGTTTGACCTGCAGGTACGGGCGGCCATGCACCCTCGATCGAGAGCCAGGGTTGGCCAAATCGGCTCTGTCAGCCTCCTGACCGCCTGATACACTGGTTCAGGTTGGCTTCACCAGCGGTGTCCTGCGTTCTTCTTTAGGTCTGTGTCATCCGCTCCTCCTCTTTCTCCCTTCTCTATTTTTCCGTTAGTTCTCTCTGCCGCCGCATTACGTCTCTGCCTGTTGTTTGTCAAGGGCCCGGCGAACTGAGTAACCGGCTCCCTCCGCGTTGCTCATTTTCTATAATATGTCCCTGGGGGCCCGGCGCGGAGCCGCAGGGGCGGCTCCACCCCCGGGGCGCATCGAGGACACCCCTGGGACCTCCTCTGAATTTCCCCCGATTTTTACGGCCACCCGACCGGGCCCAGGGACTTGGAATCCTCGCCGAGACGACTCCTAGCTTCGTGTCCAGCTGTCGTCTCAGCGAGGCTCTAAGTCCCTGGGGGCCCGGCGCGGAGCCGCAGGGGCGGCTCCACCCCCGGGGCGCATCGAGGACACCCCTGGGACCTCCCCTGAATTTCCCCCGATTTTTACGGCCACCCGACCGGGCCCAGGGACTTGGAATCCTCGCCGAGACGACTCCTAGCTTCGTGTCCAGCTGTCGTCTCAGCGAGGCTCTAAGTCCCTGGGGGCCCGGCGCGGAGCCGCAGGGGCGGCTCCACCCCCGGGGCGCATCGAGGACACCCCTGGGACCTCCCCTGAATTTCCCCCGATTTTCGCGGACCTTCGGAGGGGCAGACAAAGGTGACGAACTGGAGCGCCTGTCCGCCACCACCCTGGACCAGCAGCGCCGAGGGGACGTGCGGCCAAGGATACCAACATTCGATGGTACACGGTCCTGGACCGTTTTCGCGGCGCAGTTCGCCAGCGCGACCGAGTCCCTCTCGGCCGAGGAGCGCGGGCGCCGTCTTCTCGAGTCCCTACAGGGCCCCGCCGCGGACATCCTCCGCACCCTCCCGTCAGCCGACTACACAAACTACGAGCGGGTGCAAGCACGGCTCCGGGAGCACTTCGACCCGGCGCAACAGCAGCAGGTCGCCGAGGCAGAGCTGGACCGACGTGTCCAGAAGCCAGGTGAGTCCCTCACCGCCTACGGATCGGAGGTGCTCCGATTGGCGCGGGAGGCGTACCCGGACTGGCAGGAGGGAGCGCTCCAGACGGTGGTGAAGAAGGCCTTCACCAACGGCATCGCTGACCCCGATGTCCGTCGCGCGGTCCGCTTCGCCCGCCCCGCATCCTACGGCGACGCGCTGACGATCGCCGTCAACGCGGAGACCGTGGACAGGCTGGACCCACCTGGTAAGCGACCCAGGGTCTGCCAGGTCACGGAGAGCGAGGCGTCCTCGTCCACGGCGGCGCACGGGCCAAGCGGGGCCGAGACCACCCGCGTCGCAGCGACGCGCGCCGAGAGCGGCGGCCCACCAGCGGAGCAGCAGGCGCTCCAGACCCTCCTCGCCAAGCTCCTCAACCTGGCCGACACTCAACAGAGCGAGTCGACGGTGAAGCGCTGCTTCTCCTGCGGGTCCACCTCGCACTTTATGAGACGCTGCCCTAGGCGTCGCGAGGGAGGTGACCGCCGCGGCCGGAGCCGTGACCGGCGCCCTGGTGGCCATCAAGACCGCCGGAGGGAGGACCGCCGCGAGGACCGCCGCGAGGAGCGTCGTGACGACCGCCGCGATGACCGGCGAGCTGACCGCCGGCGCGATGGAGGCCGCCAGGGAAACGGGCAGTAGCCGCGGCCATGGGCGCGACCCCGGCTGCTCGTGACCGTCGCCCACCAGCACCTACAGGTTTGCCCGCACGAATCTCGTGGTTGATTTCTGGTTCCCTTGCCGGCCGTCCCGGGCGCTTCCTGCTGGACTGCGGATCGGAGCTCACTCTGGTGCGCCGAGGGCTCCTGCCGGTGAACGAGGCGCCGCTCCCCCTGCCGTCCTTCAAGGCCGACGGCGCGTTCCGCGGAGGCGCCGCCAGCTCACTCCACGGGCCCCGCTACACCACCATCACGGTCGGCGGCATTCCCTTGCCCCAGGCCGTCTTCGACGCCGACATCCACGAGGAGTGCCTCCTGGGCGCGGACTTCGTCGCCGCCCACGTCCTGCAGTTCAACCCTCAGGCAGATGAGTTGTTCTTGCAGGGCCCTGACGGCCCCCGCCGTGTGCCCCTGACCAGAGTCACCGCCCCACCCACCACCATCACCACGGCCCTGCGCGTCACGGCCGTCACCGCCGTCACCATCCCGGCGCACGCGGAGACCATCATTAGGGTAAGGGTGGCGGACTGTGACGATTACGGGCTGGATGGTGGGGAACCACGCGCCCGACCGGCTCCGCGGGGTGCTCCGCCCCAGGGCGACTTGGCCAGTCCCTTTGGTGGCGGAGGCGGCGGTTGCCAAGGTCCGGCGGCTGGTTTACCCCCCTCCAGTGCGATGCGCGTCTTGTCCGCTGTCCTTGCCGGCACACCGCACGGTGGAGGCGAGGGTGCTTCATGCACGGGGGCGGCGCGCCCGAAAACATCGGATGGCTTCGGCCTGGGGGCGGCTCGCCCGAAGACATCAGGAAGGCTTCGGCCTGGGGGCGGCTCGCCCGAAGACGGGGGCGGCTCGCCCGAAGATGGGGGCGGCTCGCCCGAAGACGGGAGCAGTACGCCCAGCCCCGAGGACATCCTCCCGCCTTCGGCCTTCACCCAGCACCACGACGACGTCATACGGGTGAGCCGCACGAGCTGTCTCCTTTTGCCCGACAGTGTACCGCCCGGCCTGGAGATCGCGGGCCCGCTCGAGCTCGACCGCGGGCACCTTGCGATGCGCGTGCGCAACCTCCACGGGCCGCCTCCACGGCAACGCAGACGGGCTGTCCCGCCGCCCGTGCGATCCGGACTGCCGTCACTGCTCGCGCCGCGACCCTCAGCTCGTCGGTGTCCAGCGCACCAGGGCTGTGGACGACGGCGCCCCTTCTCGGTCGGCCGTCGCGGCGGCGCAGGCAGGTGACGCGGACATCGCCCCCATCCTGGCTGCTGTCACCCGGGGGGAGAGACCGCCAGCGGACGCTATGTGCGGCCGCAGCCCCCGCACGAAAGCGCTCTGGCTGCAGTGGCAGTCGCTCGAGGTCGCCGACGGCCTCCTCTACCGACGATTCGACGACGGCCGCAGCATCACCCGCCAAGTGGTGACCCCCCAGTCCCTCATGGCAGCGGTCTGCCGGCAGTTCCACGACGCACCCGGAGCGGGCGGACACCTGTCCGCCAACAAGACCATCAAGAAGATACGGCAGCACTATTATTGGCCAGGTATGTGCTAGGAGGTGAAGTTGTGGTGCCGTGCGTGCCATGTCTGCCGCAGAAAGAAAGGTCCTCCAGAGCGCGTACGGGCGCCACTGACCCTCCACAACGTGGGCGCGCCGTGGGAGCGAGTCGGCGTGGACCTCGCCGGCCCCTTCAAGGAGACGAGCCGGGGCAACCGCTACCTGCTCGTGCTGGTGGACTACTTCACCAGATGGCCCGAGGCCATCCCCATCCGCACCACCGACGCAGACACTGTGGCACGGGCTCTCGTGGACCACGTCTTCACGCGGTTCGGCGCCCCCAGCGAGCTGCACTCAGACCGCGGCTCCAACTTCGAGTCGCACGTGTTCCGTGCCGTGATGCAGCTCATGGGGATCCGGAAGACGAGGACAACGCCGCAGAGACCGCAGTCCAACGGAGCAGCCGAAAGGCTTATCCGTACGCTGACCGAGCACCTCGCCATGGTGGTGCAGCGTAACCAAGGTGATTGGGACTTGCAGGCCCCGCTGGTGCTCCTGAGCCTCCGCGTGGCGCCGCACTCCACCACGGGTGTGTCCCCGTCCATGCTGATGTTCGGGCGGCAACTCAACCTGCCGCCCGGCCTGGCGCGAGGCTACCCGCCACGGACCCCGGAGCTGCCGTCCCGCCTGGACTACCCGGTCTGGCTCCAGGCCCACCTCCGGGACATCCACCACGAGGTGCGGGAGCACGCCGGCGCCGTCGCCCTTCGACAGAAGGAGCGCTACGACGTGAGGGCCAAGCGGCCCACCTTCCAGCCCGGCGACCGAGTGTGGCTGTACCAGCCTCAGAGGCAGAGCGGCCGCACACCCAAGCTGGACTGCTGGTGGAACGGGCCCTGGACCATCCTCTCCCTCATCAACGACGTCACGGCCCGGATCCACCAGCCTGACCGCCCCCGGTGCCGACCCAAGACGTTCCACGTCGATCGGCTTGCGCCGTACCTTCCTGAACGATGACGCCCGTCTTCAAAGGAGAGGGGGTGGTGTTGGGGACGGTCCCTGCTCCCTGACCGGCCCTTCCCCCTCCCCTCCGGGTGCCTCCGCGGCTCCCGTTGTTGGCGGCTGCACAGCAACGCCCGCGCACCAGCCGCCCCTGTTACTCTCTCGCCAGCCTTCGGCCAGAGAGCACCCCTGTACAAACCCGCCAATAAACCCTTGCTACCCCGACCCGCCTGTCCCTTAACAATAGGAGCAGGCCCTTCGAAATGTTTTTGGAACTTTTTGCTGCCACTTCGCTGGCACTTTCGGCAGGGAGGTTGTGGCCTAGACGAAGGTGCTCCTGCAGATCCTCGACGCTGTCGCAAAACTTCAGCTGGTCACTGCACTCATTGCAGAGAAGGCGGCGGAGCACCTTCCTCTTCCTTGCTGGTGGTTCCATTTCAACAAAATCGCAATGAAGATCAGAGCAATGACGCAATAACTTGCACAGCACACACACAATTTTGAAGAATATGGCGGGACGTGAAGTCAGTACGCGCTGCGACCACCGCAGCGCCGGAGTCGAGCGGGAGGTTGTTCAGTTTAGACGGAACCGTGCGGTTTTAAAACGAGCTCTCGCACGTTCCGCAGCGTCCGCACGGTTCCGTCTAACCTGAACAACCTCCCGCTTGACTCCAGCGCAGCGGTGGTCGCAGCGCGTACTGACTTCACGCTGTGCAAGTGATTGCGTCATTGCGTCATTGCATCATTATTTCACCATGAGGGATATAAAAACGTACCAGAGTTCCGCCTTTCTTGAGGTAATGAGAAACGATCCAAAATTAGGTTTGCAAATTTCATTCGTGGCGGATATGATGGCCGGTCGAATATTTGGGGCCGATGTGCACCGCTGCCGCTCCATCAATTGGAAGACAGTGTTAAATCACAAATTGTGTAAAACTCTCACAACTGAACTGACTAATTTTTGGAGAGAGGCCCTAAAAGGTATCAGTATTGTGAGAACTCCAAATTGCGGCCAAGGACTGATCATCTCTGATTTGCAGTATGTACCCCCAACCTAACTTTTCTTATTGTGTCGTGTTACCGTTAGGTTAGTTTTGTAACTTTGCCTTGTTTCCTTGTAGGAAGTTTATGAATCGCCAAGGTCCTTTGGGAATTGCTTTGACGTATTCATCTACGGTGTCCGAAAAGGACGCTTGCTGCGTGAATATAAGTATCGGTGGAGGCCGGAAAATAAATCCTGTGTGGATACATGGGCCTTTGAGACTCGTCAACCACCAAACCAAGGCGCCATTCAGGACAAGTGTGAGTGGAGTTATTAAGCGGTTGTACTACGTTATGGACTTGGAAGCAGTAGATTATTTCGACGCTAGCGCACAACTCTCGTGGGATTACTTCCAAAATGCATCAGAAGAAGTCGTCCTTCAGAATTCCCGAAGATGGAATGCATTTATGTGCCAAAACGTTCGTGAGGTGCGTATGAGTTTTTAAATGCACAAGTTATGGTAACGTTTGGTAACTGTGTTTAAGGTTGCGTTTCTCTGTTAACAGAAGGATGATGGTACGGAACTAGATAGTTGCCCAGACGTGTCACTAGTATTCACCCCGAAATCAGTGAAGAGGTTGAGGAGCGAAACCTATGCTGCCTCAGTGGAAAGCTCCAGTAAGGTACGTTGTGTTGGAGGCTCAGTACGTCTCAGGGACTCTGAATCCGCCGAGAGACGACGGCTGGACACGAATGCACTCGCGTCCAGTCGTCGTCTCAGGGACTTGTAAATTCGCCAGAGTCGCATTTTGTCATCTTATTTGTACGATTAGGGTTCAACTGTGGTGGGTGAAGCGTCGACCAGCGGGACGGGTGATGCGTGTACCAGCGGGACAGGTGATGCGTCCACTAGCGGGACGGGTCAGGCCTCTACCAGCAGCAGTTCAGATCTAGCCGGCGGCAGAAGCATTTCGGTAAGGAACGGCTTCGTGACCACGAGTCACTTTGAGGAGCACGGAGTCCACCAGAGTAAGTGTCCTCTAATCGCATCCCATTTTTTTCGACAGCCTGACCTATTCGCCGAGGAGGAGGCGGATACGGTTACAGTGCCTGGCATCTTGCCAGTTCCAATATCCAAGATACCGGACTCAACGTGGGTTAGGATTACCCTCAAAAACCATGTGTCCGTTGGCTTCAAGAAGCACTGCATCCTGTGCAACAACCCCGCCATTGACTCTAAGACCGCGAGAAATCGCCACTTCGCTAAATTCCACCGAAAGCTGCTGGGGACTAACAGCTCGGAGGAATATCTTGTAGAGGTTATGAGGCGAGCGTCGGTGTTGGACTCATTTTTGGACTACACCAACAGGGAAAACGTGAAAGTGGTCCTCCTAAAGGACCTCATGTGCAAGTCCTCCGGAGGCAGTGTCACCGAAAAGCTGCAGCAGTTGGAGGACGAACGCTGCGAATTCTCGCTCCTTCCAATAGTGCTTCGTCATGGGAAGCCAGTCCCCGTAGTGCCTGGCCTAAAGCTCACCAAAGCGGAGGTGACACTGGACAGGCCATTGGAACCCTACATCAACCGTACACTTGAAGTTAGCTGCAACTTCAAGAAGGTGACTGCCCGCGAACTCGAAGATTCGTTCTGTGAAGGCCGGATTCTGGCATTGAAGTACGTAGCGCAGAATCACCCATGCCCACCTCATAAGCAGGTTGGGTGCAGATTTTGCCTCACAGTCAACCCCGCCTCTCCTTCTGGGATAGGCCTGGTTTTGGTCCTGCGGGCCTTCCGTCCCGCTGCCCGACCTTTCTCCCAGTCCCGTCCCCCCCGCTGTCTGGGTTACCTTTGTTACAGGGCTACGGTCTTCTGACTTCCTCGGCGTCCGCCGCCCTGATGAGGAGGCTGCCGGCCTTTTCGTGGCCCTGTGGACTGCGAGGGGATCGTGATGGTCGTCTGGCTGCCGGATGCCCGCCCCCTGACGGCGCCCTCGGCTCTGCACGATGATCATCCATGGGCAGCGACTCTTGTGACGGCGCTTCGTGGTCTCCACACGCTTGTGCTCGACTTGTGCGGCAACCCGGCCTCGCATGAGTGTCGGCTTGGTTGCCTAAGCAGAGGGCGCACTGTCGCGTACTGCACCCCGAGCTACGCTGGCTGGCGGGGTGCCGGCTCGGCCCCCGTCTCCGTCGTCGTCAGCGATTACGGCGGGAGAACGCGCCGCCTGCGCGCCTGATGCGCACGCCACGCACGGGCGTGTTGGGGAGGCTGCCTACCTTCCAGGTGCCCCTCTGCCCGCTCGACTTGGGGCTTGTGTTGACGCGTCTCTTGAGGACTTCTACTGACGCCCCCGCCCCTTGGCGCTCTGCAGCGACTGCCTTCTGCGCCGCGCCACCTTGCGGCTTCTACTATTCCGTGTTCGTCGCGTGCCTTCCGGTTCGACTTCGTCGACGGATTTTATTTTTATTGTTAATGTTGGGTTCATTGTGGGGATATTTTTACGCTGTTACTGGGTTTCTCATTTTTACTTCTTCGACTTTGCCACCTTTTGAATAAAGCCATTGTACTATGTTCTCCTAGGCTCTCAGGCAGGTCACTCAGAAAATTCGGCATGTGCACATTCAAGCTTACCAGTGGCCTATTTCTCTTTGGCTCACTAACCTTCGTTTGTTCTTAGTTTAACTTTTCGTGTCTGGTATTAAGCTGAATTTTGTTGTGCGTCCTCCTCACCTCCAGTCTCAAAAGAGGGGGAGGGCCGATAGCGGCCTACCTTGGTCCGTAAGCGCACTGGGACGCGCGCATGTAAAAGAGGGGGATGTTGCACTGTAGGCAGCGCCCCTGTGAAATGAGCTGACGATAGAGGTACGGGTAGGCCGCGCGCCCGGCTGAGGGCGAGCTGCTCGTCAGTCGGTGAGCGTCTGCCAGGTGACGAGCATGCCTGAGGGAGTCTAGGAGAGACCGGCTGTGTGATCAAGGTAATCCAGACTCCTCATTCCTATCACCCTTATCACCTATAGGTCCCCCAGACCATAACTGGGCAACACCCCTAGTAGCTATCCGGGCCGTTCCCTAAATAGCTTGGGCCGGTCTCGTGATAGTTACACAGCATGCTTAATAGTTCATCAGAAACATTTACTACCAGCCGGCAAACTGGGGATAGTGTGTAACAACGGTCAAAGGACATAAAGACGTGCAAAACCACGCATTTGCACAACGCTTGTTGTACTCAAACAACATATGTTGTTTTAGAACAACAAAGTCAAATATTCGACATGCAAAGGGCATTTGGCACTGATTTTAGGGATAAGATTCTTGAATTTCCCCCGGCCGTGGCGGCCATGGTTGAAAGAGGGCCGGCGGGGCCGGCGACACGGCGCCTCACGCGTCCGCCTCAAACCAACCTAGAATATATTTGGCAAGTTTTTAATTTCGTGACGATCTTAAGTTATGTTGCAGTTCTTTAACACAGGTATGGGAGGCACTACACATTCACAGGGAACGCAGAGGCAGACTTGGTGAGAGCATGAGACGAGAACTGTAACTGGACTGGAAAGTGTTGGACCCGGGGCCTCTGCATGAGCCGTTTCTTTGGCGATCTGCTCCGGCCCAATTGCGAATATCGTGTCGGGCGAGGTGGCAAACGACAGAGGAGGTTTAGTTGTATGCCCAGACACAAAAAAGTTTACCGAAATCGGCCTAGCCGTTGAGCCGCTGCAGGCCAAAGTCGCTCCGCCGCTCTGACCGCGACCGCCGCGGAGACTGCCGCGCGCCGCCGCCGCTAGGAGCGCTGCTGCCGCGCCCCTACCACGCCCCCACCGCTCCCCCACCACTCCCCGCAGGCTCTCCGCAAGCAGAGATAAGTAGACCGGACCCAAAAAAATCTAAACGTTAAGCGATAAAACTGACTACACAGATCGTTTGT
Source organism: Frankliniella fusca (assembly GCA_029379305.1). NCBI lineage: Eukaryota > Metazoa > Arthropoda > Insecta > Thysanoptera > Thripidae > Frankliniella > Frankliniella fusca. The sequence continues at coordinate 682,977 of JAHWGI010001324.1, read as the reverse complement.
AGAGGGTTAGTAGAGATTTGTAGAGGAAGGAAAAACCCAAGCCGGACCCGTTTTTTCAAACCCCGCTTGGGTCCGGTCAAGTATGCTTTCCTCTGGCCGGACCCATTGCACCATATCACATATACAATGACGTAAAATGACATTGGGGGCGAAGGTTTTCGTTAGTAGAAATAAGTAGAAGGAATAAAAAAATTATAAAGCGCTGTTTAAGAATAAAAAGGACACCAAAAATTTACCATATCACAAGCCGGGTCCGTCCAGCGGCTGACTTTTTGCCGGATGAATTATTTTGCACCACACTCTCTGTTGTACGATCATAAACGTTAGTAGAGATAAGTAGAAATAAAAGAATTTTAGACGGTCGTATTCCTTGCTGTGTACTTGAATGAGCAGAACTGTGGGTGCCTCAGCTACGTAAACAATGCGCATGGACAATGTTTTCTGATAATTTTCAATCAAAACTTTAGTGACGGAACGTGATGTAAGTTGTTTAAGGACTCCTGTCCCCCCGGCTTTTAGCCTGCGTTTAATTTCGATGTTATTTCATATCTAAAGCCATATAACTGTGACTCATGCTAAATAACTATGAAGCCAAGAACAGGTTGTATTGTGTTTTTAATTTTCAGAATGGCTAACAACGACAGCCTAGCTGCTGAGCTCAGCAATGATTTAAGTTTTTTCATGAATCTTAGTATAGAGTCACAATTACAAAATAGAACATCGACGCCACAAAAGAACCGAACCAGGACCGTTGCGTCGAAAGTCCTCTTCAAGAAACCACCTGTGCGGCCTGCAAGGCAAAATCCTGTTGTGGCTACATGCAAACAATGTGGGAAAGAGTATAGAACCCTTAGATATTATAAAACGCATATGCAAGGTCATACTTTAAAGGGTGAGTTTTCTGACTCTGTTTGACAGTAAGTCTTGGTCATTTTATGTTTTTCTTAAAGGATGTATTGTTTGCTTTTGCTGACAGATATTGCTTCAAAAGTTCCTGGGCAGGACAATCTGATGGACTTGGCACCAGAAGTTTCAGCAGATGTTTTGAAAAGTATGGAGTCAAAGCCCTCTGTTGGACTGCACGCAGTGGAATTTCAAAAGTTGTTGGAAATCTTAAAACCATTGCAAACTGACCCAAAATGGCAGGAAATAGCTAGTCTTATCTGTGAGAATTTTAAAGAGTTATTGTCCGCTCAGTTATTCTGTGTGCCCTCCTCTCTCATTAACACAGCACTGAAAATAGTTGACAATATTTTAGCATCATTTTGTGTGAGAGACAGTATTTTAGTGAAGCTCCGTGACATCAACCCAGAAATCCAAAATATTTGTGATGATGTTTTGAATTCCTTTTTGTGTGAGTTCGTTTTAACTTTTGCTGATATTCTTTTAATAAATGTATTCCGACGCCTTCGCAATGCAAGTGGTGACAGTACAGTGAAAAAAGTTGTGTTTGATGAAGCTGAACGGCAAACTATCTTTTATATTGGTGGCTCAATCTGTCATGGATTTAAACAAATGGGATATAAGTATCCAAACAGCAAGAAATGGAAAATTATAATAGAAGTGCTGCAAACAAAAATTATGGAAACAAGAATATTTGATGAACTTTCTGACCAGGAGAAGAAAGACAGGAGCTGGACAGATAAAGAGGACAGAGGAGGGTTGGTCAAGATTAAAGGTTGTATGCAAGAATTTCTTTTATCTTCTGCAGAGATTGTTGCTTGTCATGAAGAATCTGATGGAAGTCTGCCCATCGAAACAATTTTAGGTAAGGCAGTAGAAGGAAAGCCTAAATATGATTGGGACACTGTAGTTGGAAATGCAATGGAGGAAAGCTTGTCATTATCTTTGATGGTTGGTATTTTGAGGAGTTTTATTAATACCTATGGTAAAGGTATTATATACAGGCGTATGCACCAAATAAATAATAATAAGGCCATAGTTTCATCAAATCTACGCCACAAGGTTGCTCCAAAGTCATAAATAATTGTAATCTTATAAATACTAGTCTAAATGTGGCACACCTTCTTAGTTTTTTTTATTTTATTTTCTTACTCATTGTGATCTCCACTAAGTACTGTGGTATATTGAATTGTCATTTTCCTGAACGTAAAATTGAAAATAGTCTTGTTGTACTTTGGATATAGTGTATGGGATACAAAAAATTATCATGTTAGAATTTTTTATATCTTTTAATGTTCATAAAAGTACATTTTTCATGATTATATTATTACAATATAAATTTAAAATAATGAAGCACACCTGCACTTTACTTCTCCTAAATTCCTTGTCACTAAAATTCAGAATAAGATCACTGCAAACATTTTGGAGACTTATACATTTCTACTCATTAGTATGAAAGTCAAAGACATTTTTTGTTTTCCTCCTCTTAGGTAGGGGCTCATCAGATAATGCCTTGGCCTTGGAGGTTTTCTGTACTTCAGTATTCCCACTGTGGCTTGCACAAGCCATATCATTGGCCATGTGTATCAGCCTTTGGTTAACTTGAACCTGATATTGGTTTGGGTTTGTGCTACCTCCACATTTAGACATCTGCTTACTGAAGTATTGTTCTAAGGGGTCTTGACAAAACACCCTTGCATTTATAAACCGTGTACCAGCACATAGCAAAAATTTGACAGCTCCAATAAAGCCTCTTACTGTTATCTGAATTCCTTCAACAGTCTGTAGTGGAAGTTGACGCACACTTGCTGGATCCTCTTGTACTAGTTCTTCATCATTGGGGTCAAAAGGGTCATCAACATCTTGATGATCAGGAGCAGCATCCTGAGTGCTTGTGTCAACAGTTATATTTGTAAAACCCTTTGCTTCAGCATCCGCTCTCCATTCCTGTAGGTAGTTCAAGAAACCTTCAAGTGCACCAAACCTGTGATCAGAAGTGCTGCAGTAGGGATTCAAATTTTCATTTCTGGAACGGTGGCCCTGCTGACTATGGGCACCATTAAGCATGTCCAAAAAATCATTTGTTTTCCTGATAAAGTTAACAGTCTCTGCAGTGTTTTCCCATTTCAAATCTTCCAGCATTTGAGCAACACTCCTACTTAACACACATGCTACATATTTAACTTTCAGTTTTGAGTAGCCGTTAAGGAATACAGACTGCAGATTTAACTTTGGACAAAGCCGGAGATTTTTGTTCTTTTGGTGGTTGTACAGATCAACAATTGTAGACCACATAATTTTTTGACCGTTTTTCTCCAGACGTCTTCTTAACATCATTTTTCCAGTAGTTTTGCTGAAATACCTTCTGTTAGAAGAAGCTAGAAAACTGTTCCTGATTGTCTTCAGTAGGTGGGGTACATCAGCAATAAAAAAAAATATTTCTTTGCGGTGCAGCTTTGTTGACTGTATCAAAAACTAATTCAGACCCCTCTGTCAGGTTTATTCATTTTTATGAAAGACCGGTTAACTGAACTTCCATCACTTGTGAAAGCAATAACGGCTATTCCAGCTCTCTCAAGCTTAGTAATTAACTCCCAACTCCAACGGTACAGGTCTTCTTTTGTAAGTGAGTCTACAAAATATGAGGCAACAACTTCCTTAATGTCATTTGCTGTACCTTTGATAAGAAATGATAAAACTTTAGATGCAATAATTTTTTGGGGCCCTTTGATTGCTGATGGATTTTCCAAATATTCCTCCAGTGCACTTAATTCTGAGCGTACATCATCCACACTACAAAACCCTACAACTTTGCCTGTTGTTTTTTTATACACTAAGTTCTTACTAATGTACATCTCATCACACATGAGTACATGGTATTTCTGATAATCTCTGCCAGACTGAATCATAGATTCTACTCTTTTACTTACAGACTCTAATACTTCATAATCTATTCCATCGTGCACTGGTTTGAAATGAATATAATCAAATAATGTTCTCCGTGATGGTAGAGTTAGCATGCCACTTTCATAAAGTGCTCCATAGGCAGATGGAGATTTCATAAAAACACGAAGAGCAAAGCGGATCATAGCCGGATGCCATCTCCTACCTCTGGGTGATTTAGCTTTGATAGCCTTCATTTGCTGTTGTAAAAAAAGAGACTGAGTCTCTGAAAGATCTTGACTCTCTAATGCTTTCTTGAAATCATTTGCATCATCTTCATCTATTTCTACTCCCTCCTGCTGCAGCAAGTGATTCATTTTCTCTTGAAGCCTCTTGTATTTTTTGTTGCTGACATCAACTTTTTTCTTCAGATCTCCTAATTTTTGTAGCCTTTGACTTTCACTAAGGTACATATTTGGAGTGTTACGGTGACATTCATCCTTACCAGCCATATTTGATTTTCTTTTCAAAACTTCACTTAAACGCCCACACTCAACACATTTCCACTGTCTCAGAGAGACTAATGTGTCGCAATGTACAGAACGAAAAGTCTCATGATACCGGGACTCTTTGTAAGGATTTCTGTCAATTACACCACTTTTGCACTCTTCCCACACACATTTGTATTCCACATTAGGCACACCAGCACACACTTCAAAAGAACTAAAAGTATTAAGAACATAAACAAGTCTATCAACAAAGTATCCTACTGTATTAACATGTAAATGTCTAGCTGGTAGTAAGTCTTTCACATACTTTTCAATAGATAATGTCTTACAGTGAACTTTTAACTTAATAGTACCATCAGCTTTAGCAATAACTTGGCGTTGGGTAATTCTATCTTCGTTTCTTGACAGATACAAAATGAATAATGAATCGTCATGAACCAAACTCATCCAGTGGCTTCTGAGAAATAGTTCGAGCCTGTCCTTCACAATCCTCAAAAGAGGTTCTGAATGTGTTTTTTTGACAGGACTCTGCAATGCAATAGAATAATATTTTTATTATTATAATAGTGGTTTACATTTTAATTTACATAATCACACTTATAAAATACAAGGAATACGTACAGATTTTGAAAGGGACGGTTCAACCATATCTGTTGTTGGTACTTTAAATGGAGTACCGAGCCCTGGCAACATATCACTGGCACTTGCATTACTGGGACTTTCAGGGGAGGAAATTGGTCGGAAGTGAAATGGACTACCAGCATTCTATTAAAGAAAGGAAAAACATTAATGTTTGGACAGTATGACATTACAACACAATGAAACAGAAAACAAGTTTGACTTACCGAGCAAGAGTCAAGAGGATCATTAGAAGCAAGAGACGCAACTGGGGAAATAGAAACAACTGAAGGATCTGGTGACGACAAATTGTTATCCTCCAGAAAGTCCAAATATTCCGACTCTGCTACTGACAGGGAACTGGAGGGCCGGGACGAGGAAGCAACAGACTAATACAGAAGGAAAAACAAATTAAGATAATGACATTTTAAAATTACAACTCAATTTTTCTACCTTAAAAATAAACTTACAGAATGACTAGGAACAGGACTAGGGCTGTGTTGTGGTGGGCCATTGCCACTGTAGGCTTCTTGGGCATCACTTTCTGATGCCACTCCACTCGAATTCTCACTATCAGCACTTTTCTTCCTTCCCATGCCATGCGTCTTTTTGTGCTTAAGCCTCTTCCGGGTTGATACTTTCGGCATGATACCAACTGCACAAATTACAAAAATATGAGGTTAAAATGCTCACTGGAGCAAAAGCAGCAAAACACGCCCGATAACTCTCTGTTTAATAATAAAATAACATCGAAATTAAACGCAGGCTAAAAGCTGGGGGGACAGGAGTCCTTAAACAACTTACCTCACGTTCCGTCACTAAAGTTTTGATTGAAAATTATCAGAAAACATCGTCCATGCGGATTGTTTACGTAGCTGAGGCGCGCTGCGGCTGCTGCTGCGGGGAGCCTGCGGGGAGTGGTGGGGGAGCGGTGGGGGCGTGGTAGGGGCGCGGCAGCAGCGCTCCTAGCGGCGGCGGCGGCGCGCGGCTGTCTCCGCGGCGGTCGCGGTCAGAGCGGCGGAGCGACTTTGGCCTGCAGCGGCTCAACGGCTAGGCCGATTTCGGTAAACTTTTTTGTGTCTGGGCATACAACTAAACCTCCTCTGTCGTTTGCCACCCCGCCCGACACGATATTCGCAATAGGGCCGGAGCAGATCGCCAAAGAAACGGCTCATGCAGAGGCCCCGGGTCCAACACTTTCCAGTCCAGTTACAATTCTCGTCTCATGGTGAGAGCCAGCCCCCCAGCGGGCCAGCTGTCAACAACCCGCCTTGACAACCACTAAATCGAACCACCAGCCAAGAATTAAAGGGTCCTAGTTTCACATTTGCCACACTCTTACCATTAAATGAAATAGACAATTAAAATATTAGGTCAATACTCTCTGTGAGAGCCCAAATCGTGAATTTTATCCGCCTCACATTTCCAACACAAACATGGCGCCGAGCGGGCCAGCTATAGAGCAAATTTATTTAAAAGGTGACAGAGTTGGATTTCATCTCTCCGATTTGGCTGATTTTTCGTGGGAGTTTTAGTGCCCTAGAGAGATGCAAAAAGCCGGAGTATTAGGTCCGGGATAAATTTACTGTCCAAACTGTAGCCATTTTTCCATTTTTTAAGGTTTTTCGACTTGAATTTGGGTACCCAGGGTAAAATTCCCATGATGCCCATAGGAACAAATGCCCTATTCCTATGGGCAGAGTACCTTTGCCCATGGGCAGCCCCAAAACCCATGGGCAGTTCCCATAGCCAACCCATGGGAATCACTTGCCCATTGGCAGGGACGATTGCCCATAGCCAACTAGCCTATAGGAACGTTTTGCCCATAGGTAAAATGCCTATGGGCATCCAATGCCCATAGGTAACTTGCCTATGGGAAGTTCTTCGCCCATAGAAAAGATTTCCCATGAAAGTTCAGAATGCTGTCAAATGTGTAGTTTTTGGAATATCGATCTGAAATTTGGTATGTAGTATCGAGGGCGAAATTAAGTAGGGCCATTTTAATTTTATTGAAATCGGAGCATTTTTTCCTGGCATCTTGAAAACGGCTCGAGCTACCTGCAGACGGACAGCAGATTTGGCTTCGCCTCGATTCCGACACCCTGAAACGTGTTCCGTTGATTCCGTAAGGCCTTGTTAATTAAGGCTTTTTCGCTTTCAACATTTGAAAACCCATAGGACACAATACGATAGGAACTAGCCTATGGGCGAGCTTCCCATAGCCACATCTCCCCATAGGCAATCTTCCCATAGAAACATATGCCTATGGGATCACCATGGGTTCCCATGTTCCATAATTTCATGGGTTTGTGTCCCCATGGGTGTGTTATGGGGATGCCCATGACTGCCCATAGGAGAGTTCATCCTATAGGAATCACCATGGGAATTTTACCCCGGGTATTTTGCCCTTTGCCTAGGTTTTGTCCACCAGGTGGCCGGGCATATGTAATTCCGACGTAAAATGATCCAAGGAATCCAAATCTGGGCACGGATTTGACGTATGACCCATACTTTCGGAAATATTGGCCAAAAACTGCCAAAAACTACCTTAAAAGTCCCAAATCTTGGGGAAACGGTCAAAAAATCGTCTGCGAGGCTTTTCCTGGTACCTAACTTGTAGGAAATGAACCAAGGAATCCAATGAGCACCCGCCCATATTTTAAGGACGAACCGTTTAGAAATGGCAAGGTCGCAAAGTTCGACAAACACACAAAATTTCAGTTTTTTAAAACTTTTTGAACCCGTGTGGTTGTATTTCACCCTAGAATCACACTAGAAATGTCTTTCGCCATCCAGAGCCACTCTGTGTGAACAACGCGATGCGATAAACTAGGGAGCGAATGCGGAGCGCTTCAGCGCCTGACAGGATCCAGGGTAGGCAGCCCCGTCAGGTAGGCGTGCACGCTAGGTTGCCTACCCGGGCAACTTTAAGGCGTCCCCACAATGGGCCTTATTACCGAGGTGGATCTACTTTCAGCGCCTGCGAGACACTGGGGAGGCCGACCCGCCGAAAACGCGTGTGAAGGTGGCGGCCTACCCAGATGGCGGGAGTGCAGGGGACGCAATGAAAGTCGTGGTACGCACATTTTCGTGTCGTCGCCTCTCGAAGAGTTCATTGCGGGGCCACCCTTATCCGACCCGGTATGCATGCGGCTCGTCACTGGAAGGGTATTACACCTACATTTTTATGACTATGTAGCAATAAAATGCGCACCCGGGCGCATGAAGCGCATGCTTGACATAAGTAAACCCTCCTACATGAAATTTTGATCTCTTCTGTGTGGTAGGTGTGCCTATGGCATGAGATGGTTGCCTAAATTAGACACAGTTCCTGGAACAAGAACATTTCATTTTGTGAAACCAGCATCAGGTAAGATTCCAAAACATCTAGCATTTATTTTTCTTATGTTAATTTTATTCTTTTTTTTTTCTTTTCTTCCTTTCTTATATATTTTTTCCCCAGATGATTCAGTGGCTTGCTGGAAGATTTCCAAAGACCAAGTGGATGAGCCTTCCTTGGTTCATACCCTTTCTAAGATGCCCAGACAAACAACAAGTTTTAGTGTTGGAAGTGGGATGTGTGTTGTGGTCAGGCTGACAAAAAAATAGATACATAGCAATGGTTACAGATGTTTATCTTGAGGAAGCAGAAATTGATGTGTCCCTACTAATGCCCAAGCTTCCAGCCAAAGAGTTCAAGTGGCCTCAAGAAACGAGGAGGGCAACTATCCCGATGCCACATGTACTTTGTGATTTATCTTTAATACAAACTAATGAAAAATTTGTGCTGTCACCAGATGATCAAGAAAAGCTTTATGCTTTGAGGGTCATGAAAGGACCTCGCTAATAATAATCTCCAATGGGTTTGGTCTTCATCAATCAATCAATCAATCAATCAATCAATCAATCAATCTTAAAAATTCTAACGCTAACGCGTTAAACGGCCCCCTAGGTTTTAAAACTAGCCGCAGAATGAGAAAGAACTTAGGTCAGAACTATCTGTGGGAATCACATTACAAATTTTATCCGCTAAACAGAAGTCCCCAAAAATAAGCAATTATTTTTTTTCTTTTTTTTTCTTAATCTCTGGTTACGTAACTGAATATACCACGGTCCTCCTTCCTCCCCTGCGCGCCACGCGGAGGGGCAGAGGGGCCGAGCGCCCGAGCACCCGAGCTGCGACAATGCCGATTCGGCTTGGCGCGCTGACACTCCTGGCCGCAGGGCAAACGTAGGCACGTAGGCTAGACAATCCGCAGCCAGCTGGGGGAGGCGCCGCCGCCTTCGACAGAACGGAGCGTGTTTGAGGTGTGAGTGCCCAGTCCTGTCGTTTCGAGGTTCTAGGCTGGGACCTCCACTCAACGCACTCAACAAAAGAAGGCCGGTGGCTCGGCTCGGGGAGGCGCCGCCGCCCTTGACAGAGCGGGGCGCGTTTGAGGTGTGAGTGCCCAGTCCTGTCGCTTTTATGGTTCTAGGCTGGGACCTCCACTAACGCCCCAGCGACGATTTATTTTAACTGAACATTATGTTAGACAGTCGAAATGAATGTGAAAGAGGCAGTTTCAGATATGCGGAAATCGTTTCCCAAAGTTTCAAGGAGGTTTAATCAGTTGGTAAAAAAATAGGATTCGTAAAATTATTTACGTAAATACACACCATTTCAACTGTTCTGTTCACCAGATTGAACTCAAACTTACCAAAACATTATCTGCAGGCGCAGAAACAATATTTACGCATTCAGTTCGACTTGTCAACGTTTTGGTAACTTTATACAATGATTTAAAGTCGCGAGGCGAGAGCCTCAGCCCCCGGCCGTGGCGGACATGGTTGGAGAGGGCCGGCGGGCCGGCGCGGGGCCGGCGACACGGCGCCTCACGGCCCTCACGGCGTCCCTCCTCAAACCAACCTAGAATATATTTGGCAAGCTTTTAATTTGGTGACGACGCTAAGTTATGTTGCAGGCCTTTAGCACACACAATTATGGAAGCCACTACACATTCACAAGGAACACAGAGGCAGATACAAAGGCAAATCGTGAATTTTATCCGTCTCACATTTCCAACACAAACATGGCGCTGGGCGGGCCAGCTGTCAACAACGCGCCTTGACAACCACTAAATCGAACCGCCAGCCTAGAATTAAAGGGTTCTAGTTTCACATTTGCCACACACTTACCATTAAATGAAATAGAAATTAAAAATATTTGGTTAAAACGCTCTGTGAGAGCCCAAATCGTGAATTTTATCCGCCTCATATTTAAGACACAAACATGGCGCCGAGCGGGCCAGCTATAAACAACGCCGGCCTGTGTGTCCACTCAAACCAACACAAAATATATTTTGATAGTTTTAGATTATGTAACTAGGTAAAATGATGTTGCAGTCCTTTAGTAAACAACGGTGCAAGACTCCCCGCATTAACACGGAACTCTAGGGTTGTCCTATTTGTATCTTTCAGTGAAAACATGAATTCAGGATTTACTCTGAGGTTGGCGGTATTGTCACAAGCCCCGCCCACGGCGATATTACAGTCCCAGCCAACAATCAGGAGCCGGGGCGGCTAGCTAGTGGTCACGTTTGAAAGTCTCCTGGTGGTGAACCCTTTTACATGGCGTGAATCCGCAACGATTCTGACGTGACCACTCCGTGCAGTGAAACTTTTGGATATCAAGGTACAAAGCAACAGGCGGACGTTTTTATTGGTTGTATTTTCGCGCGAAACATTTCTATTGGCCAGAGCATTTTGGAGGGTGTCAATTTTGGCTCGGCACAGGGTGCTCGGCTCGCAATTACCATAGAAACGGAGGATGCAAATTCATTTTATGCAAAAACGTATAGACAGCTTGACATCATACCTATCTCAAAAAATTTCTAATTTTTTGTACTATTTTTGATTAAAATTTGTTGTAAATCGGCACGACAGGATCGGTTGCGGCCATAAGGGGCCATCGTCAAGCAGATTAAAAAACTCACGGGCGTGAGCAATAGGCACCCCTAACGGGGGCCTAATAAATTGCACTAGTCATCTCCTGAAGTAAATTCTAATTCATTGAAACCATCTCATGCCATAGGCACACCTACCACACAGAAGAGATCAAAATTTCATGTAGGAGGGTTTACTTATGTCAAGCATGCGCTTCATGCGCCCGGGTGCGCATTTTATTGCTACATCGTCATAAAAATGTAGGTGTAATACCCTTCCAGTGACGAGCCGCATGCATACCGGGTCGGATAAGGGTGGCCCCGCAATGAACTCTTCGAGAGGCGACGACACGAAAATGTGCGTACCACGACTTTCATTTGCGTCCCCTGCACTCCCGCCATCTGGGTAGGCCGCCACCTTCACACGCGTTTTCGGCGGGTCGGCCTCCCCAGTGTCTCGCAGGCGCTGAAAGTAGATCCACCTCGGTAATAAGGCCCATTGTGGGGACGCCTTAAAGTTGCCCGGGTAGGCAACCTAGCGTGCACGCCTACCTGACGGGGCTGCCTACCCTGGATCCTGTCAGGCGCTGAAGCGCTCCGCATTCGCTCCCTAGTTTATCGCATCGCGTTGTTCACACAGAGTGGCTCTGGATGGCGAAAGACATTTCTAGTGTGATTCTAGGGTGAAATACAACCACACGGGTTCAAAAAGTTTAAAAAAAACTGAAATTTTGTGTGTTTGTCGAACTTTGCGACCTTGCCATTTCTAAACGGTTCGTCCTAAAAATATGGGCGGGTGCTCATTGGATTCCTTGGTTCATTTCCTACAAGTTAGGTACCAGGAAAAGCCTCGCAGACGATTTTTTGACCGTTTCCCCAAGATTTGGGACTTTTAAGGTAGTTTTTGGCAGTTTTTGGCCAATATTTCCGAAAGTATGGGTCGTACGTCAAATCCGTGGCCAGATTTGGATTCCTTGGATCATTTTACGTCGGAATTACATATGCTCGGCCACCTGGTGGACAAAACCTAGGCATAGGGCAAAATACCCAAATTCAAGTCGAAAAACCTTAAAAAATGGAAAAATGGCTACAGTTTGGACAGTAAGTTTTTCCCGGACCTAATACTCCGGCTTTTTGCATCCCTCTAGGGCACTAAAACTCCCACCAAAAATCAGCCAAATCGGAGAGATGAAATCCAACTCTGTCACCTTTTAAATAAATTTGCTCATAAACAACGCCGCCTTGGTGTCCACTCAAACCAACTCAAAATATATTTTGCTAGTTTTAGATTTAGTAACAACATAAAATGATGTTGCAGGAGTTTAGCAAAGAACTGCGGAAGCATCCACGCAATACCACGGAACACAAGAGTAGACTTATTTGTATCTTTTAATGAAAACATGAGCTGAGGATTCACTCTGAGGTTGGCGGTATTGTCACAAGCCCCGCCCAAGGCCAAATTACAGTCCCAGCCAACAATCAGGAGCCACGGCGGCCAGCTAGTGGTCACGTTTGAAAGTCTCCTGGTGGTGAACCCTTTAACATGGCGTGAATCTGCAACGATTCTGACGTGACCACTCCTTGCGTTGACACTTTTGGCGGTATTGGCGCAAGCCCCGCCCAAGGCCAAATTACAGTCCCAGCCAACAATCAGGAGCCACGGCGGCCAGCTAGTGGTCACGTTTGAAAGTCTCCTGGTGGTGAACCCTTTAACATGGCGTGAATCTGCAACGATTCTGACGTGACCACTCCTTGCGTTGACACTTTTTGATATCGAGGTACAAAGCAACAGGCGACCGTTTTCATTGGCTGGATTTTCGCGCGAAATAATATCATTGGTCAGAGCCGACTCAGCCGACTCGGCTCTATGACGAGTCGAGTATTACCATAGAAACAAAGATTTTAAATCGAAATTTCTCAAAATTGGCCGCTAACTTTGGCCTGGCATTTCAGCAGTGAAATAAGGGAATTAAGTTGTACCTCTCTGCCAAGTCTTATCGAAATCGTATAGAAAAATCTGGATTTAGGTAAGGGGCCACACTGATAAAAAAAAAAAATACGATTTCATGAAATCCTGGTAGGCACGAAGTTCGACACCTTAGACTGAAAGGCACGCAGTTCAGCCGCGCGTTCCGAAAGGCACGCAGTTCAGCCGCCCATTCCAAGACTAACGCAGTTCAGCCGTGCGGTCCGAAAGACACGCAGTTTACCGCTTCAGACACTGCGTGAGTCTTGGATTGAGCGTCTGAACTGCGTGTCTTTCGGAGCGCGCGGCTGAACTGCGTTAGTCTTCGGCTGGACTGCGTGCCTTTCAGTCTAAGGTGTCGAGTTAATTAATGTTTTTGTTTCACTAAATTCTTCTGTAGAAGAGGGTTTAAGTAGAAATTTCCTTTAAAAATTCTAGCCTTATGGGTCATGTTATTGAATTTGTTTTATTTCAGGGTCACTAGTTCAGCGGGTTACATGCCAAATTTTAGCTTTCTAGCTGAAACGATTTAGAAGTTAGTCTCTCAGTAAAAATTGTCCGATCAGCTTGATTTTTGAACTGTAGTCTCGTTGTGCAATGGGCATTCGAACACTGCTTTTACATTTTTATTCTAACATTTCGTTCGAAATTTTGTTTTTTGAACTACTGTGCATGAGTAGAATCAACAAGTTCCCGGCCCCGCCGGTCCTCCTCCCCTGCGCGCCGCGCCGAGGGGTCGAGCAGCCGCAACAATGGCGACTCGGCTCGGCTCCCCTTTCCACGCTGTTTTCCCGTGACAAGCCGAGTATTACCATAGAAACAGAGATTTTAGATCGAAATTTCTCAAAATTGGCCACTAAGTTTGGGCTGGCATTTCAGCAGTGAACGAAGGAGATTGAGTTCTACCTCTCTGCCAAGTCTTATGAAAATCGTATAGAAAAATCAGGATTTAGGTAAGGGGCCACACTGATAAAAAAATAATCGGATCCGCCGACAAAACCATAAGGCTACTTCGTGCCTAAAAAAAAAAATCGGATCCTGAGGCAAAACCATAAGGCTACTTCGTACCTAAATAATTCAACTTTTTCCAACCCCTTCGACCCGCACCTCTCCGGAAGCGTCTTTTCGCGTCTAGTTCAATGGTGCATACCGTTTTACGAAAAAATGGACCCAGCTCGCGACTACACTGTAAAAAGCACCCGTAATTGGTCCAGTTTTCAACTTTTCTCAACCCCATCGAGCTGCACCTTCCCGGAAGCGTCTTTTCGCGTCCAGTTCGATGGCGCCCACCGTTTTTCGATAAAAAGGACCCAACTCGCGACTACACAGTTAAAAGCACCCAAAATTGACCCACTTTTTAACTTTTACGAACCCCATCGACCCGCACCTCTCTAGAACCGTCTTTTCGAGCGCAATTCAGTGGTGCCAACCGTTTTTCAATTTCCAGTGTTGCCAATCGTCAAAACTCAAACATTTCGATTATTTTCGACATTTCTCGATATTTTCCGATATTTTCGACATTTTTCGTTGTTTTTCGATACTTTTTAATATTAGTCGACATTTGCGATATTTTTCGATATTTTTCGACATTTTCGATAATTTTCAATATTTTTCGATAATTTTCGATAATTTTCGATAATTTTTGATATTTTTTGACATTTTTGATAATTTTCGATGTTTTTTGATATTTTTCGACATTTTTGACATATTCCGACATATTTCGATATTTGTAAACATTTTTGACAATTTTTGATATTCTTCGACATTTTTCGACATTATTCATATTTTTCGATATATCTCAACATTTTTGAGATATTTCGAGATTTTCTGACATTTTTTTACGAATTTCTACATATTTCGACAATTTTCGACATATCTCGACAATTTTTGAAATTTTCGACACCCCTCGACGCCTATACCATTCAAATTGGTTCGACGAGCGTAATTCAGTGTTGCCAACTGCTGCCAAATAAAGTCCGAGTTCGACCGTTCCATCTGAGGCCGAACTCACGTATTTCGACATTTTTTCGAGATTTCCGACTCCCTTTTTTTGCCGAGTAACTGACCGTTTAGTCACTATCGGCACGTTTTCAAAGCAGAAGGGAGGGCTGTAGTTTCGGTGGTTCACCGTTACAAACTGCCTCTTTCCGAAGAGAATGCCTTTACGGGCCGCAGGCCCGATCATTTACAAGCTAAGAGGACGTTCTGTGTGACTTAGGGGTCGGGCCGGAGGCCCGACCGAACGCCGCCGGCAGGCAAAGCAGGCACGCCCCCTGCCGAACGGAGTTGCCAGTGTAGCAAAGCGGAGCTGGCAACGACGTTTGGCGGAAGGGCGGGCCTGCTTGTTTGCATAGGAAACGAGAGATTTACCTATGTTTTTCTTAAAGACCTGCCGTCTACACAGCGTCATTTACAAGCACCCCTCAAAAATGACCCAAAAATACGTGTTTTGGGGGCAAAATGGCCACTTGATTTTTTAAATATGATCATTTTTTTTCAGAAATGTGAACATCCTTACCACCCAGAAGTGTCACCCTTACAGAACGAGAAGTCCGCAGAGAGGTTGCGGACAGACTGATACTAGTATGCATCGGTGTGCCATGGTCTAACCTTAGTACGCCAGAGTATTTCGGTCGGACTTTCGGTCAACCTGCAGATGTGCTTAGAGTATGCCCTGGGTTGACCGGTACGACTTTAGTCCATCCAGTCCACTCCACTATCGTTGATCAATCTAGTCAACCCCCTAGAGTTCCTCGGCGGACTACAGTCGTACTTCCCGCATACTCATTGACGTTCAACAATGCTTTGAAATTGCAAAAAATATTTGACTTGAATAATTCACGACAACCATGAATTATCATATTATCTCAATGACATTTCATACCAAGAATGTGAAATTTTAGTACCGGCATGAAAAGTCAAATTCGTGTGAGGAAGAAGACAGAACGTTGGTACTAAGATTTGACAGAACTAGACCGCCACGCCGCCACAGTTGTAAAAATTTAAAACAAGTTCAAAAACGTTAAAAAATGTGGTGTTTTCCTTCCAATACAAAAAGACATTTTCGGCCATAAGCATTTCCTTATTGACTTAATTATGTGAACTAGTATAATTCTGCACTGTTATTTTCTGCCTATCGATTGAGATTTTCTTACATAATTCAGGCCTTTTGGAAAAATGTCTTTAAGTTTACAGAGGAAATTGTATGTATGATAATAAACCCATAATATACTAGTACATAAAGGTTAATAAAATAATAACAAAATGCCAAGATCGGCCTGAGAGTGTAAAGCACGCTGCGACATGTCAAATATTTAAAGTTCAAAATACGGTATCATCCGATACACGCGCTCCGCAGTTAAGATCTTAGTATTCTGTTCCCTGGCGGAGCACCGCATCAGGTCGGGTGCGAGCACTCCCTTTCCAGATGAGTCCTGGCGGTCGTGTGGTCTCCGGCGTTGGGATTTGAGTCTAAAGGTCCCTGGTTCGTATCCACCTGGTAGGATCATGTATATGCGGGCAGCTACGTATAACGAGGGTCTGGATTTCGAATGACCGAATGGCTGGTCGGACTTTTGGAGGACTGGTCGGACTTTTAGAGGACTAGAGACAGGTTGAAATCAGTCCGAAATATGAAACCTTTTCAACCTGGTCAACCTGTCAGCCAGAGTCCGCTCTGAGTATGCCAACAGTCCCACATCAGTCCAAAGAAAGTCCAACATTAGTCCATCGTATCGGCCCGAGCAGAGACTTTTCGTTCTGTAAGGGTCATAAAAATTTCATTCACTTTGGAAAAAAAATAAGAAATCATGTCGGTTGACCCCAAAGGCATGACGTTGTTGGTGTACAACATTCAGATATCCTAGACCGTACATGCTAGAACACCCCACGTGGGCTCAAAATGCTTCTTAGACATAACCTAGGTTGGCACAAGTCCCATATTCAACTTTTGTTCATTTGGACCAGCTCATGCCTTAGAGGGCTAAGCAAGTCTATCATCCGATCTAAGCAGCCGATCACGCCCCTCAGGCTGGCCATCAATCAATCAATGCTGTGATAATTTTAGTTTCTAAGGCATTTTTAAATAAGACATTTTTTTTTTTAAATTAGTTGTTGAATACCTTATTCCTCTCCTTCCTGATTGACACAAACTTTATCAATTGAAAGCTCAAAAAATGTTTCATGTCATTGCTCGCATTGCGATACATCTTTTTCAACTTCAAAGAGAGTTTACAACTGCTCGTTCACAGCAATCAGGAGCTACGAAGTACTTCGGTCATGCAGCCAGGCCAATTCACAAGCAAATGGCAAATATCATATGGTGTAGGCATAGAATTTTCCCTAACACTCCTTTACAACAGACTATTTTGACCGGGAGAGTGACTGTCACTGAAATGGCCCCCACGACGTCGAATGGGACGCCAAGTTCGGTGAGCTTCAGGGCGGCGGATTCTTCCTCGTCGTCGTCTGGTGGAGGTTGGTTGTCGCAGGTAGGCGTTGGAGAACTTCTGGAGTATAGCTGACTCCTGAGAGTCTGACAGCTTTGCTGCACTCATGTCGACACACGCGATCACCGACCAGGGGGTGTCAAGCGGGCCCACGGTGGGCTCGACGCGAGCGCCTGTCGGAGCCGGAGCGACCCGGCTAGCAGGGACGTCCGCACGGCGCGACATCTCAGCTGTGAGTCTTGAAGCCACCAATGAGGTATTCCTGCGGTTAGAAGAAAAAGAAGAAGTTCCAAGATGGCCGCTGCGGACCACAACAAACCTTCAACTGTTTTCCGGAAAGCGGCTGCTAGCAGCCGACCGCGCTTGGGAGTTCGTTTTCAACACATCTTTCGTTATATCGCGTCCAAGAGAGTCGAGATTGGTATCGTTGAAATCAGAAAAGCGGGGAGAACACGGATTAAACGTTTAAAGCGGTGTGTGGGGGATATTTAGGTGCGAAATATTGGAAAATAGTTGTTCTGATGGGTTTTGTGTACGCGAAAGAGAGGTTTAGTCGCCGGTGACTGGCCTTCTTGACCACAGAGGATCACATTTCAAAACAAGTTTTATTGTTATTATGAATTTAGTATAAATCAAAGGCAAAACTGAAAACCTTGCCGGACTCCAGAAAACGGTTGCTTGTAAACACGCGAGTGGTTGCAGTGATGTGTTTATTTGCGGCTGTTGTAATGAACCGGCAGATCTAGAAAAAATAACTAATATCAACTGGGATCATCCAATCAAAATTTCAGCACTTGAGTCATGTTTCCCTATGAAAGTCAAAGTTAGTGGGAGAAGTTTAGTGGGTTTAATAGATGAAAATGCTGAATGCTCTGTCATTGCACCGTTACCATGGTTAAAAGATGAACGTGTTCAAATCATGAGGGGAGAAATTAATGTTAAAAATAAAATTGTTCCGGTAGAGGGAATATTTAACCCTTTAATTCAGATTTTTAAGGAGATTAAAACTTCAATTCCAGTCGTAGTTGGGGAGCTTCCAGAAAATATTAGCATTATTTTGGGCAAAAATTTTCTCTGTAAATTACAGTCCTCATCTGCGGCAGGCAGTGACACCTACTCATGCAAGCTTGATGGCTACTTAACTGTTAAAGGTCGAGCCAAGTTGCCAAGTGAGGCAGAGTGGGAAATCTTAAAAGTCTCAGAGGGTAATGTTGGAAAACTTTTCAAAATTCATGTTGCGATAGATACTCTTACTCTATCCGCTGTACTAGACTTAGGTGCAGTACGGTCGGTGCTCAATACTAAATATTGTACTGACAGAGGTAGCTTACAGCCTGTTAAAATAAAGCTAAGAACAGCTAATGACTCATTTTTACCAGTTGATGGAATATATAACCCAATAATTAAAATTGGTGATGGTAAAGTTCAACATCCGTTAGTTTGTGCAGCACTGCCTCACGACATTCCCTTATTGTTAGGTAATGACTTCTTGCAAAAATACAAAGCGAATATTTCATGGGAAGATGAAAGTATCACCCTTAAAATTGATGGTAAAATTATCAGAGCTGAAAGGATTAAAAGTCTGCATGAAATTAATGAAATAAGTGATTAGGGCACTGAAATGGTCAATTGTGTTAATTCTAAGTCTGAAAATGAGCACTATGCTGCTCTAAGGTGCACGAAATCGATTACTATTCAGCCAAATCATTGCGAAATGGTTAAAGGTCAATTTGAAAAATGTGTTTTACCTGCAGTGTTGTCACCATGTGCGGTTGATGGAAATTTGGAGGTTTCAAGTGTAGAGTGTCTATTGTTAGATGACACCACTGTACCAGTGTTCAACTGCAGTGATGAGGCGATTGTTCTGCCACCAGGCGTCATCATTGGACATGTGAGACCTGAAAATCAAAACATAGAAGCCTCCAGATTGACAGAAATCAACATGGCTGAATTAAGATTAGGGATGCATTTTTACCGTAAAATTAAAAGCTAGCGGTAAAATACGGTAAAATACGGTAAAATACGGTAATTTTGGGTAAAATTGGTAAAATTCAATTTTGGCCGTTTTTTGTAAAATTTAGTGTTCTTTATAAGAAAATATGGCGTTTTAAATTGATTGTAACGCAACATAAAACACTTATAAATTGAAAATAATAACTAATCGTTATTTGAATAGACAAATTAAATGCTTTAGGACAAAACATGGTACAAGGTCACTTATTCACACAGAGATAGGAGGACAATAAGGGTGAAAGAGCATTTAAAAATTCAATTTATTTCCGAAGACGCTTTGGTCGTCCACCAGTTTGAGTTGCTTCGGCAGATGCGGGACGCGCGAAATTCAAAGAAACGCAACCGCTGACAGCGCAAATGATGAAATGAGTAGTGAAAAGTCAATAAATCGAATTTCACCAAAATTACTAATTTTACCGGGGCCGGGTAAATTACCGTATTTTACCGGTATAATACCGTTACTTACCGGTAACGTTACTGGTGTGTACATCCCTAATTAAGATATGCTGTTAAGAATAAATTAATTCATTTGGATACTGAGAAAATTATAGAAAGTGAAAATTGTAATGTGGTCAGTGAGGATAAGGTGGAGCCCATTCCATCATTGGACGGGGCAGACTTGTCTGAATTTCAAAAAGAAAGAGTGAGAATGCTTTGTAGGAAATTTCCGGAGGTATTCTCGTTGGGAATGAGGGCATGTGCTCCTGTTCCAAATTATGTGGCTCACTTAGAAAGGACTCATCAAGGTACAATTTACCGGAGGCAATGGCCCTTGTCTGCAAGGCAGAAGGTGATAGCAAGAAAGGAAATTGAAAAATTTTTGGAAGTAGGAGTCGTTGAGGACGGGGAGTCTGTCGTTACTCTTCCCTTTTTCATAGTGGAAAAGAGGGGATCAACAGCAGAAAACCCAATTGGGCGTTGTCTATTGGACTGTCGTGCGCGAAACAAAGTTTTAGTTCGACCACAATATAGAAGCTTTACAATTGCAGATATCTTGTCTTATTGTGCCGATAAAACACTGTTGTGCACTTTAGACATAAATCATTATTTTTTTTAATATAGCAGTCACTGACGAGAGTAAATTACTTTTAGGCTTTACCTTTGAGGGGCGTTCCATGAGGTGGACTAGACTGCCACAGGGTTTGGCTGTGTCACCTCCAGAAAGCCTCATGGCACTTTCCAAAATTATGAGAGGCTTGGAAATTCGATACTATGTTGATGATTTAATCCTGGGTGCAAAAGATTTCGATTCATTGCTTTCCTTACTTGAAAAAATATTAGAAAGATTAAGAGATTCAAATCTGTGTGTTGACCCTAAGAAAGCAACTCTTTTTCGAAAAGAATTGCCTATAGTTGGTCTTATAGTAAAAGCTGGGGAGTATGTCAAACCTAACCCGGAAAGGTTTAAACCTTTATTGGCTTTGAAAAATCCAAAGAATGCCGCCCAACTCAAATCTGTACTTGCATTTTTTTCCTATCATAGGAGATATATACGTAACTTTGCAGTGAATACTCAGAGGTATCAGGACATGGGCAATGAAAAAATTCCCTTCGAATGGACAGCAAAAGACGCAAACCATATTGAGGAAATGTATCAGTACCTTTTGTCGAATGCAACCTTAGCATTGTTCCATGAAGACCTTCCAACGAAGCTTCCTTGCGATGCATCTTCTAAATCCCTTGGCGCAATGGTTTGCCAAAAACATGGTGAACGTTTTAAACCTGTTGCTTATTTTAGTGCTCCAATTAAAGGAACGAAAATTTCCTGGTCTGCTTTCCATAAAGAATGCTTGACACTTTATGAGTCTGTTAAATATTTTGAAAATGAACTAAGATCATTAAATAAATTTACAGTTGTCAGCGATTGCACAAGTTTGAAATACTTACTTACCATGGAGTCACCTAAAGCTCCGTTTGATAAATTTATTTCCTTTCTCTCTCAATTTTGTTTTGATTTTGAATTTGTAAAAAGTGAGAAAAATAAGGTACCTGATGCACTTAGTAGGTTAGACCCACCAAAAGATTCTGATGGGATGGTTGAAATACCAGACTCATTGATAACAAAACTTAATGATTCACTTGTCTCTTCTGTGACAGAAATGGGCAAAGAAAGGTAAGAACCACATCACTCGAAAATTAACGAAGCAATTCAAAACGTGGCTTTGTCTTGCTTACCAGAACCTGTGAAGGATGTAAATCCGCTTGCTGAGAAAATTGATTTGTCCCCAATAACCTCATTTCGTGGGAAATACTACTTTCTATCCAATTTCTATCCTGTCACGATAGTTTATGACAACAGAGATTGGCCTTCCGTTGAGCATGCTTTTCAAGCTGCAAAAACAGAAAACGAATTTGAGAAGCTTGAAATTAAAAATGCAGATACAGCACTGGAAGCTAAACGGTTAGGTAATCTAGTTTCTCTTCGACGGGATTGGAATAACGTCAGGGTTCGAATAATGATTGATCTTCTTTGCAATAAATTTGTTGACTGCTCAGATGCAGAAAGGAAACTATTAGAAACACGGGAGCGAAAATTAATTGAGGAAAATTTGTGGCACGATGATTTTTGGGGCGTTTGCGTTTGTTCCAAACATCAAGGCAGGTATGGACGGAACGTCCTGGGACAGTTATTGTGTCTGTTAAGAGACTTCAAAAAGGATTTTGGTCAACTTAACCCAAATGTTGACGACAGAGAAGAAATGGTCCTGGTTGTGACTAGATCAAAAGCCGTTGAACAAGGAATTAAGATGGCTCCAATAAGTGTCCAACAGGCTGCACTCAGAAATATTGATCCAAAGGCTTCAAAACAAACAGAGCCTACATGTAGCAGAAGTAGTGAGGACGACGGCGTCGCAGACGACCACAGCGGAGGTAACGAGCAGGGCTGTGTGACGTCAGAGGCGATGCAGCAGGGAGACTTAGCTGCTAGTGAGGATGAGAAATCCGACAGTCGGCTCATCGCTGCCGAAGTTAGTAAACAAGCAGAAGCAGAAATGTTAGGCTGGCGAGATGAGGGTTTATTAAATTCGGAAAGAACAATTAAACATTTCAGTGATGATTATTATTTCTTATCGACTTATTCGCCGTCACCATTCTCAGTGAATGGGAGAAAATATATGTCAGTCCAAGATGCTTTGGACACTAATGGTTTTCATTTCTCAAAAGGGGAATTAGCCTATGTTTCTAACCAAAAGAATGCTAATTCGACACTAGAGAAAATAAGGGAAAACTTGAAAAAGGCTGCTTTGGGAACAGCAGTGGAGTTCTTAAGAGTGTGTTTAGCTGCTAAATTCAGTGAAAATCCTGAATTAAAGCAAAAGCTTATTGATACAAAAGGAGCCACATTAGTATATTTAAATAAATGCTGTCAGAATGTTTTCGGTGTTTGTGCTTGTTCTTGTTGTGATGAGGATAAAGATATTCAGCCACTTAACGTGTTAGGAGTAGAATTAATGAGTTTAAGATCTAACTTTTGTAGGGAAGTAGAACTATTGAATAAGTCTAATGCGATGGAATATGTACCTGCATTACTGAAATTTATAGAATATCAGAGGAGTGACCCAGATCTTGCAAAGACAATCAATACCTTTGATGCTAATGGCATGCCTACTGCAGCCACTGAAAGGTACAATGGGGTACCAAAATTTAGACTTAAAAATAGATTATTAGTTACAAATACAAAGACCCCGAGGTCGGTATTACCATCCGTGTTGGTTCCAGTGGAACTTAACCAGTTCCACACTATTATAGGCCATTTGGGACAAGACCTTATGTCACTAGCTATTCGGAAGTATTATTACTGTTAAAACTGAAATGAAAAAGTACGTCTGTTTGTGCAATCATGCACCCAATGCAGAGAATTTAAAAATGACAAACAGAAGTTAGGACTTCTTAGGCATAGGATGGCAAAAGATATATTTTATAGCGTGTCCTCTGATTTTTGCCATATTTATGGCAAGGCTTACTACAAATATTGTCTGTTAATTACTGACGATTTTTCGAATCTTACTCATTTATATCCCTGTGTAAAAGCAGATACAAAGGCACTAATTAAGTGTTTGCAAGAATTTTTCAGCCTTCATGGTCAACCACACACAGTGTCGCTGGATGCTGGCCCACAGTCCAAATCCAAGGAATTCCTGGAATATGCCAGGAAAAATGGGTTAAGAGTGATTTCAGCCGCATCAAGCGCACATTGGAGTGTAGGTAGGGTTGAATCTCAAGTAAAGCGCTTGGTGAGCACTTTGCGATTCTTAGTTGATGGGAAGATGTCTAGATTAAGGAATTGGGAGAAGTATATAAGGGCAGTTCAATTCCATATGAATAACTTACCTCAAATTTCAACGGGGGGTCTAGCAGCCAATGAAATAATATTTGGTCGAATGTTAGACAACCCTCTCACTGTACGAACCTGCCTCCCACAGCTTACTTCTCTCCAGAGACGACTTAAAACTCTGGAAAGAATCAGAGAAAGGTTTGGCAGGCAAGGGAGAGAGCATTTCAAAATTATTCTAGATACTACAATAAAGGAAGGAAAAATATTAAGTTTAAAGTAGGAGAGAAAGTGTTTGTACGGTTTCCTGCCAAGGCCTCAACCGAATATCCACTAAAATTTCAACGATTATTTCGCCAGGGAATTATCAAGAAACGTGTCTCTAAACTGGTTTACTTAGTAAAACTTAGACACAAGAACGGTGTACAATGGCAAAGGAAAACACATGTTGCACATATGAAGAAAGCTTATACCAGACCTACTTACCTAGAGGATAAAGGAGAAGTCATCTTAATGCTTTCCAAAACTGGACAGGCAATTCCACTTCTTTAATTACCTAAGATCAAAATTAAAAATAAAAACATAGTGAAAAAAAGGGCAATACTATGAACAAAATAAAAACAGATACGAAAATTTTTGCTGTGATTGTTTAATTTCAGGAAGGTACTAGCATGAAAGGAATAGGGAAAGATGAACTCATTGACTTGGTTAAACTTTTCAACTGTAGATTAATATTGAGAAAAAAAGACTGATTGCGCAGCTAGTTAAGTCTAGAGTATTTCTTGGGGAGTTGCAATGTTTAACCAAAATACAGTGGTCTCACCTTCTAGGGGCCCCATACCCAGTCAAGAAGAAAAAAAAATCGAAAGGGAAATAAAGCCAAGCTTGGTAAATTTCTGGTATGGTTGAAATATACCTGCCAATGGTCATAGAAATTCCGGTATGGTTTAAAACCTACTGATGAATATAAATGCTAAATATCAGTCATAGTGTATACTTGTTCACAGCAAAAATATGTATGAAATATGAATAACTGGTCGAGTCAAAGAAATTGTCTTACTTAAAGCTGTTTAAGTTCAAAACAGTACTTGCCTTAGGTAATGGGTCGTTGTAACGCGGTAAATTGTTGCCTATTTGAGGGAAAAAAAAAGAAAAAAAAAGGAAAAGGAATGGGGGCATTCTATGTTTTGGTTGAAGAATAAACAATCTTTTCTTTGTCTCTGTTCTCATTATTCCCTGATCTTCCTTGGAGTTGCAGTGTCAAAACCTTTGTTTGCTGTGTCTCTAACCAGTTATGTTTTCATTTTAGGGGAAATTTTCCCGCCGGGTATCAAGCTTCTGTAAAATGCAGTTAATTCATATTAATGGGGATATTCTGCACTGCCCTCCTTACATGAGCATTGCTCACTGTGTCAGCCTTGATGGCAAGATGGGGGCTGGACTTGCGAGGACCCTGCAAAAAGTATTCAACTTGCGTGGGGAATTCCTTCGTGCTCAAAGGGAAGTTGGAGGCGCAGTGGCGCTTCGCCGTGGCAACAAATTTATTGTAAATCTGATAACTAAAGAGAGATATTTTCACTTGCCTTCGGACGATGATTTTGAGCAATCAATTATTAATTTGAGAAAATTTCTAATTTTCAATAATATTAGAGAAATTGCAATCCCGGAACTGGGAGCGGGGCTCGACAAAATGGCTCTATCTAACGTAATTCAAATAATTGAAAGGGTGCTTGAGTTTGACCCGGTCATAGTTTATATGCACCATATTTAAAATTGACCTCTACCCTCTTCCACGACTTTATTATTAAAATCTCGGTTTTGTTACAGGAGATGAGCGAGTACCATTCACGAACCAGTATAATGGAAAACTTTGAGGTGTTGCAGTATGCCGCCTTTATTCTCTTGCTTGCTGCTATTCATACGCAGTGCTACACCCCTGCTCCCCTTGTGGTCGCCGAAACAAAAGGAGTATAGGTGAAGCTGGCGGCTTCAAGGGTGGCGATGGGAACGCTGCAATTGCGGTTTAGAGTCAATTTGCCTTCCATGGAGATTAAATTAAATGTATCAAACTCAAACTGTACTGCTCATCTCTCTGGTACCAGAATAAGGACTTGTAAAACCTTACAGAATAAAGATATAATGTCAGTAAAAATCCTGAAAGAATTGGAAACCATATTCAAAAAGACCGATGATTTGAATGAACTGAAAACCAGGAGGACGAAGCGCTCGCTTCTCCCCATTGTAGGTGAAGGTTTTGGATGGCTTTTTGGCATGACTACCGATAGGAAACTGAGCAAGACTATTAGTGCTGTAAATGAAATCGGTGAAAATCTTCAGGCATTGTCACGATCTCATCGAACCTTGATCAACGCTTCTCAAACAAATTTTGGAAAACTTCAGGAACACCAAAATAATTTGGAAAGTAGTATGAAATATTTCGCAGGAATCTATAACCATTTGGTAGCGGAAGTAAGCGAAGTCGACAATGAGTTCGATATGTGGGCTGCCAAAATGGTGGGCACCACCACTCTACTCACAAAAATTAACGTTCTGCAAACTCACCTTTTGGCCTTACGTTCCATTTATGATAAATGTCAAGCAAATTTGCTACCAAAAATTGTTGTAGATGAAAATAGTCTGCGGGAAGCGTTGAACAACCACCGTAAAACCCTTGATGAGAACGCTCTCAAAGTGTCCTATGGTACGGAATATTTGTATAAATACTATGAACTGGAAACAGCAAAATGTACCCTAGTTAACAAGCAATCGTTAGAAATAAATGTAGAAGTTCCATTAACATATGCAAAATCACAGTGGCGCGTCCTGGAAATTCATCCTGTTAAATTTCTGCATGAAGGCAGCACTTGTCAAATTGTCAAATCACCTGTCGAAATTGCATCCAATGGAATTGAAATTCGCGATTTGTCAACCACCCCTAAATTTGGAAAATTGGACATTTTTATGTTACCACGCGAGAATTCACAATCTGATCTGTCAACCTGTATTCATAAACTACTTAAGCAAGCTGATGTACAAGAGATCGCCGCAGCGTGTGAGTTAGATTGTGTAATGACCTTCCATTCTACTGTCCAATTGCTCGGTCCAAATAAGTATTCAGTTCTAAACCCGGGTTCAAATATTGCAATTATCTGTGGCAATGTTGTAAAACAAAAAGTAACCTCAGCTAGAAAACGGTCGAGTAGAAATCATGCTACCTTGTCATTGTACTGTTCAGGAAATGTCGGGACCACAACTTACTCTTATCTCTTCGGTGCGAACTTGTAATGAAAATTTAAATAAGAACAACACTCATACGATAAATATGGATTGGGCATCGGAAAATTTTGAACCTTACGAGCTTTTTGTTCCGGCTAGAGACTATGAAAAATTCAAAATAAAAAATGTCAGCTTTACTCCAATAACCTTAGTTAAGTTGGAACCATTTGATGGGTCAGCAATTGCATCATGGAAAGGATTGCCAGTGACCAGCAGCGGATGGGTGGAAATTCTATTATGGATTCTTTTCTTTTTAATTACTTTTATTGTTTTGTATTGTTACCTTCAAAGCCGATTTCCCTGGTTAAATTTCATGACTTTGTGCCACCGTCCCCGTCTAACCCAAAAAACTGAAGAGAACCCCAACACTCAGGTGGGATCACCTGATTTCGTCGTAGTACGCCGTACCCCACCCACGCCTGACGCAGGAAGACGAGGGGAAAATGCTGAACATTAATTATCTTCTAGTTTAGGGACTAGTCAGGCTGTGCGTTGCCTGGGGACCAAACCTTGCATGGCTCCTACTCTGCTGTTCGTCGCTCCAAGCCAAGATCATCCAGAAGGGCGAACAAGCTTCATGCCAGGGGGCATTGATCGTTTCCGACATCACTGGGGGTCCATGCTAACAGTTAGGCCTAATTTAGACAAAACCAAGAAGGAAAAAAAAAGCAGTTGAAAATTAAAAGAAGAAGAAACTAATCAACAATGAAATCAAAATTTACTTATAATAAATTCAGAAGAAGAGTTGAAATATGAAGAAAAGTCAAAAGAAGAATGTTTAGCATGGGCAAGAGCAACCTCGTCACCAGATAGTTGCTCAGCCTGCCAACGAGGGAAGACCAGCCGACATCAGCTCTAGTCGACTAGCGAGTGAGCTGATGTCAGGTAGCTGCGGTTCGGAAGGCGTGAGGCGCGCCGACCCAGCTATACCACCCTGTTCTGCCTAGCGGACTTGTGTAGGTACTGGCCCATCTCACCATTATTACCCTGGCAAGAAGAGCCTACGCCAGGGGCGGCGGCCGAGCAATGAGCATGCAAGGAAAGGTCTCGGCGACAGCATCAGCCTGACGAGAAGATTAGAATAGGTATTGTGGTAGTTGTAATTGTATTTGTATAACTAAAAATGGTATAAGGATATTTTGTATTTTGTATCAGTAATAATGGGATTACAATATTTTTTTATTTTGTAGAAGTATGATGGTATTACTATATTCTGTATTTTGTATACGTAACGGTATTACTGCATTCTGTATTTTGTATTCTATATCAGTAATTTTTTTTTCTCTCTTGTTTCTTGACGTTGTTTTACGTTACGTGTTAAGTACTAGAAGGTCACTTCAGACTCACCCTCAGATACTTTGATAAATAATCAATCTTGTTGTAGTAATTGTAATAACTTAAATGCGTATAGTCGGGGTCGACTATTGTTCATGCGCTCCGGATGTTATAGGCAGAGACAGCGGGGCCGCCAAATTCAAACTTAGCGCGTCGCGCCTGATGGAAAGGGATGTGTCAGTGTCAGCAGAAAACCGCCCCTTCCCCCAGGCGCGGCGCAGGCGGTGCCGCGGCGCATCAGCGGCGAGGGAAGGTCGGCCCCGGCAGTCGCGGAAGAGAGAGGGAACAGAGAGGTAGAGAGTGAATAAATAAATAAATAAATACAGTAAATCCACAATCTGACAAATCAACAACCTAACCCGAAAACCGGACCTAAAACAGGCCTCATTAAGCCATTCAACCATTATCTTTTGCAAAGTGAGTATATATTTTTCAATTAAATCCTGGTGGTCAGAAAGTCATGTTTCATTGTAATTTAAATACGGATCACTTTCATTGTAGGATTCAACTCGAGCTAAATGTTTTGGGCCTCTCAGGCACAGGTCTCACGATGGAGAACAATGTGCCCAAACCTGCTGTTAGAAGACCTTTGGGTCTTCTTCAGCCGCAAGCAACTTCTAATATCGTAAGTCCTCATGCACAGTTAATTCTTGTGAAAGATGCCTGTATATCTAATTTGCTTTCGTAACTTAATTTGCAGACCCACACTCTTCATAACGGCAAAATTCTTAAGATACTTCAGTGTAATAATACACCATTAAAAATAATAAGTGTTGGAAAATCTTTCAGTACTCTGCAAACAAGTTCCTCTTTGGTATGTCCATTGCATGTTGAATATATACTATTCCCAGCTACTGCTCATTATTGTTATTTTTTTTTTTTTTTTTGCAGACTCAACCGAAAACTTCTCATCTTATTTGTCAAGGATATGTTAAAGTTCTACCCTGTAGCGATTTTGTTACAAGTGCCAATAGTACTTCTGCACTTTCTAAAACAACAGGAAAGCCATTGAAGCCAAGTGGCTATCTACGCTATCTATCACAGCCATCAACCAAAAATGTAGCACCTCTGCCAGTTCACTCAAAGGCAACATTCACTGAGGTAGGAGTCCCTAGATTAAATTTCATTTCTCCACCATAATGCTAATTAGGGCAAGAAATACCCAACCAGCTGCGGATCATTGAAATTTTTATTTTCAGGCTCAAACTCTGATTGACAGAAAAAATGTCAAAGTTGTTCACTTTAGTAATTTTGTCACTAGTACCAATAGTACCACTACACTTGCGAAAACAACCCAATGTTTGCCAGAAAATCCATTTGGTATTGTTTCACAGCCATTGCCAAAGGTTACATCTTCTCTTACAACTGTAAGACCTCTGTTGGCTGGTCTGCAGCCAAAGGCAACATTCGCTGAGGTAGGAAGTCCTCCTGAGAATATAATTTGTCTCCTTTAAGCAGACATGTAATCTATTAACCTAGCAATTTTACTCACTCACATTATTTATTTATTTTACAGATTCCTTCACCTGCAGTTCACGAACAGCCTGTTGTTGAAGAAGTGGTATCTGGTAAGCCCTCCACCTCCTCCTCAGTCAGTAGTTAAATTTTCTTTGTGTAAATATATTTTGGGTGTAAATCTTACAGGAAATTTTCACGGTGTACACCATGACAGCAATGTACTAGTGGTTAAGCAATCACTCCCTGAGACACCTCATTTTGTTGACAATGATTTGTTGGAAGCCAGAGCTAGGGCAGCAGCTGTGACCAATAATGAGGTCAACATAACTCCCGTTTTTGGTAAGAAATTAATTGTTACATATTTTCAGACTTTATAAAGTGCACAGCTTTCATTGTGGTCTTCGTTATTTTCAGTGGAATGTAACAATGAGGATAGTGATGAGGATTATGTTGATGTTGCATCAGATTCAGATGCTGAATCTGCAATTTCATCTGATGATGATTCAGTAAGTCCATCTGAATTTTCAAATCATGATGATGATGATGATCCAACAGACTTAAGTGGAGATGATTTTGTGCCTAAGAAAAAGGTATCAACTGTCAAATACAAAACCAAGACAAAATCAAATAGTAAGGAACTGGCCATTATTGAGTCAAAGTCTAATTTAAATGATGTGAATGAAAAGCTTATGGTAAGGTACAATAGCCGGACAAGTAAAAGTTCCTCTTCTTTGTTTATGATTGTCATGAAAGTTTACATGTATTGCAGAAAATTATTCCCCAAGCAGACTATTTATATTCTATTGTGTCAGTTGAAGATTGTGGAGGGAAGTATAACCACCTCAAATCCACCTTTAGAATAAACATTTCAACTAAAACTGAAGTACAGAACTGGTTGAGCGATTTGGAGAAAGAAAGTAAAACTAACTTCAGGGTGAGGAAAACAAGAGATTTCTCCAAAAGCAAAAGAGTTACTTTCAAGGTCTGTTTTAACAATGAGATTATTTTTTCTAATGTGTCCTACATACATTTTTATTCCATGTTTATACTAAATTTATTTTCAGAAAATCTATCGTTGCCACCACAACACCCTTGCTGAAAAAAGTGGGAGTAAAACTCCACATGAAAAGCATACTAAGTGCCCTGCTTACATGACCATCACTAGAGACAGCAACTTTATGCTTTGGCATAAAAGCATAAAAAACCAAACAGTGTCCTAGAACAATATGACTTATATATTCGACATCCTTGACTCCTGTAGGTTCGAGATTCAATGAGCATCGAATCGCATAATTTGCCCTTAACGGCAGCATAATGGGCAAAAAGCATTATGCCGCATAATTAGCCATTTTATGGCATTTCCTGTGCGTATTTTGTACGTATTTTGCCTATTACGGAGTCGTTTTCCGATTGTTTTAGCCTCCAACATTCGAATTCTCAAGCGCGTTGCATTTGTTCCAGCTGGAGGGGTCGCCCGCTAGTGGTCGCCACCGCTCTGCGCTGCGCTGGCGGGTTTTGGAACGGCCTCGACACCGCCTGCCCGTGTCCATAGTCCAAAATCGCATAGTGCGCGCATAATACTGTTTTTAGCGCATAATACGCGCATAATACACTGTTTTTAGCGCACAATACGCCAAAACACGTCCAAATGCTTAAATTTGGCTTTTAATAGATAGCATAATACGCGCATAAAACTCTGGTTTTAGAGCATAATAAGAGCACATGAAAGGGAAATTTTCTGGCATAATTTGTAGTTTTAAAACGCATAAAGTTGCTATCCCTAACCATCACTATTAAGAATCAGAACATGAAATGGTTAGTGAGTCTTTGTCTTAGTGCTCAAATTTCTTTCTGTTTTTGTCCTGTTTTAAAATAAACAAATTTTTAATTCCTGTAGGAGCAAAGATCATCTCCTTAAAAAATATCCATGTGAAGTGACAATTAAACATATTCACAACCATGAGACAGTGAAGGCATCTGGGGATGTGCTTAGGCACAGGCGACCCTCTTCACAAGTGAAGGAATTCTACACAAACTTGTTCACCGATTTCAAGTCCAGAGTATCGCCTGCACAAGCTATGCATATTCATCTTTCTAATTTAGAAAAAGAAGATCCAGATCGGATGAACATTGGAGATGGGGCACTTTGCCCGGAGATGTCCTGGGTCTATAAACTCTACAATAAAATCATGAAGGATAAATGTGGACAGCCGTATGGTCCGGAAATGATATCTGCATTAGAGAAAAGTGTTGAAGAGTACAATGCCTCATGTAAAGACATCTGTGCTAAACTTGGCTCAACATCCGATGGCAAGAGCCATTTTGTTGTCATATGTTCACCTATGATGAAAAGGATCTTGACCCATCATAAAGCTGCAGCAGAAATAATGTTTATTGATTCCAGTGGTAATATGGATAATAATAATGCCCGTGTCTTTGTTATGGTTGCTCCAAGTCCAGTGTGTGGGCTCCCAGAAGGACTACTCATCACCTTCTCAGAGACTGAAGCTGTTGTGACTGCTGCCCTAAAGCTGTGGCTAGAAATCATCCCCCCAAATGCATTCTGTGGAAGGGGTCTTCAAGGGCCAAAAATCATTATGTCTGATGATTCCACACATGAGCGCAACAGTCTGCGAGCTGTATTTCCAGAGGCATTTCTACTCCTTTGCATCTTCCATGTTCTACAAGCCATGTGGAGATATATTTGGGATTCAAAACATGTGGTAAATTTTGAAGATAAACCACATGCGTATTTCCTTTTCCGTGAGATATTGTATGCCTCATCAGTGGAAGAATTTGAGATGGTGTATGGAAAGCACTGTCAGATCCAATTCTGTCTTCATACAAATTAGTAAATGATCATATTGAGGACCTTAAGAAGCGGGCAAAGGAATGGGCCCTGTGCTTCAGGCTTGAATTGCTAACAAGAGGACATCAAACCAACAATTTCTGTGAGGCTATAATGAGGCTCATCAAAGGTCTTATTCTCGGTCGTCTTAAAGCTTACAATACAGTGCAATTGTTTCACATTTTATGTGAGGACATGGACTCTCATTTTAAAACAAAATTAGCTTTTGTTGTACACAATCGCGTCAAATCCCTCAGATCAAGACTTAGAGTTAAACCAGAAAAACTTAAACCTCTGGTTGCAGAAAGCTTATTTTCATCCAAAGAACTTTACAAAGTTAAAAATGTATCCAAGAACACTGAATACACTGTTGACATGGCACTTGAAATATGTTCATGCAAAGGAGGAATGTGTGGTGCTCCATGCAAGCACCAGTTGGCAGTGGCAAAGAAATTCAAAATTACTCATCAACAGTTCCTCCCTACTAATGACCCTGAATTCAAGATGAATCTTTTTTATTTTATGACTGGACAAACAACAGCTCCTGATGGGTTATTTGATACCCTGAAGGGTGGTGAAGTAGTTGTCCAACCTATTGAACTTGATTCAAATTCACCTTCTCAGGGAGAAGGAAATGCCATAGATCAGGTATGTACTTCAATTTTTCAAAACATTAATATGTTGCAGGATTTTTATTTGGTTCCTTATTTTAAGTTTTTTGTTTTATTGTAGAATGAGGATTATGAGCCACCAGAAATATTAGAGGGCCTTGCGAATAATAATAACCTCAGCCAAAGCAGCCTGGAGGAAAAAAGAGAGAGGATCATGAATATGGCAGAAGATCTCTTCCAGAAATTATCTTCAAGTCCCGACTATATGGCTGAACCAGTTGACAAATTCTTGAATGCATATTTTACCATTGCCAACAGGGCTAACTATGAGTCCACTCTTGCATCTGCTCTTGCAACTTTTTCTAAGGACCAATCAGTTTTGAAGCCAGTTTTTGGTAGAAGCTCTAGAATTAATGTTCAACCTACAGCTCTGGGAAGAAGAGTACATACTGATGATGGTGGAAAACAAGCACAACCTGGAGGGAGGCCAAGGAACAGTGTAAAAAAGACTCATCATGATTACAACAAGCAAGTGAAAAGGAGAGCTGATCCCAATGCCTTACCAACCTGGGCTAATCCCCCGCAGAAGAAAGCAAAGGTCCCCCATTCCCTGAACAAGTGTGTTGCGGCTAATTGCCAGTTACCAAAGTAATTGTTGTTACTGATATATTTTAAAATTGTGAAAAGACCTTGGTTTTGTTTCAATATGTGTAGCCATAATGTTTAACCAAATATTAATCTAAAATTGTTTGTTTCAGTGTACTATTATCCAATGTTATTTTACTAAATATAAATGTAGAATTTATTCTTTCAATATTGAACCAAATATTAGTGTAAAAGTATATAATCTATAACACTCTGTAACAGTCATATATAATCTTGCTTGTGAGTGTACGTCCATAAGATCATTAATACAACAACTTAATAATTACCAGTTTAATCTTTTTAAATGTTTCTGCACACATTTTTTATTGAATACTGATATTGCACTTGAAATTAGTAACACAATTATTAAATTTACATTACACTTTCAATTAAAATTCAACTAAAATAAATTTTTCTTATTTCGAAAAAAAAAATTATTGTGGCTGAGAAAATGTACCATTTTTCCTGTTCAGACTGAGCCTCTTTCTGTTTTGCGCTTTGAGAGCATTACATTCATGTTTTGTTTCTTCCAATTTCCTCTTCAAAGTCTCACAATTTTCACATTCTTCAGTAACATGAACTTGTGCTTTTGTTTCAGAGGTTTCAGGTGCAATAGTTTCCTGAAGAGACTTCTCCGATTTAGCAGCTTCTGATTTCTGCAAGGACAGAGTTAATGTTCCATGAGGTTTAAAGAACTCCCCTAAAAGTCTGATGTGGAAAGGGTAATGCAAACTTACAGTTTTCACTATCTCATCTTCAGTTTCTTTAGATTCAGATCCATGAGTACTTTTTTCAAAGTCCTTTGATTGAATAATTTCCTGCTCTGCCGCACTAATTGAAGAAATTTTCTCCTTATTTAAAGATAATAGAAAGCTAGTCACACTCTATATATGAAGATATAGAAAAATTCAATGTTTCTTTCAAATCTTACCACCGAACTGTTGCTGACAAGAAAATCATCAGATGAATTAGTAACAACATGATGGTTGTTGTTTTGGAAGACATTTTCATGTTGATTTGCTGCTCTAGCTCCTTCCTGTGCAAGATGTCTCTAACATAGATACATAAAAATACAAGATTCAACAATTTAAGCATTCAAACAAATTGAGCAAGGAGTTTAGATGTAGAAAAAAAAATACTCTTACCTCCATTTTCAGACGAACAATGTCACTTTCCACAGCGTCTGACTGCTTACGTCTTAGCTCGCATAAGTCCTGTGTTGATCAGACTTCGTTTCATTGAACAGCGCGCGCTCAAAGTTAAATAAACACTTGAAACGAATGACTAGAAAAAGATCATGTTCAACTTTACGTTGTCAGCACGGAGGTGCCGAGAGGGGCGCGAGTCTGGATTTTTTATATGTTATAGTGCAATAGTTTCTTAGTCTATGTACTTTTTTAGATTTTCTATGCGAAACGCCGTTTGGTTTCTGTAAACAGATTACATAGTGTCTGCAATTCCGGACACTTTTTCTTATGGGAAAAATACATGGGGTTTCTTAAAGTTTGTCCTACAAAAATTTTATGAAAATGTTATTTGTTGGAAATGTAATGTCAAACACAATTTGTTTTATGGTGTGCAACGATATCTATGCTGGTTTAGGAGCAATGACGTGGTAAACATAGCGTTTCTGGTTTTCTCTTTTTAGACCATAGAGCCTTAACGAGTTCCGATATCGTTGCGGACCATATAACAAATTTTGTTTAAAATTTAATTTCCAACAAAAAAGATTTTATGGAAAAACATGTACTTTGAAAATTGCAGCTTTGGCAGCAATTGGGAACTTTTTGTCCGGGATTAGAAACACAAAGATTTTTATTTCGGACACTGCTTTTTGAGCTCGCGTTTGAACAAGAGTTGACATAAAAAATCTTGCGACACGTGATCAGGTGGGTCCTATGGTCTAGTTTCTTCATTCACGGAGCGCCTTTAACATCTCTCGTACATCAGGAGTTATTTAGAAAATACGTCAAATTTCGTCCGGAATTAGGTACTTTGACTGTATATAAAATGTAGGTTTTCTGTTGAAATTATTTAAATTATCTCTGATTTAAATTGTATGAAACATGTACTTTTCATGTGTGTATATGTAGCCAGTTGTCTGGAGTCAGTGGCGTGGCAACAACCACCACCGCAGCGCCGGCAGCACCGCGTAGCAGACACGGCCTCACCGGCGGCCCGTTCGCCATCGCCACCACAGGTGGTACCGGAGGCCTCCAACAGCACCTGGGTGGAGGAGGAGACACTACAGGAAGTACCCCAACTCCAGGTCTCCACAACCGGCCACCGGCGGGCGATGCGGAGGCTCCCGCGGCTGTCGCAGGTAACACCACTGCGACTTCTCCGGCTGCCCGACTCTGCCCCGGCAGACGGAGTGGTCTGCAACGGATATTTCGTCGCCATCAACAATACCCCACACCAGAGCGAGATGTCGTCCGCGTCATCATCTAGTGATGACTTCGCTCTGGTGGCGCCACCAACTGCACCGGCGGCAGGGGCGTCGATGCCGGGGCACAGGGGCAATGAACCCCAAGTTTTGGCCAGGGGGGGGGGAGGGGGGGCAACGTTCTGGCCAAAAATATTTAATTAAGTGTGCGCTTTACACTACCGTGCGGCGGCCGGCCGGGATGCGACGCTAAATGCTCAACCTGCCGGCCGCCCGCCGCACTGCCCCCCTCCGCCCCCCTTCCCTCGTCCCCCGCCCAGCGCAGCGCCGCCCGCCGCCGTGATTGTTGTTGCCGCGCAGGCGGCTCGCTCCGCTCTCGCTCGCTGCACCGTTTGCGTCTGTCCGTGCGCTCACCCGCGCTGCCGTGTCACTCGAGGGCGAGCAGGCCCAAACCTGTTAGTGAGTGAATCTTTGAAGATCGACGCGATCGCTACGCGCTTCGGGAAATGAGTGGTGGAGGCGGCATGCGGCACCCGCTTGGCGGGCAACGAGGCATCAGAGCTTTTTTGCACCTCGCCAGCAGCCAGCAAGCAGTCCGCGCCTCGGCGGAGCAGATGGTGAGTGCCAGCAATTTATTCTTACTATAAACTATTCGTATGCAACATGTTCTTTCGAAACCTGCTTGGACCGGGACTGAGATTAACAAAAACGAAGCTACGGTAGCTTTTGCCTGCTTTTGTTCTTCTCACTTCCCTTCCCACCTCAGAGCATTAAGTAAATCTCGGTAACTACACTACCCGAACCTGCCTTAACGATGTATCTGGTTTCGCCAGTATCAACGCCGGACCGGCCAGGGCAACGGGCGAGTAACGCTGTCGTGTCGGAAACTGATTCCGATCCGGATGACGACTTTTCCATCCCCATCGCCTCGTCTCCGACTGTGCCAGCACCAGCTACTTCACTAACCCTTGCTCAAGGCTCCTCGCAGGCGCCAGTGTCACTAGGTACGAGTCCTTCATCTTTTTATTTCTGCTACATAATTGTCTCTTTTTTTTTTTTGCCTTCTGCCTACTTAAAAAAGTTAAATCGATTGCGCACTTTCTTGAAAATAATTTTTTGGGTTTTCCGGACGTTTGTTTTAAATTTTGGACGATGGCAAAGATGTTTTCGTGCACGTGGAGACGCAACCTGCACCAGGACCCGTACCCAGTGTGCTCCCGCCAGACCCGTTCCAGCCGTTGGCGTCGATGATCTCAGCCTACGTGGACCATCGCAGGAAGCATCTCGGGATTTTCCATGGCTCCACTTCGACTCTAACAAGAAGGCGGTATTGTGTCGCCCTTGCAGGTATGCGGCAAAAAATGACTTAGTACCATCTTGCATCAAAATGGAGCCCGCGTTTGTCTCAAACGGAGTTTCAAAGTGGAAGGACGCCGTCAATCGCTTTAAAACCCACGAAGGCTCACAGTACCACAAGGCTGCGGTGCACGCCCGCCTAAGCTTAAAGACAACTCCAGTTTTTCTCAGCTATCGGAAGAACATGCAAGGCAGCAGGCCGAGGCGCGGGTCGCTTTACATGCAATTTTTTCGTCGCTGAAGCTACTTGCTCGTCAGGGCCTTGCTTTTAGGGGAAAAACTATGGACGAGAGCAACCTCATGCAACTACTCAAACTGCGTGCGACGGATATTCCTGAACTAGATTCTTGGCTTAAGAGGCGTATTAAGTACTTGTCTCCAGAAGTTCAGAACGAGATGTTAGAAATAATGGCCCATGAAATTTTACGGGGCATAATTAATTAAGGACATACACAAATGCGGACGATTCAGTGCAATTATGGATGAATGCAGGGACTGCTCTAACAATGAGCAGGTTGCCATTTGTCTCCGCACGGTTGATATGGGTACTATGCAAGCAGTTGAATATTCCGTAGGCCTTTATGCAACCTCTGACACCACAGGGAAATGCCTGACAGATATATTTCTTAATAGTATCCGCCGTTTGACATTAGATATTGAGATGATGGATGGACAGTGTTACGATGGAGCATCAAACATGAAAGGGGAGTTTAAGGGTGTTCAGGCTAGGCTTAAAGAGTTGCAGCCCCTCTCTTTCCATGTTCACTGTTTTAACCACTCATTAAACCTCGGCATCCAGGACACAACAAAGAACCTCCCTGCTGCACGGGAGGCTCTATACAGTGGGTCCATGATGTCGGTGTGATTGTTAAGAGATCTCCGAAAAGGAAACATAACCTAGACAAACTGCGTGAACAGTTCGAAGAGGAGGGCCACGGGCTCACAAGCATTTGTCCTACCAGGTGGACTGTCCGTGTTCAGGCAATAAACAGGACTCCTAAATTCCTACCTATCGTCTCTAACCTTCTTACAGCAGCTAGCGGGGGAAGGCACTGTTGAAATCATGGAATCTGGTAGCAAAGTGAATGTTTCCGCGAAAGCTAAAGGGCTGCATGATCAGCTTGAGAAAAGCTCTGTTTATTTCATGCTGCTCGCGATGCGGGACCTGTTCACGCCTTGCGAAGTGTTGAGCAAAACTCTACAATCACCTAACTACACGGTTGCCAGCGCTAAACAGGCGGTTGAATTGACTCTAAACAAATGGAAACATTGCGGTCTGATGATCATTTCGAAACCCTCTGGAATGAAATGACAGAGGCACAAGAAAAATTCGAGCTTGTCCCTCCATCACTTCCCAGGAATCGACGTCCTCCTGCTCATACTGAATTCAATCCATCACGCGTGTCTCAGCCCCACCAGTTTGCGAGTCCAAAGAATAAGCTGCGCAAGGAATACTTTGAAATGTTTGACTTAGCAGTGAATGAGATACGCGAGAGGTTTGTACAAGCTGATTTTGAAAGATTAATGCGCATTGAACGAGCGTCGTTTACTAACCCTAACGAGTGGCCAAACACTGATCCAGACGTAGAGAACCTCCTGGCAAAGTACGGCTTTGATGTCCAAAAATTAAAGAATAATTTGGCCTCCCTGAATGACATTGATCCGGGTTGCACAGCTCTTAATGAAGTTGCTGTTGTAGTTGGTAGCACCGTGAGCAGGGAAAGAATTCACATCTTAAGTTGGCCACACTGTTTATGTTAATTACCATCCGGCCTTGGCCTTGTGCCCTACTGCCCCTGCTTCCTAAACTGTACTTCCGTCCTGTCCATTGTCCTCACTAAGGATTGAAGAATAGTGAAAGTGATTGACAGAAGTTATAATTTGAAATCTACCTTTTCCACATCACAACCAGAACAGAACATGGCGCAGTCGTGATTCGAACAAAGTGGGCTTCCCCTTGTTATAATTACCTGGTCTGTGGAGAAGAAAGTGACTGAGTGAACTGAAAAAAGTGCAAGTGCGTGGGCGGGGCTGTAGTGCGTTGCGCAATAGTCGCCATCTTTTGAGACGCCGTCCGACGCCAGTTCCCGACCATGTCGGAAAATCCAGCTTCAATCAGTACTAAGCCTGATAAAGTTAATTTTAAGGCTGGAAATATTGAAGTTGAATGGACCAAATTCAAACACAAGTTTGAACTGTATCTAATTGGGGCAAAACAAGAAAAGGAAACGTCCCAAGTGAAATTTGCTCAAATGCTTTGTTTGGCTGGAGAAGATGCCCTGGAAGTTTACAACTCTTTCAAGGAAAAGCTCATCACAAAAACAACTAATGATCAAGGCATGATCATAGTTACAGATGACAAAAGCCAGGATTTTGATGCAGTAACTGCTGAGTTTGAAAAATATGCAAAGGAGCAAAAAAGCCTGACTGCTTGTCGGGAATATTTTAACAAAAGAAACCAAAAAGCAGGTGAGCCATTAGCCAATTGGTTAACTGATCTAAAAAACCGTATTCAGCATTGTGAGTACCAGCAGATTGAAGACAGTATTAGGCACGACGGCGGATGTTAGCACAGAAACTGGAAGTTTTTCGTCCAAGAGCAGAACCAGGTCGGAGGGGGTCTGCGCGCGCGTGTCAAGGGACGACCGAAGCATTTCGCGGGCTGATCTAGACTGATCGGAAGGAGTGATCTGTTAGGGCATCTGGTGTGACCAGGGAATGACCAATGTAGGCAGGGGGCATGGCGGGGGACAGGCGGGATAGGACCGTCCAAAACACTTATAATAGTGTCTTGAGGAGCGAGAGAGAAGGGAAATTATGAGAGAAGGAAAGAAGATTTTACGAGAAGGGGAAGGGGGGAGGGTAGCGGGAGGAAGGGATGGGCTCATGGGAAGGGCAAAAATCAGTATTACAGCAGAGTGAGCAGTGAGCGGATCAGACCAGTGATTGAAAGCGAAGCTGAAAAAAATGCCGTGTGTAAATGAGTGTTTTGTAAAACGTATGAAATTTGTGTCGCCGATGGATGGGTGGTGGGGACATGCCATGCAAACGGAAGTGAGAGAAGCTCAAAAATACTTAGAAGAAAAAGAAAAGAGCAAGAAATGGAGTCCGGAGCACTTCGAAGTT
This sequence comes from Frankliniella fusca, assembly GCA_029379305.1. Taxonomy (NCBI): domain Eukaryota; kingdom Metazoa; phylum Arthropoda; class Insecta; order Thysanoptera; family Thripidae; genus Frankliniella; species Frankliniella fusca. The sequence continues at coordinate 642,402 of JAHWGI010001324.1, read as the reverse complement.
GATTCGGAGAAAAAAGAAGTATAGGGGTGTTATAAGGTGCTTCCTGTGGTGCTGGGTCAATGTAGCCCATGTAATGTTTGATCAAAGAAGAAGTGAAGAAGACTTAGAAGGGGAAGAGTTTTTTATCGAGTGGCTTGCTAGCCCGGAGGGTAGGCAGCCGTTGAAAATCGAAACGAAAGTGGAGCTGAGAAAAATACCTGCAGGCTATAAAGAGGAGACCAAGGAAGCGGAGAATGGCGGCCGCTATGTATATAGAAGAATAGGAGAACAACAGGCTGTTAGAAACAGCTTATACGACCCGTCTGTGTAAGTAATAACTGGTTAAGATATTAATAATAATAATGAGATGAAATTCAAAAGAGTAGGTAGATAAGTTTGATTTTCTTTGCATTTACAGAGAAGATGATTGGTGAGAAAAAAAAGAAGAGAGAAGAGGGGCTGTTAAATACTACATTATGTTATTATTATTATATTATGTTGTTGTATGTTAAAAATTTTTGTCATTATATTCATCTTAGTTCTATATTTTTTTTTATTAGTAATATTTCTTTTTTAGGCTTTGTATGTAAGTATATAATTTTTAGTCACTGAAAGTCTATCATTATTGTTTGTATATTAATAAATTGAAAAGAAAGAGAAAAAAAAAGAAAAAAAAACAATATGTTAACCAAACGGAAGTAATGTTGATTTTATTATTATTATTATTATTTGTTACCTTTGACGCCTAGCAGTTGTTGGAGAAGGTAATGTGATGTTGACATTTCGCGATTGACATGACATTTCAGTGTTTTGAGGACAGTATAAATCATGTACGGATGGAGCGGTTGGCGACGTCATGTGCAATGTGGGGTACACAGATGGAGGTGGGCTACTGGGCCGTCCAGTCAAATTTTGAGAGGAAGTCGCGGTGAGGGTTGCATTCGACGCAACGGAAGGTGGAGAGGAGGGGGGCGGTGGGGCGGGGCGGAGGGCTCTTGGTGCGGCTGAGTCGGGCGCGTGGAGAGGCGCCGGCGTGGGAGCGAGGCGTCGATCTATGGAAGGGGAGGGGGAAGGGGAGGGAGCGTCCACTGCAGGCGCGGCAGCAGCGGGGCGCGAGTTTGTCTGCATTTTCAAAAATAATAAAAAAAAATAGGGGGGGAACTCTGCCAGGGGGACTCTCCAGTAGGTATCCAAAGAAAGCACAACATACATATTTAATTACATACATGCACCGATAACTCTTTCTGACTATCTAATCTCTTATCTATTTATTATTAAAAATTTTATTTTCTTCTCTCTTTTTAGTTTTGCATAATTTATATATATTTGAATATTTTTTTTTATTTTTTTACCTCGATGCCTATATGGCATATTTGTTTTCTTTGTTATGTCTTACAGTACCCAACATGAAACACCTTTGGGTTTTCGTGCTCCTGCTCCATCCATGGATCGCCACTCTGCCCGAAGTGCTCGCTGCTCCGGCCCACTTTGACGCTGACAACACGCCCACTCCTGGATTGTTTGGTTATGATTGTAGAAAACTGGTACAAAGCGAACGATATTCACTGACAGAAGTAGGTGAATGTGCACGACCCGTGACTCGTTATCTTGACGCCAACCGTACCGTACAAATTTTACAAACACGAAAATGGGACTCCACTCATGTTTATTCGTGTAACGTTTTTGCCGAATTCACAATTAGTCAATGCACGTTTCATCATCACAATACTTTTGTTCGCTCTTACAACAGGTTAATTCACATTCCTCGTGATGAGTGTCTTCAAATGCACTCAACCAAAAAGTGTACGTTTTATGGCATGTCACTGGACATTGGCCTCAATGCGGTAACCTATAAAACAGTATTCGTTCGCGGTAATATTGATAAAGATGGTTATTGCAAAAATGGTGAAAATCCTTTTACTGACGTCATAACTGGGGAAATTTTTAATAACAAAATGGTTGAAGTTAAACTCGTAATTACGGTTCAGGATTACTCTGCAAAAATTGATCTCTTGACTGATCAAATTTTGCTGCGTTCAAATTTAATTTGCACATTTTCTGACAGTGAATGTGAAGACGTCGATCAGGGATTTATTTTTTGGACTGTAACACCACCACCACCGAAATGTGATCGCTGTGAATATCATGTTTTGTACGACGGATCAGTCTTTCACACAACTTTACGTCAAAATAACTCCGCTGATCCCGAAGAATACATAATTGCACATTTGAATGAGCGAGCTTTTGCCTTAAAATTAAATGACGCTGTGCGACTTTGTGGTCTCACTTACTACGCTACGGAATTTCCGAATGTTTTTGTATTTTTTGATCTCCCTTATCATCGTGACAACAACTCCACAGGAATTACACCTGACATGGCTACATTTTATTTAAGTAAACTAATGTTCCTTGAAATTTCCCACACACAAGCTTACAATCAACTTTTAGCAGATTCAATTTATAAACGATGTTTACTCGAACAACAAATTATCAAAACAAAACTGAGCCTTTTGCATGCTTTCCCCGAAGCTGCTGGAAATTTACTTTTTTCGCGACCTTCCGGTAAACACGCCTTGGTACTTGGTGAAACAATTCTGATATACACCTGTGAACGTGTTGCAGTGCACCTTCGTGCCACTGACCAATGTTACTCGTCCCTACCTGTGGTCTACAACAATCAATCTATGTTTTTAAGTCCCATCACCCGAATAAACTAAATGTACACATTTAGTTTCTTGTAAAAGAATGAATTCGTAATCATTATCAAGCAAACGGGACAATTCATCCTTTCGGCAAAAGGCACGAAAACTGTTGATATTCCATGAAACTATTTTCAAAGGTGGAATAGGTGGGGAGGGGAGCAAGGTAGCGATGTAAGGCAGCTGAGGGGCTAGAGGTGCCAGCCGCAGGTGGGCAGGCCGTACATGCATTTTTTTAATATGATGCACATGATATTTAACAGATTTTAATCGGCCGTTATACAAGACACGAACCAAATATGAGCTGGGGCCAGTTTGCTTAACAATTTTACCGGAGATAAACTTCCGCATGAATTTACGATATTTTCTAATGCTTTGCCGAAATACCAAAACGCGTTCACCCTTTTTATACGTAACGTTTTTGCGTTTCATATCAAAATATCTCTTTTGCTTGGCGTGCGATTGTGCAACAAATTGACGAGAATTCGAGCGCAATGTGAAGTGTTCAACTAATTTCTGAGTTGGGGTGATTTTGGGGGGTAGGCAAGATGTTACTATATTAAGAGGGGTGAGTGCTTCCGCACCGAACAACAATTCCCAGGGCGAAATGTTCAAAGAAAACCTTTTACTCGTGTTAACTGCAAACTGTGCAATATCAATGAGCTCTGGCCAGTCTCTCAAATTTTGGTCACAGAGTAGAGCTACTGTATTACCAATACTTCGAACAGCACTTTCCGCTGCACCTGAAACAGTGTGAAAGCCTACCGGGCTATATTGTACCTTAGAACCGAGACTGCGCAACGAAATGCAGAACCAGTGAAATTTGATCTCCTATCTGTTACACACTGTACACACTGTAAAGTGTGTAAAATTATTCACAACAAGCAGGCCCGCCCTTCCGCCAAACGTCGATGCCAGGTCCGCTTTGCTACGCTGGCAACTCCGTTCGGCAGGGGACGTGCCTGCTTGGCCTGCCGGCGGCGATCGGTCGGGCCTTCGGCCCGACCCCTAAGTCACACAGAACGTCCTCTTAGCTTGTAAATGATCGATCCCGCGGCCCGTAAAGGCATTCTGTTCGGAAAGAGGCACTTTGTAACGGTGAACCACCGAAACTACAGCCCCCCCTTCTGCTTTGAAAACGTGCCGATAGTGACTAAACGGTCAGTTATTCGGCAAAAAAGGGGAGTCGGAAATCTCGAAAAATGTCGAAATACGTGAGTTCGGCCTCAGATGGAACGGTCGAACTCGGACTTTATTTGGCAGCAGTTGGCAACACTAAATAACGTTCGTCGAACCAATTTTAATAGTATAGGCGTCGAGGGGTGTCGAAAATTTCAAAAATTGTAGAAATATGTCGAAAATTGTCGAAATATGTAGAAATTCGTAAAAAAATGTCGAAAAATCTCGAAATATCTCGAAAATGTTGAGATATATCGAAAAATATGGATAATGTCGAAAATCATCGAAAACCATCGAAAAATGAGGGATAATGTCGAAAAATGTCGAAGAATATCAAAAATTGTCAAAAATGTTTACAAATATCGAAATATGTCGGAATATGTCAAAAATGTTGAAGCATATCAAAAAACATCCAAAATTATCAAAAATGTCAAAAAATATTATGAATAAAAAATTATCGAAAATTATCGAAAAATTATCGAAAAATATCGCTTCCAGAGAGGTGCTGGTCGATGGGGTGGAGAAAAGTTGAAATCTGGACCAATTTCGGGTGTTTTTTACAGTGTAGTCGCGAGTTGGGTCCGTTTTCATGAAAAACGGCGGGCGCCATTGGACTGGACGCGAAAAGACGCTTCCATAGAGGTGCGGGTCGATGGGGTTGAGAAAAGTTGAAAACTGGACCAATTTCGGGTGCTTTTTACAGTGTAGTCGCGAGTTGGGTCCATTTTTTCGTAAAACGGTGTGCACCATCCAAAAACGGTGAGCACCATTAAACTGAAAACGAAAAAATTCTAACGCTAACGCGTTAAACGGCCCCCTAGGTTTTAAAACTAGCCACCCTAGTAACACAGAACTGTCGAGCGGCTCACGCCTCGTCCACGCCGTCCGGGTGCCCAATAATTTTACGGCGTCTACTGAGCGTGTGCCACTTACCGCCTTGATTATGCTCGCTCGCCTTTAACGCAGCGTTGATGTCAATTTATCAGTTACTATTTCCCGAAAGACGTATGCTCGTACAATGTCATGTCGATATCAGTCGCCCGATGACGAGAAATTAATGACTCGGGTTCTCGCCGCAATATCGCCGCGGCGTCAGCCGCCCGTACAGTAACGCCCCGGCAGCGTGGTAAGATGAGAATATTATCGAAGATTTTCGTATAACTCAAGGATATTGTTTTGGCGGTTGTTGGTTTACCGTGAGCATGGCATCATTATCTCGCTGTAGTTACAAAGTTAACTTCAATTTCTAGAATTTAGTTAACGCGCCGTTAACTATCAGCGTTTATCGTGTAGGCCAAGTAGGCATGGAAGCTCCGGAGCTAGGTTCGTGGGTCCCTTGAAGGGACAGTAACGGGGCGTTAACGTCTGGGGGCCCTTGCGCACACGACAGCGAGGCCTTATTTTAAAAACAGTTGCCAATGTTTTTTGACGCTTCACACTATTTTAACGTTAACGATTTCGCGTTTGTTATGAGTGCAGCGTGCAAGTCGCGTCATGGTAGAAAATGACCAATTTTTAATCTGCATCGAGAACGCCCCGTCAGCGCACGAGTATCTCTCAAATACACACACGCTTTGCATTGGTGCGCAGCTCACCGGTTCGGCGAGACCTGCGCTGCGGACGTCCTGGCGTTAACCAGGCGAGAACTTTGGCGCTAGTACCGATCACACAATATTGAGGCCATAAAACCTTCGCGGTTGATTCTCGAAAAATAACGTACTAATAGCCCCACCATAATGCGATGGCTGTTACCGAAATCCGTTAACGCCGTTGTGAGAGAGTCTTTCCCACTTTTGTCTCTTTTGGTGATTTGTGTCTTTTCCCGGTCTTCTGTTCGACCCACTGGTCCTTGGCGGAGACGTGTTTTAGTATGACTCCCTTGTTACGTACTTTTGATTAATGAACACGAATGATATTTAATATTTTGATATTTTATTGAGCCAAAGTACAAGAAAGGGAAGTGTGGTCTAGTACAGATATGTTTAGTAGTTTACTCACAGTGAAGAGAAGTTTATCCAAATTTAATCCAATAAGCGTAGCACTGTAATCCAAATTGTTATCCAAAAAACACTGTAATCCAAGGATAATCCGATAGGAGAGCACTTATACACTACACACTTTATATGCGCTTCTGCGCTACGACCGGAGCCACGCTACACAGCGTATCACAGGCTAACCGGTGTGACACTATCACAAAAGGTGCACAATAATCCAAAAGGTGAAGAACTGTAATCCAAATTATCCAAAAGCACTGTAATCCAAGTAATCCAAATGCACTGTAATCCAAGTAATCCAAATGTAATCCAAAAAGGTGTTGGGTTGAGATAAGCGCGGAGTGAGAACGAAACGCGCTAAGTCCGGATCCGCGAGCGTGCCAGCGGCTAAGTCCCGTTAATCGCGGTGCCTCCACAGGCTAAGTGTCACTCGGCCGGGGAGCGGACTCCTACGTGGGTCTCAACTAGTAAACGGTTCGGCTGCTGTCTTCTCACTGATCGGACAGCGGTCCTTCAGCAGGCTCCCGAACGGAAGTGCGGGTGGAAGGGGCAGATGAGCGCATAATGATCTCAGGATGATCTCATTGCCACGCGTGGCTAAAAACTGGGCCATGCCCTTGAATCGGTAGTGGGGAGCCACGCGCCGTTAGTCGCCTTGGACCATAGCCTTGAGACGGGCACTGTGAATTTACTAAAATCTTTTAGGTTTTCACAACGTTCTAATAGTTTACAATAAGAACGTCCGCGTTCTGTAATTGTGAAAATTTGGAAAAAGCTAGTTAGGGGTAGATTGAGATTATGTGTGGTGTTGGGGTGAATTTGGATTACCTTTTACAATTTTAAAACTAATGCTCTGTTTGACAAGGTTTCTAATAGTTTACAAATTTTGATGCAATAGCAAAATTTCTTAGTTTTGATAGGTGAAGGTGTGACATGTGTATAGAACGAAAGAGGGTAGCAAAACAAAGCAAAAATCTAAATATAAGTAGAATCCATGTATTTGCAGAATTTATTATTAAATATATATATATATTTTCTTTTTTTTTTTGTTTGAAAATGCAAAATTTCTGAGAATCACTGCGATTTTAAAAATAGCTACTACTTGAAAGAATGCAAAACAACAAGTATAGCAAGAACAATGAACAACAAAAAACAAAAAATGTTTACAAATGTAAGAATGAACATAAAACTAGGTTTAAAATTTCAAGCAAACAAACAAAACAACAAAAGAAAAAAACAAAACATACGTTACAAAGAACAAGAAATAAATAATCCACTCTACAAGGGAACATAGGAAAGGGAGAGGAAAGGAGAAAGGAAAAAAAGGGAAAAAAATGCGAAAATTTCCGGATTGCACAACAAGTACTGCTGACACTGCACGAAGAGGTCGAAAAACGAGTCTTTGAAAAAAGTTCTTTGATGAACGGTGGATGTTGAATCTTGATGAAGGGTATTGGGAGGGCGCTGGACACACTCGGGACGGCGGGGCACATGAGTGGCGGCGTGCGGGGCATCTCAGCCGTCCGAGGCGCTGTTGAGGCAGGTTCGGAAGCGATGAGGCGTTGAAGGAAGTGTTGTTGGGAGCAGTGCAGTGCTCTTTGGTGAGGTCGTGGTCTGGCTCAACGACCGTTGCACTCTTGACTGGACTCAAGAGCGGGGCTCGCAGCAGTGGGTCAGCAGTGGCCTCAGCTGATGTTGAGGTAGGCCATAGGCTCCCAGCGGCATATGGCAGGCCGCCTGGGTTGGGAGGCGTTGTGCGCACCAGAAACACGCCAGGGAAAGGGAAAGGACCGGGAACAGCTGAAACATAGAAAGGAATTAGAATAGAAAAAAGGGAAAGGAAAACAACTACAAAAAAAAAAAAAAAAAAAAAAAAATGTGTGACAGAGTGGATGCAATAAGTAAAATAAAAAAACAAAATCTTTGGCAAGCATGGGACTATACGAGGCAAAAACAAGCATAAAAGTAAAAGAATTATAAAATTACATTACATTCGTAGGAAATCATAGAGGAATTTGTACTACAAATAAAAATAATCTAACATAATAATTATTGTAAAAAAAATGACATAGATAAAGAAAGAGGAAGAAAATGGCAAAATTCAATAAAAAGTAAAACAAATTAAGTACTTTGGCGTCAAGAGATGTGGTAGAAATATAAAAAAATAGAATATATACGAAAATACATTAATATATATGTATATAGATATATTTTAAATATGTTTGTTATTAATTATATTCTATATTTTTTTTTTTTGACCGTTAGTAAAAATGAATTGATTAAATATTTGGAATCATTGTTTTTAGTAAAAAAAAATTGTGATAAAATGGAAAAGAAAAAAAAAGGAGAAAATAAAAATAAAAATAAAAGCTAAAAAGAATAAAAGAACAAAAAAATGAAACTTAGTCTTTGAACAGGAAGTCTTCTAGGTCTTCGAAAGTCAAATCGGAAGTGAAGGTGGCTGCGGTTGTTCCTTCTGGCCAAATGGAGCGGAGGATATCATCAAGCTCCTCGGTTGTGGGCAGGTCCGAAATTGGCGGCGTGAAGGAAATTGGTGGAGCGGGAGCAGGTGGTGGAAGCGTAGGCGGCGGCGAAGATGACGGAGTTACTGGAGAGTATTGAATCGTAGTGAGGCTGTGAATACTGGAGGTAGCGGCGGGAGGTTCTGTGGTCCATTGCTGGGCGAGAGCGGGCGCAGGTGGTAGAGGTGTCGGAGCACCAGCAATGGCGGTAGCGCTAGACGGGTGATCCACAGTGTCAGTTGTTGTTGAGCAAACACAGGCAGGGTGGTGGGTGGTGGTATCTTCCGGGATGGTTATCGGTCCTTGCAGCACAGAAATTTCAGGTGGAACGGCGAGGCAGCTCGGGCAACACCGGTGCGTGTGCCCGTGCACAGAGGGAGGGATGGGTAGGTGGGAGGGCACAATGAGAATGGAAAGATCCGGGGGAGGAACAAAACCACAGCTGGGACAGGAAATGTGTGTAGGGTAGGAGGGGTTGGAGAACGACAAGGCAAGAAGGATGTTTAATGTTGAACGGAAAATGGCAGCCAGGTGACGAACGCCGTTTGCGGTCGTTGAGTCATCGGGGAAAGTTGTTGAGAAAGTTTCTGCCTCTTGCTTGGACCGAAGAGCCAATTCAATCAATTTTTGAAGAGACATTTTTTTTTATTTATTTTTTTTTTTTTTTTTTTTTTTTTTTTTAGAAGGGGTAGAAAACTATTAATTCAGAATTTTTTAGTGAAGGAGCAAAGAAGGGGAGAAGATCAGCGCCTATTATTCCGGGAGCTTGAGGGAGCACTAATTCTTCAATGACGCCGAAGGTGTGCGTAGAGAGGGTGGTGTTGTTGACTATTAGTTGAGTTGTAAATCCGAGAAACGGTGCACTAAGTCCGGTGAGAGGGCACAAAAGCGAAGGTGGGGTGCAGCAGGGGCAGTGAGGTGAGAAGTTAGGCACGACGGCGGATGTTAGCACAGAAACTGGAAGTTTTTCGTCCAAGAGCAGAACCAGGTCGGAGGAGGTCTGCGCGCGCGTGTCAAGGGACGACCGAAGCATTTCGCGGGCTGATCTAGACTGATCGGAAGGAGTGATCTGTTAGGGCATCTGGTGTGACCAGGGAATGACCAATGTAGGCAGGGGGCATGGCGGGGGACAGGCGGGATAGGACCGTCCAAAACACTTATAATAGTGTCTTGAGGAGCGAGAGAGAAGGGAAATTATGAGAGAAGGAAAGAAGATTTTACGAGAAGGGGAAGGGGGGAGGGGAGCGGGAGGAAGGGATGGGCTCATGGGTAGGGCAAAAGTCAGTATTACGGCAGAGTGAGCAGTGAGCAGACCAGTGATTAAAAGCGAAGCGGAGACAGAAAGAAAAAATACGATTTCACGAAATCCTAATAGGCACGAAGTACGTTAATGTTTTAGTTTCATGAAATACTTAGGCGAATGGTTTATGCGTGGAAGCATTGACTTCTAAATTTCCAGCCTTTTGGATTATATTTTTGAATTTATTTTATCTCACGGTTTGATCAGCGTCACAAGTATAGCGGATCAAATGCCAAAGTTAAGCTCTCTAGCTCAAACGATTTAGAAGTTTTTCAGTAAAAATTGTCCGATCAGCTTGATTTTTGAAGTAAGGTCTTCCCCCCAGTCGCGGTCCTCCGGTCCTCCTCCCCTGCGCGCCGCGAAGAGGGGCAGCGAGGGGCCGAGCGGGCGAGCACCTTCGACAATGCCGATTCGGCTTGGCTCGCCTTCGGAACTGGCACTATTCGCAGTCAGCTGGAGGAGGCGCCGCCGCCTTATAAACAGTACCGAGCGCGTTTGAGGTGGGAGTGCGCAGTCCCCCCTTCTATGGTTCTAGGCTGGGACCTCCACTCAACAAAAGAAGGCTGGAGGAAGCGCCGCCCCCTTCGACAAAACGGAGCGCGTTTGAGGTGGGAGTGCCCAGTCCTATCCCCGTCGTGGTTCTAGGCTGGGACCTGCAGTCAACAAAACAAGGCCGATGGATCTGCGGCTCACGCGTCCACCTCGAGACTTAACTCGCGTCAAGGCGCCCTTAACGCACCAAGCGAATTTAACTGTTCAGTTTCGCTGAATGAAATGTTACACAGCCGAAATGAATGAGAAAATAGCAGTTAGACCTCCAGAAATCGTTTTGTTAAGTTTCACGGAGGACGGAGGTTCAATACGAAGGAACAAAAGTGATTTACGCAAAAGATACTCGTAAATGTACACCATTTCAAGAATTCTGCTCACCAGATTGAAGTCAAACTTACTAAAACGTTATCTGCAGGTATACAACAACTATTAACGCATTCAATTCGCCTTGTAAACGTTTATCGCTTGGGCAAGATCGGCTGCGGCCAGGAGGGGCCATCGTCAAGAAATAAAAATATAAAATTCTAACGCTAACGCGACAAACGTCCCCCTTGGTTTGAACACTTACCTCAAAGTCATAAAGAATTTAATAATATAAAGCCAGAACTATTGGTGATAGCCAAATCATGAATTTTATTCGCCAGACATCGGGCGCACATAATGTCGCCCAGCGGGCCAGCTGTCAACAACGCGCCTTGACGACCACTGAATCGAACCACCAGCCAAGAATTAAAGGGTTCTAGTTTCACATTTGCCACACACTTACCATTAAATGAAATAGAAATTAAAAATATTAGGTCAAAACTCTCTGTGAGAGCCCAAATCGTGAATTTTATCCGCCTCACATTTCCAGCACAAACATGGCGCCGAGCGGGCCAGCTATAAACAATGCCGCCTTGGTGTCCACTCAAACCAACCCAAAATATATTTTGCTAGTTTTATATTTATTAACGACGTAAAATGATGTTGCAGGCCTTTACCAAACAATTATGGGAGCCTCTACGCATTGACAGGAAACACAGAGGCAGACTAATTTTTATATGTGACTGAAAACATGAATTGAGGACTGACTCTGAGGTTGGCGATCTGTTATTTTTTCGGTAAAAATGAAGTAGGTTTCGAAAGGGCGGTACGGTGGTCACGTGCGAATTTCAGTGGTGTCATCTCTTTCTGGCGCAGTTAACTGAAGCAGAGCTTTGTTTGAACGCAGACTTTGGAGGTTTCTCTTTCGCTCCGCTGACGAGTCGAGCAACCAGAACTTCAAATCAAATTTCCAAAATTTCTGTAAGAGCGATTTTGATAAAACTTCGAAATTGAAATAAGAATATACAATTCTATAACTGCTGTAAATTTTATCAAAATCCCTTGGGCCAGATTTTTTTGTCCCATAGGGGTAATGTAAAACAACTGACTAACGTTTCGACTGATTTTAAAAGGCAACTTCGTTGCCTAAAAAAATGCCGTGTGTTAATGAGTGTTGCGTAAATCGCATGAAATTCGTGTCGCCAATGGATGGGTGGTGGGGACACGTTATGCAGACGGAAGTGAGAGAGGCGCAAAAATATTTGGAAGAAAAGGAAAAAAGCAAGAAGTGGAGCCCAGAGCACTTCGAAGTGGATTGGGAGAAAAAAGAAGTATGGGGGTATTACAAGGTGCTACCTGTGCTTCGTACATGGTGCTGGGTTAATGTAGCCCATGTAATATTTGATCAAAATAGAAGTGAAGAAGATTTGGAAGGGGAGGAGTTTTTTATCGATTGGCTTGCTAGCCCGGAAGGTGGGCAGCCTTTGAGAATTGAAACAAAAGTGGAGCTAAGAAAAATACCGGCGGGCTATAAAGAAGAGATTAAGGAAGCGGAGAACGGCGGCCGCTACGTATACAAAAGAATAGGAGAACAACAAGCTGTGAGAAACAGCTTATATGACCCGTCTGTATAAGTAAAAACTAGTTAAGATATTAATAATAATAACTGAGCAATTAATTCACGAGCTGGCGTTAGAGCGTAATTTTGCCGTTTTAAAATACTTGCATTTATAGCTTTCATAGAGAGAAGGAAACGATACTCATCTGGATCGGAAGGGTGTTCTTTCTTTTTAATTAGTTATGTGCATCGGAGAATTATAGAATAATAATTGTTTAACGTACTCTACAGCATACGCAGCCTGTTTAGGAGGGAGGGGGCACTGTCGCGTGTAGGAAACCACGTGATCTTCACGAACGGGAAGGTGAGCCGTATAAATACAGGGTTTTTTTAACTTGTGAACAATTAACCGCAAAACAATCTTCATATTGCAATAAAAGATCGCGAACTTTTTTAGTTTCAGCGTCAGATATATGTGGTGATATGTCAAAATAAGTGGAAGGGGGAGGTGTCGAGTCTTCAGGGGGTGGTAACAAAATTTCAACGCATTCTGGGTTGGTGACGGAGGACGCACTCGGAACGCCGTCGCGAGAGCGCGGCAGTGTGGGAGGCCTTGGGCGCGTCGCGGGACCAGTACTTGAAGCGGGCCCAGGGACGTGGGGCACAGGCAGGGAGGCTACGAGCGCGGCCAGCTCGAGATCAGCCGAAGGTAACTTGCCTAAAATTTGGGACCGATAAATATATACGTCATTATCAGAATCATTAAACAAACGTAGTGTGGAGACACCTTCTTCGATAAGAAAATCGACCTTATCAGCGCAAGGTGCGGTGACAGTGTAAAAATACTAGCACCTGTCAAGGAAAGTGGAGTGATTTCAAAAGGAACGGAGGCAAACCCTTTGGAACGAATTAAGACGGAACGTTTTGAAAGTAATTTACGATCCCCTGAAAAAAAAATCCTCAGGGGGTAAAAAAAAAAATATCAGTCAAGGAAACTTGCATCGCTAAACTGTGATTATATTTATTACGAAATTCTAAAATTTGAGTTTTACCTTCAAATTCAATGCTAAAAGTGTCTGTCTTAAAATCAAGAACTGCAGAAACCTGGTAAAAAAATGTTAAGCCCAAAACAACAGGGTATGCGAGATTATTTGAAACGTAAAGATAATGAGGAATACCAAATTTACCACACCTTATCGTAGTTTTGTATAAACCAAGAATACCGAGAGGGAGACCATCAGCCGTTCGCAGACGGGGGGTTGCGACAGAGCGATCGATTTGATCTAAATCACACAGATCAGAATGGGCTAAACTGTAAGTTGAACCATTATCCAATAGAGCATTGGTAGGAACGTTATTAATTTTAATGGGTAAAAGCCAGTGACTTCTCGGAGGATCAATATTTTATTGTAAAGCAGAACCGACCGAATTTTTTGTCGGAGTCAATTGAGAAAAGGGCAAAGGGTAGAAGTCATCTAATTTTGTACAAGGTTGTTCATGTAGTACCTTACAAGGGCCTAGAGGCAACAAGGGAGAGAAGGGAAGCGGGCAGTCTTTTAACAGTGCACCGTCATCAGTTTCCTTTCGGGTAAAGAGCAACTCTTCATCTGTATTTACGTGTAATTCCGAATTTTCAGGAGAAGCGGGGGTACCCAAATTATCTGAGCGCGAGGAACCGGGAAGCTCAGACGCGAGCCGGTCGCTGTCCGCCAGCGAGCACTGAGAGTCAAGTGCGAGGCGGGTAGGAGGTGGGGAAGAGGGGGATATGAGTGTGGCTTCATCAAGGCGCGGGTGTGTACCGCGAGAGACTGTTGCGCGGGTCGGGACGGATGGTTGAGAGTAATTTGGCTGAAGCCCGACAGAGCGCTGCACAATGCAGGGAGGAAGCGGGGGAAAATCAGAGCGCTCATTTGTGGCTGAAAGTAAAAAATTCGGTTCAGGGAAGGCAGAAGGCACGTACATATTCGATAAACCAGGGTCAGTCGTATAAAGAGGCAGGTGACTAAAGGCTTTGTCACCTGGTTGTCTCGAGGGGTGAAACGGTTCAAAGTGACCATGTTCAAGGGGGCCGGTAAATTTTAGGTGTAAAAGTTCCCGTGGGTCATTACAAGAGAAATAAGTAAGACCGGATTCCTGATATAAAACAATAGTAATGTGCAAAAGTTTCGCTAAAGCCTGAATTTCGCAGGGAGCCGCATAAACACCAGGACGAGACATGTAGTCAGCGTATTGAAAACAGTCATCTGCTAGATTATCCCCAATAAATGCATACTCACAAAAATCGTCCCAATTATTTACAATATATTCAACTGTAAATTTACGTAGGCCACGCGCACAGGAAATATCATCCCACAGACCAACGGAAACACTCGTAAATAAACAATTGCCATCTCGAGGACAAGGAATCGTAACAATGTCATGAAAATTATATGCACTATTAACAGGGTCACTAGAAGAGACAACGCAAGCCCCGCCCTGACACGAGACTTGCCGGCAAATCAGTTTTTTGAATTATTATTCTTTATGGACTGTCGAACAGGACACCGACTGACATGATGGTCACCTCCACAGTAATTACAAACATCAGGTGAAGAATTGTCACGATTGGTAATAGTCGGCACAGAGTAATTGTCAGGGGTTTGACGTACGTGATAACTCGGGTTGGTAGCACTAGATTTGTGAGGACGAGGGGGACGATTATTACCGTCAGAATCAGCGAACCGAACATTATGCGATCGGTGTTGATCAGGGCGATCATCACTGTCTCGTCGATTGTTCTCATAACGTGGACGGTCATTGCGACGGAAAGTATCAGT